>VWZY01006133.1:81017-140175 GCA_013399075.1 Chloroceryle aenea | reverse complement strand
CAAACATCACCCTAGGACACATTTAATGAAGGAAGAGAGAAGTTGCAGCAAGATATGGATGGGATGTGATTTTCATAGCTGTTTCATTCTATTGGGGATCCTATTGGTCATCTGTCAGAGAGACAGAAAACCATTCAGCTTTTATTAAGCTTTGGCATTCTGTCTGTCTGTTTACTTCAGAAGTTATACAGTTTAGAACTGAAACCAAAATTAATTCCCAATGAGATAGTATAACTCTAATATATTTGTTTGTTGCCTTGGTACTTGTGATACTAACAGAACTGAGGTATAGTAAATTTTGGTATAGGAGAGGTGAATCTTATTAAAAATGAATAATACTTCTTTTTACTTCAAACCCATGTTTAAAGAAATAAACAGAACAGAGGTAGCTAAATTTTAAAAATGCTTTTCTATTGTGACTGAATCATGATACAATTTTGCTAATCTCTCTCTGAAGAGAAACAATTTCAGTCTGACTGCTTTAGGTTCAGTCAAAGGAGATGCGCAACAATGACTGCCACGGAATGCGAGAAGTTCAAAGGCATGATCTTAGGGATGTAGAGCAGAAAACGTAGCATCATTTTTCATTGGAGTCAGTGGGAAGTTTTCTCAGCTGACACAGATCTCTGGTGCCTAGTGAAGTGAAAATGCAGGTTGTCTTTCACAAGATTTTCCTGCTTCTTTGCCTGGTTATTAAAGACTACATGTTGAGAATGATGGGAGAATACACCTCTTGTTATGCACCCCATAGTTCTGCATTGCCTTCTTAGTTATTAGTCATTTCAGATGGAACCAATGTTCCTACTTTCCAGCATGCCAACTGCTAGAGTAAGGCAAATCAGGAAGATAATATGTTATCTTGAGAAGTCAGCATGAGGGTTCAGGATAGCCACATGCGTTGTAAATGTTGATAACTAAGGAGAAAATAGCAGCTTGTGTTTCATGACCTTCAAAAGTACATGCATTTTCCCCATCCATAAAATGAAATAGAAGCTGAAAAAAGAACTCAGAAGTTTCTAACACACAGGACATGCTGTAGAAAATTAGAACTTCGTCATGGTTTTAAGGCAGAGAAATGGGATTTGTTAAAGAATGTTGCTCACATATGGACTACAAATGAACGAGCTGGAAAAGGCACCTTGGAGAAAGATTAAGAAGCGAGTATAAAAGCTTCACTCACACACTTGTCTCATGTAGATTATCATGCTAATTTTTTCTTAAAATCACAGGGAAATGTGTATTTGGCATCTTCACTCCCAAGCTTTTCACTCTGCAGTGGATGAAGCAATAGCTCTATTTCTTTTGGTTCATATACTTTGTGATTTCAGTTATGTGTGCAATTTAGAAATGGTGTTAGCACGGAAGAAGGAATAGAGATGTAGTGACTAGGTAGTATGATACATGTTTGTTACTTTTAATTTTAAAATTACAGTATTCAGTCCACAACTAGACAAGTATTAGCTGTAGCACAGTCTCTTCAGACTGATAGATACAGAGTCGGACAAGGTGATTTTGTTACTAGTTGTGTTTTTTTTTTCATTATGTGCCATATAGCGGGGTTCATCTTGTTAGCTTTTTTCCCCTTTCACATGTTAAATTGTTTCCATTACCAGGTTAGCTTGTACAGAATTCATAGGATGCTGTGTAGGAACTTCTTGTAGTCTCTGAAGGCACTAAGTGGCTGTAGCTCTCCGGGGCTCCAGGGAGCTCATATCCATGAGAATTTGCTCTAACTTTCATGTGCCGTATATGTTTACCCAGGCCAGCAAAAGCCTTTTGCACACTAAACATACTTCCTGATCCAGAAGATGCTTCAAACTCTCAGTGACATGGGTAACCTCAGAGAAAAATACAGTATTACATCTTCACTTTCTGTAGGTGCAGTCTCTGAGAAAATAAGATCTATATCCCAGCAAAAGGAACAGACTCCTTGAGCTTCTGCTTTTTCTGAAGTCTGTTATAATCTCATTTAATTTAGCATATATGGATATATATATTTAAATTATGTATTATTCTTTTAGAAACTTCAGCTAAATTTTTTTGAAGATACATAAGAATACAGATGCTTTCCTGGCTTACTTATGTATAGATAAAGACTTGGAGAAGTGACATAGAAGTATTCAGGAGTACTTTGGCAGAAAGTGGAACTGAAAGATTTCTACTGGAGTGTACATGAGAAATGGAGCAGAGCTGGGACCTCACCTGAGATTTCTATGTACCAGTTTACAGATTAACACTAAATGCTATCAGTTTCCACCAGTTATCTATGTGTTTGTTATAAGAAACCATACAGCACGTTTAAACATTGATCAAACCTAACTGAGGACACAGTCA
Source organism: Chloroceryle aenea (assembly GCA_013399075.1). Classification (NCBI taxonomy): domain Eukaryota; kingdom Metazoa; phylum Chordata; class Aves; order Coraciiformes; family Cerylidae; genus Chloroceryle; species Chloroceryle aenea. Next base: position 137,841 of record VWZY01006133.1, on the reverse strand, counting down.
CACCACTTAATACAGCATATTCATTAACTAATCCATTGTAATTACATACCTATGTGCCCTTACTCTATGGTAAATATGTGTTAAATCTCAAAGAAAAGAAAGGTAAGGCGCATAAAATTACATCTATAAGAACAGAAGTTGTTACTATAAAAATGTTGCACTTTAGACCCAGTTTGACTTGCTGATACCTCAGACCCATTGGCTGGTATACATACAGCAGGTTTCATGATGGATTTGTTGTTTGTACTGAGCTTGAGCCGCAGGTTTGATCTGTATGTATGCAGAATGACTCCACTCTCCATCTGAGAGCAGGCTCAGTATGGACATGATTCAATTTCTCTTACATAGGCAGAACTGCTCAAGCAACCAACCTGACAAAGAAAAATGGAGAAAACCACCTGATTTTAAACAGCAGACCAATCTTCAACTGTTCTGTTAAAAGAAACTCTAGTATTATCTTCAAATGTTTTTGAATCTTGCCTCTTGCCCAATAATTTGTTCAGCAATGAGACTTTACAGTGAGATATATTGAAAGTGATATTATCTCAATATTAACCCTCAAAATCCAGAAAATACCACTGTATGATAAAGTAATAGCTAAAACCATGCTAACACTATTACATGCTGTAAAATTCTAGATCTATGAGATTGTTTCATTTCATGAGTGGTAAAATAGTGAATGGTTCCAGTGGAAATAGAGATGTTGTCATATAGTCCCAACCTCACATGTAGAATTATTCTAGTTAAGGATTTCGATCTAAGGTCTTAGAGCCTGATAATGTGGTTAGACACAGTATTATTGGAAGATATCAGATATTCCTTCTTAACATCTATACTTTTAGCCCTGCAAGATGCATGCTTTTAAGAAGGCAATGACAAGATATTGCTGTTATACAGTCTTGAAACTGAACATCAGACTTGACAAAGTTAGATCTGCTTTGGGTTGTTGTATGTTAGTCTTTGTGATGCTCCTCTCATCTAAAAATGAAATAGCTTGCACGAACATTCAGGCATTAGAGATGTTTTAATCAATAAAACAGCTTCTGTGAAGTATGTGATTCACAGCGCCATTTGGTTTTGAGTCTCAGATTTTTTGTTTCATCATTAAAATTGGGCTGAAGTGGGAACATGAACCCATCATGGGTCACTGGAAAATCAGTCTAAAGTCTTAAGAGAAAGATGTTGCTGAAAGTGATGAGGAGAGGCTAATGATTTAAAACATTCAGTCCTTTAAAAGAATAGTTATAATCTGGAATGGCTCAGATATGCTTAATTTCATTACTCCAATTCTTTTTCATTATTGCTGACCTGTTTTAGACTGCATTAGAATTTTGGACATCTGAGTGTGAAGAGCAACTACCCGTGTAACATCCAGAATTTCCTCTTGTTGGCATTAATTCATCAGTTGTTAGTTAACTGTGGATTCATTCATTGTCATTCTTACTGCTTTCGCTATTTGATTATTTTATTTAGTTTTTATTTATGGCTTTACAAAATATGCTTGAGCTAATTTATTCTGACTGCCTGAAACATTGTACTCTAAATTGCTTGTACCAGATGACAGACTTAAATGCCTAGGTGTGAAGACTCATATTTCTATCTCTAAAATCTTCACCCAGTCAATCAACTATAAGGAGGTTACCTTTTAGAGATTAAAAGATAGCTCAAAATCCTTCTCAGTCTTTTCCTTAATGTTTAGATGAATTTGAGCTTAGGTCTCTACTCATTAGATTCTATATGTCAGATTGAGACTGTCTGTAGGTTTTCAAAGAGTGATCATATTAGCAGTTCTTTTTATTTGGTTTTCATAGTAGCTTTTTATTTGCAGGTGAACTAGCATTAGCAAAAGTATGTAGTAATATTTGGTCATCAATAAGGTGTGGGTTTGAACAACATATAAGAGGGTCAGTGCTACCCAGGCACGTAGCTGCGCTATTGGGTTTGGGCTGGTTTTTTACTCTAGCTAGCTTCATTCCTCTGTTGCTTGACGTTGATTCACTTGCATGTCTTTCATTTCATTTGCAACAGGTATATACAGCTGAAGAACATGGCATGGATATTCTTATGTGGTCTTCTAGTAGAAATGAAGAAAACAAATGGATGTATGCAAATGTAGTCCTCTCCAGTAACAGCCGTTTTAGAGTTGCCTTCGAAGCTGAAGTGGGGTGCAGTGAACCCACTGAATTTGCTCTTGATGATATTTCTTTCACCCCAGAATGCATTGATGGAGGTATGTTACTTTTTGTGTAGAACTTTATTCATAAGAAACAGCTAGAAACAATTATGGTTAAACAAATGAATGTTATGAAAATGTTTTTGAATAACATTTCTTACTATTTATGCAGTTCTTATTGTTCAGTTAGGATAGCCTGCATATGACTTAGTTATGTTGTCCAAGAAACTGCCTTTTTTTTTTTTTCCTTCAGTGGGATGACTAAGCAGCTCCTTGGAGAATTAGTCACATGATGATTAAGGCTTAAAGTGAAATAATGTGTTCATGCAGGTGGCATTTGCTCAATCTCAAGCTGAACAAAGGTATTATTGGAGAGGGACTCTTCACAAGAGTGTCCAGTGATAGGATGAGGGGAAATGGTTTTAAATTGAGGGAAAATAGATTTAGAGTGGATCTTAGGAAAAAGTTCTTCAGTACAAGGGTGATGAGACTCTGGAATATATTGCCCAGAGGGGTTGTGGATGCCCCCTCTCTGAAGGTGTTCAAGGCCAGGCTGGATGAGGCCTCGAGCAACCTAGTCTAGTTGAGAGACATCCCTGCCCATGGTGGGGAGGTTGGCTTAGATGATCTCTAAGGTCCCTTCCAGACTAAGCCATTCTATGATTATTTTCGCTGGATAATACCATGAATAGGCTTAGGCAAATACTATCTTGGAATGTTCTTCAATGAGCTGCAGACTACGTACAGAAATAGGTGCTTGTTCTACCCTTGTTATGTTAATCACCTTTGTTAACTATACCTTAAGAATTACTTAGGCAGTTTCATGCATAATAGAATATAATAGGAAAATTTTCAAATTATATTTTTTAAGTACCTGTAATTAGATCTAGGTCTATGTTCCAAAAATGTAAATAAAGTAATTATCTAATTTTAATGGAATTTATACTTTGCTAATTTATTATGAACAAGCTTGAATTCAGAAAAATTAGAAAACTTTCCATGGAAAGTCCATGTTAAGGTATCCTAAAATAATCATAGCTGTAAAAATAAGGCAAATTTTATGGAGCAATATTTTCTAATCCCCTTATTTTTCTCCAGAGATTTTCCATTTGTAGAATAATTCAAAGTATCTAACTTGTGTCACTCTCTGTCTGAGAAATACAGTATATCATAGGGAAAGCCTTAGGAAAAATTGTTAGAGTTATCTCAGTCACTTATTGTTTGTTGGATAAGTCAAAAGCTCATACCTTATCTATGTGCAACCACCTAAAAATAAATCAGTCTTAGCTGGTCAGCTAGGCTCTTTGTCCAGCTGCAGGAGAGGCAGACATCTTCAGGAATCAACTTTGGTGGTAAGCTGGCAATCAGCCTGGAATTAGTACTTTATTTTGTTCTATTATGCATTATATCAGTATTATCTCATCTGAAAAAGAAACAGACTTTTCCTTGCATAGTTGACCTGTTTAACTGAAATACAGGATACTTCTCTTTGTATTCACTTGTATGCTCCAGACAATTTCTGTGGATTTTTAATGGTGAATTCCAGAGGAAAGATCTATATACGATTTCTTTACAAAACATTTTTCTTTATGTCTATTCTTTATGCTCTTTCAAGAGTGGTACAAATTATATTATCTTAAAAGCAGCCTAGTTAAGTCTTCTATGGCAAATAATGGATACCCAAGGAAATGTATTAGAAATAAAAGATAACATAATAAATTCCACCCTCCCCAATATTTCCCAATCTGTAATTTGGCTCAGAGACTTTCTGAAGCCCTCAATATCAAGCTTTCTGATAGCTCTCAGATGATTTTTCTTCTATGGATTAGCCAGTTCTTTCTGAATATACACAATCTATTAGTTATTATTGGAATATAATTAATCGTTTTGTTGTTATTGCCAAAACATCAATTGGTAAACCATGGTAGCAGGAGGTCATTTTAATTGTTTTTGTTTCTTTTGTTTTTATTCCTGTTACATTGCATCCCTCTCCCGTGCTCTACTGTGGATCATCTTCCACTCATTTAAATCCATTACTTGGAATTAAAGAGTATTCTATCCTGGGGGGGCATCCAATTTCATGCATCCTATTTTTACATTCCCCATATACTTTATGCCTCCGTCAACCACTCCATAGTTGTATGTGCACCCTAAAAATTCTGTCAGTTTCTTCTATCATCCAACTCCCTCTCCCAGTTTTATAATCAGTCCTACTGTTGTCCCAAGTCTGTATTTCTGAGGGAAAAAAAAAAAAAAATTAAAAATCTAATGGAAAGTAATCTCCTAATGCTGTTACTTTAAGAGTGTACCAACTTTCTGGTTTTTTCATGGTTTTATACTGTCCTGAGAAAAAACCTATCTTAATAATCCTTATAGGACAGGTAGGCCAAATCTCTGCTTGTGAAGAGGCAAGAGAACTATACAAAATCTGTATAATAAAATAAGCCACGGGGTTTAGGAGGAAGATCCTGTCTCTGACTTTTTAATACTGTTCCTGACAAAAAGCAGCTACTTAGATGGAGATGTTACTGTTCACTAATAATTGTTGTTTAGTAACCACTTAAAAATTCAGATGGTAAAATGTGAAGATATTACCTTCAAATAGTATAAAATCACATCCTTGTAGATATTTGAGCAAGACTGTTTACCTTCAAGAAAAATGGTAGGAAAGCTTACCTACTCCTCTGTCAGTCCTGCTTTGATTTTTCTCATGTATATTCAAAGACCTAGCTCAAAGAAAAGAGTATTACCTGAAGTACAGGTTTTTTGTAAATTTCTCCCTTTCAGAAGATAGCTTTGCTGCTGCAAATCTTCTTCCTATCTCTGTATTATTTTTTTTCAGCTTGTCTTTAATTACTTTGGGTTTCCTGAGGCAACATGTTTCTAAATAGAAGTAATCACAATTTAGCTGGTTGGGAGGTTTAAGTAACAAAGCATTACCAGCAGCTCTAATTCAGCGGTGGGTTTTATTTGCTTTCAAGTAGTCAGTCCTCATTAGCCATGAGAGTTTTTACAGATCCAAGAATAATTCTGCATATTTAAACAAAGTGTGGTTAGGCTAGTCCCTCAACTACTGCAGAAGTAACTTCTAGTTGATGCTGATGCATAGAGAGAACTGCACTGCCAGCTGTCAATGGCATAAGATCTAGCTTAGCTCAAAATGAATTGCTAAATCAGATGTACTCTTACCACTTCTTAAGATCCATTGTTTTCTGCTGAGAAAGGTGCGTGAAGATTTTAAATTGGAGAAACGAGTACATCTTAGTGGCCAAATAATTTAGTTGTTACTCAGTTGAAACCTCCTTGAAACTTTTTTTCTTAACATTTTATTTTTATTTAATACCTTAATTTTTTAAATGAAGCTTAAAAAACATTTCTATTTCTAGTGTCAGATGAATACTGAAGTATTGAATCAGATTTTGTATTCACTACTACCTTTAGCTTAGTATTTTCTAGATCAGCTGAAATAGGAAGCATCACAAAAATTCTTAAATTTCTGCTTCTATGTGATTAAAATCCAAGCATTAACCCAAAGATGACAAGCATCCAATCTTTATTCTGCCTATGTAAATCAGAATACTGTGTTTCCTCACACAGTCATTACTGGAGAAATAAACTGGATAAACAAAGTCTCTAAATAGTATTGAATACATAGCACTTTTACCTATTGGGACACTATTCTCAAGAAACATAAATAGTAAATATATTTTGCATGATATTTGTGATGTTGGAGATCTTCTGCTGGAGAGAGTAGAAAGCCAGCACTGTCTGCTGCTCCAGCCCTTTCATACAGTGAAGTGACCTGCTAGCTCCTCCTTACCAACAGCTTTGTGAACTTCTGTATAGTACTGCTTCAAGTACTTGCTTTATGTTTATTCAACAGGAATAGTATTGATGTTTTAAGATTAATATTTAGGCTGCATCTTGGAGTGTAAACGTCATGTAGTGCCCTAGGCCCTAGAGTGTTTGAGAAACCAGCATATGCTTTTCCACTATCAGTGTTTATCACCAGTTCAGTATTAGCATTGCTTAGTGAAAAAATTAACAATTCGAAGAAAATAAATCCAACTGTGCTTCTTTGTCTTCTCTCCCCTTTCATTATCATTCTATATATTTTAATTTCTGCAGTATCTGAAATAATTTCCTTCTTTCGATCTGTTTTGTGAACTACTTTTTATCATCTTTCATAATTTTATTTCAAAGCTGTTTCTACTTCGGTGATGCTTTTTTCATCCTTTCCTTACTTTACAAAATATTTTTTGAAAGAGTCTTTAGCCTATCAAGACATGTGAAAGGACTGCTGGTGTTACAAATTTCCCACCAAACCCTACTGAAGCTCCACTTGGAAGACTTGTCTGCAGTAGAAAATACCATTATAAAAGTAGACATTGGAAATAAAAGTGCAACTCAAATAATGCAAAACACTCAGCACAGACAAGACATGTTGTCTCTAGCACTGTGTCATCTGATCACAGTGGAAATGTGCAAAAAATAATGCTATTTACCAGACTGCTCTGGTTTTGTTTTTTATTGTGTTTCTAATGTTGTCACAGTTCTTGACTTCACCACACAGGTTACAAACAAAAGGGTCAGATTTGCCATTTAGGTACTGAGGAATAGTTAAATTTCACTTGTGAGATAAACCTGCTTTGACTTGTCAGAACTCATCCAAGCCTTCCCCAAAACACAAACTAGACCTGCTGTAAAAGTTTTAAATAATCCTTACATTGAGCAAGCTTTCACTTGTCATGAAAAAGCAAACTGAAGAAGCAAATCTGAATCTGTGAATTACAAGACTGGATTTGGTTCTACATTCAAGTCTAAGACAACATGTACTTTAAAGGTTTTCTTCGAAGAAATTCACACAAAGCCTTTCCCCTACCCTAAAACCTAATATCCTTCAGAAATTGTATCTTCAATTTCTTTTAAGTCGTCATAAGACGGTCAGAAGAGATAGCCCAGATCCATCCCTATAGATCATCTTAGAACTTCCTAAAAAAGCTGATCCTCAAAAAAAATGACCTGGGACAAAGAAAATTATATTTCTGACAAAAAATTTAGGATAGATACACTCAGAACTTCAGGTCAGCCATAGTCATAAGGAAAAGATGCAGCTAGCAATATAGCCTGTCTCCCAACAGTTCTGGTTGCCTGGGAAAGAGTATTAGCAAAGGTGAACTACATGGACTGTTTTCCTCCAATGCATTCCCCATTTCCAACCATTTATAAAACATCTATAAAAAGGAGTCTTCCTGAGTAATATGCGGTCTCAGAATAGTGATCCTTTGGGTTTTTTTCCCCTGAACCTGTCATTTCCCCTTTTAAAACTTGGGAATTTTTAAAAATCGGGAATTCAATTATATGCTTATTCTTTTATGAATCTAGGCTTTTGATCAAAAAAGATGTTCAGTGCTTTCTCATTTAGCTCTTGAAATGTATAATTTTTTTATTTGATTCTTGGTGATTCACTCTTCTCTCTGGTGGGTAGGAGCTCTTCAAGACTTCTCTATACTGCAGTTTCAGATATCACAACAGATGTCAGATGCCTGACAGACACAATCCTGAAGTTCCTTCAGACCAAAACAGTTTCCATTGACCTGCACATAACAGCAGAACTCAACCTTGTCTAATATCCATATGCAACATCTTACCAAAAAGGTATAATAGGTACAGGTCCACTCACCAAGCTGGTGAGTGTCCCAAAGGACTGGAACTGTGGAACAATTTCTTTGTTCAAGGTGAAAGTAAATGAATTTTATCACTGACGTTTTATAACACAAACTGATGGGTGTTTATAATTAAAACATAGTAGAATGAAAATTGTTTATAAGACTTTTCATTTAAGTAACTTATTAAAATAATAGTGACTATAAAGACTATTTTCATATACCAGAGACAGCATAAAGAAAGAGTAAATAAAAAATAATTTAAAAAAAATCTTTGTGGATAATGAGCTAGTGATCACTGGTGAAGGTTTACAAAATCAACCACTAGTCTGAGCTACTGTAATTTTAGGTGCTATATGGTACCTTGAAGGTACCTCAATTTCAGAAAACAATGAGTTAACCATTCTTTAGAAGTAAACCCCTTGTGTTTTCATATTAGAAACCACAGAGTAAAGGTCCGTATTTCTGGAAATTTTAATTTAAGAAAATATTGGGTAATTATTATTTATTTGCTTCTCATGACACATATTGAGGACTTTTTCCTCCCTATTTTGTTTCTACTTCATGGAACACACTTTTTGAATCCTGATTGTAAACCTTCCCTGCTCTTCCTGCCACAGACTTCCATTTACTTCTCAAAAGAATTTGTGTTTTATATACAATGACGAACTCTTTAATCACATTATTGAATACTATTTTACACAGAGCACTCTGTTTTTTCCAATAGAAAGAAATCACTGGTGAGGGATAATTGAATATTTTGTTATCTTTGTGCACATTATTCAAATACACCTCTGAATATAGGATTATTTATTTTTATGAAGTTTTCTACACAGATACAGTCTCCAAAGATTTAAAAAATATTTGATAACTACCTCCATAAACACTACTTATTGCATAATGCAGTCTACCTGCCAACTAAAATGAGAATAAAATAGGCTTTATAATTTTGGGTATCAGACTGGAAATGTCCCAAAAGGTTTTGTTTTCAGAGGCATGAAAATAAAAAATACTGAACAGAAACAAAAAGCCAAATACGAAATGGCTGAAATGTTTCTCCTGTGCAGACCCAAAAGTGGCAGACCAGCAAAAGCATTGCAGGCAAACTAGACAAATAACCAAACAGCCTATACCCCATCAATTTGCTGATAATTTTATATGCCCTCTGGTGCTTTTAATAGATCCCATTTCACTATATCTTGTATAAAAAGCCTGAAGGACAGCTGTATCTAGTTAAAAGACAGCAACCTAAAAGGTCCAGTGGATGTTTGTGTGTTGCTTGTAGAAAACAAAATAGCCTGATGGTGCAAAGAGAATCTTGCTGAAGGATGTGTATGCAGGTGTCCATGCATGCATGCGTGAAGGAACAGTGAGAAAATTCAGCAGTGAAACAGAACTCATCTGACAAAGGCTTAGGCAGAGTCAGTGATCCATCCCTGAAACTCTCAGAGCTTGAATGTATGAGATACAGGAAGGGTTAACTGCCTGAATTGCTGATACTACTGTGTTAGATCACAGGGAAAAAAAATCTGTAGAGTAGACTTCTGATTTCTTTAAGTTGCAGAGCCAGGGGAATCACTGTTAACTTGCCTGCTCATGCTTGCAATGAAGCAGAAATCTCTCTCAGGTTGAGAGCTCGGGGAGTTTCTTTCCTCATGGGCAAGAGATGATTCAGGGGGAGCTGCTGAGGGAAGCTGCCTTTAGAAACAGAGAAGAAGAGAAATGCAAGATTAGTAGTGATAGAGGAATGGGGATACCAAGAACATTTGTGAATGATTTCTGTAGTTAATTTCTCCCTGAAAGCAATTAGAATATAGTTTAGAACCTCATTGCCTGGCAGAGATAGGGCATTTCTGCATTTAAGAGTAAAAATTACAATCCAGGGCATAGTACCTTAGAGAGCTTCTTCAGCCTATTTCAGTACCTTCCAGTGCACAGACCTATCTGGGGGTGACACACATTTATTTACTTAGGATTTTGCAGGAAGAGAAACTGGAGATATTTTTAGGATAAGATAGATACACTATATAGACTAGCATAACTGGTGGCAAGTCTTGGATGCAATTATTTATGTATAAATAAATACAGTATTTTTGTCTAAATATTTCAGTTTTTCTCTGCTTTCTTATGTTTCTACAGAATATTGAAATCTTTTTCAAGATAGATGCCTCTTAGGAAATTAAAAATGTTTATAGTCATTAATAAGGTATTAAAATATTTTCATTAATACTGAACTTCCCAAACCAATCTGTTTACACCAAAAAAAACCAACCCCAAACAAGGCTGAAATCAGAGATGATATTTTGCCTTGCTAAGTTTATTCATCAAAATCAACATATTTCCTAGGAGAGATGGAGGGAAATTATTTTTGGAATGAAATAGCTTCATGTTACTATCTTAGAAGAAAATTCTCAGATTCTTCATTAGGTAAAACTTACCTGTCTCTTCAGTAAATCACAAGCTCAGACTAATCTCTGGAATTACACGGAACATATCAATGTTTTCTTCAGGGATCTTCTCAACTGATTATAAATTTGTATCTGTAAAAGTTACCTTTCTTTAGAAGCTGAGAAATAAAATACTTAGCATAATGTTGTGTTCCCTCCCCATCTATGAAAATGTGCTAATACCAAGAAATAGTCGTCTTCTCCACTATAAACCTGTCCTGTTTTCCAGCCCACCTCATTTTGCTAGAAACCAAAGCTTCACAGCTTATCCAGTTCTTCGTTGCACCTACTACATGAACAAGTAAATAAAACCCTCACAAGAGCAGGCATAGCTTGCAATTCCTGGACTGTTCTTAGCAGAAATACAACAAATATTGCCATGTTGCTGTCACAGGTAGTCAGTGTGTTCCAGACAGAAGTGGTAGTTCTCTGAGTGGAAACCATAAATCATAGCTGGATTTTACTGGCAATAAACCTGTGTGTTTTCCATTATGTATGTTAGCAAATGGTGATAATTTAAAATAAATTCTTCGCAATTTTTCACAGACATATAAAACACTGAAGTGATTGGGCCAAGTTCTGTTTTTGGTAATTCTGGATTTGTAGCAGTCTTCGGGATCATTTTCAGCACCCTGCCACATACTTCTGTGTTCTCACAAGCAAAAGAGACTTAAATAGTGAAGTAACCGGACTCAATTTCCCCCTTTTTTGTATTAACCAAGATTTGAAATTAACATTTTATTTTCTAGCAGAAACTTTACTGACACTGATAAAGACCACAGACAGAATGTTGAAATATTTGAACAACTTTAATCTGTTTATTTTGGTTTTAACAATGTTATTTCCTCGCGGCCACCTTGAACGGGCTTATTTTGTACCCTGATCTAATATTTAGTGAAGAGAAAGTGAGTACTGCCACTTATTTTAACTTAATGCATTGGATTGGGTTTGTAATTAATTTATACCCTTGTCTAATGAAAACTGTTGGAGGGGGTTATTTTTGTCTCCTTTTAGCTACAGTTAATAGGTCCACTGTTTTTAGTTGACTTAATTGGGAAATTATGCAAACATATCAGATTGTTAGTTTTTAAGAGTCTAATGCAAGTCTCATTAAAATCAATGAGTAGTCCCATTTAGCTAAATGGGCTTTAGAGCAAGATCTGATACAACTGCATTAATACTGCATAGTAGTGTGTGGAAACTGTATTTCATACTTTCTGGTGTTGACTCGAATGCTAATATCAACTAGTCAGAATTCACTGTTCCAGGTGATACATAAATATAGACTACTCTGCACTAGAGATTTGGTATCTGAACAAGAAAGGCATAAAAGAGGTGGATAACATCGAAGTGTTGTGTCATTCAAGTTAAGCACATTTGTGTCTTTCTCACTGTGCTGATGACTGTGTAACGCAAAAATTTATTGTATATTAGCAATTTTGTGGTTGTCCTTGACTGAATCCCTTTTTGACATTTGATATTTTGACAGACAAAATATTCATCAAACAACAGTGAGCCTGTAACAAATCCCTATTCCACAAATACATAATTATGTCATTGATGATGAACACTTATTAACACATCTCAAACCATCAGCTCATGAATGTAACAGATGTTTTACTGGTTAGCACATGGACGTAAAAATGTATCTAAAGAGTAGCCATTTTATTTGACAATAATGAAATACCTATAAATTCACCTGTAGTTATTCCAGTTCATGAAGCACTACATACCAAATTTGATTTTCTTTACACACTGGTCTGATTTTTGACTTTTTGAATCTATCTCGACTGCCTAACTTCTCCTCAAAGTGTGAGAATGCTTGTAGAATTGCATTTTGTGAATATGTTTCACAAAGGATTAACAATGAATTAAACCACATTTTCTAGGACCCAACTAAAATGTCTTTTTTTGATGTACAAGTAGGTTGTATGCACATTTTTAAACCTTTTCTTTAATTTTGGTTATTTGCTATATATAATGTAAAAATAAGTGTAAAATAAAACACTTGAGTGCAAAGTAAAATAGATAAGGACATGTCCTCAGCTTGCTACTTTAAAAAAACATGATTCCTTTAGCTGTAAAGAAACATCAAGAATTTGCTGCTGTTTTTCATGGGAATCTAAATCCAGACTCGGTGCTCTGCAGAGCAGAGGTTATTTCCTCTGAAATAGTTTTTTATTAGTTTGGTTTTCATCTGTGTGCAAATATTGAGTGTATTCCTGAGGATCTCCAGTCCTGCCTTTCAGTGATCATGCCGCCTGGATACAGCAAGCTAGTCTTTCAGCTTGTGCTCCTTAAACCACAACATTTTCAGTAGATTTAGCTCCAAATCCTTAAACAGCTTCAAATCAATACTTCTTTAAAAAAAAAAAATAATAATAACTTGTGCAGTATCTCCTCCACTCCTGAATGTGGTCTGAAATTGAAAGTCAGCACTCAGGAGAGGAGTGCTGTGTTGGGAACATCTTTTCTGCATTTCACAGAAGGTAAGTGAATTTTTTTTTTTTGGCATGCCAGTATCTCATTAGTGTCAGCTCATTCTTCACTGCAAACCCCATTGCAGTGTTAACATTTTAGTACAATTCTTCCCAGTGGCAAGAAAGCAGAATTAATATTGCTACTATTTAGAATGAAACATGTCAGTAGCAGATACTGCAATGATGAGCTTAATATAAATAATTACACAGATAGTAACTTTGAATGCAAGTAATTAGTTTTGCATTAATACGTTGCTTGAGATTTCTTTTCAGTTGGAATTAGTTAATGATTTTCTAGATTTGCATATTCCTAATTAGTCAGCTTTAAATCCTAACTATATACAAATTAATGTTTTATAAATTTTCAAATTTTTACCAGGCACATTTAATTCATAATTAAGAAAAGCATTTACAACCTACTTTATTTTAAGAAAACAAATTTAACATGGGACTACAGTTTTGGCAGATCATGGCAATTGTGATGTTTTGTAGAATGTCATCCAGAGTACAATATTCCTATTAGAGCAGAAACCAAAGTGATGTGAACTAATTATTGCATAATATCAGTTAATAGAGTTAATAAACAAAGTAATATTTGTATGAGGTTTGAAGCATATTTTCATCTTATTTATTGTTCTGCTTTTGATGATTTTGGGGTATTGCTTTTGATTTTTATTAATATACTGAAAACATAAAACAGACCTCAAGAGCCCTGGTTAACCTTACCCCTAATTTAACCTCTGGCATAAATTGGAGGCACCTTCACTGCTCTCAGAGAATATTGCACACTCTAAAATAATTTGTACACAAGTCAGGAAGTACTTCTTTTTACACATTATTTTCTAACAACAGTAGGGAGTCATGCTGGAAAATAATAATATTAAAAATTAACCTGCCATTTAATAAAGCATTTGAGCATTTACCTAATCAATTAATTTAGCATGGGATCATTTGCATGCATAAGGACTTTATATGATTGGGACCATAAGGCTAAACTGATCAGTACTACAAAAGCCCACAGATAGTTAAACACTCAAGACCAGCTTCATAACATGCAGCACATTCAAGTATTATTGAGTTCAAGAAGGGATTTCAGTTTTCAGAACAAAGTTGGGTAGAAACCTGTTAGCAAACATATAATGAACAGGACAGGTGTAGGGAGTTAAACTGGGTAAAAAATGCCCACATAGGTACTATAAACACAGTCTTTTCTGCAACACAAACAAGTGACTGTAAGAAAGTCAAATGGATTGGAACTGTGTGGGGTTAATTCCCACTCTATCAAAACAGACATAGAAAAACTAAAACTGGACTACACATGACAAAAGCACATGCCTAAGTGGAACTGACTGCAGCTCGAATCATTTTCACTGCCTAAATGCTCCCTAGACACTGTGAGGAAAAGGGTCAGGAATAATAAAAAGAAAAAATGCTATCTAATATAATCAGACCTTTTTATTTTTTTCCTTCCTTTCCCCAGAGTACAAACTAAAAATATTAAAAAAAAAATTTCCAAATTAAAAAATTAATAAATCCATTTAAAAGTACCTGCCTTTGAGGGACTTATGATGTAATGCTGAATACAAACAAGACAAAAGCTCAGTAGGTTATTATTTTCACTATGTCAGAATCCATTTTTATTGTTTTTCTTTAGATGATGTCCAACATGTGAAGTACAATTTTCTAGTAGGGTGATAGAATTTAGAGAACACTAGTGGTATGAAAGGACATCAAGAATATTCTATTGTATGTAGGTTTTCAATTATGATTTTCTGACAAAGTCAACATGAAAACCAAAAATTGCTAGGGTCAGGGTTAGACAGAAGGTTTCTTTTTTTCCTTGTAGCTGTTTCACAAGCAAACAGATTGTAAAATAATACTAGTATTCTGTTTATCTGGATAAATTAGTTGTTGGTTTTTTTGTGTGTGTGTGTAAGATGCTATAGTTAGTCATGATGCAGGCATTTTAGAAACTGAGTATGTTTCAGCAAAGTTCTCCTGCTGTAAAACCCCAGCCCGGTATCACAGAATACATAAAAATGCAGCTAAACCCAGTGGATTAAAAACAATAAAATAATGCCAAAAATCCATGTATTGCCTTAAAGCATGTCATGCCTTAATGCAGCAGTAACTTTTGACTTTTGAGGTCAGAAAGCAATCCTTGCACCTTTTCAAATGGCAAACCACACATGAACTGTTGTTGTGTTTGATCTGTTCTGCTTCAATCCAAGTAACAGCAAAACTCCTCCTATC
Source organism: Chloroceryle aenea (assembly GCA_013399075.1). Taxonomy (NCBI): domain Eukaryota; kingdom Metazoa; phylum Chordata; class Aves; order Coraciiformes; family Cerylidae; genus Chloroceryle; species Chloroceryle aenea. The sequence goes on along the minus strand of VWZY01006133.1, from coordinate 122,822 downwards.
TTTTACAGAGTTGGTGACATTAATTGGTCTTGCCTTGTCTCTAACAATCATAATATTATTTTCTTTATTCAAAACAATTGCTGAATTTGATGTTTAGAAGGAAAGTACTGCAACAACAGCAGTGGAGTTAATACAATAAGCCAAAATGTTTTTAATAGTGTGTTCTGTACTTAGGAGTTGTATTTTTCTACAAGTTATTTTGGATTTCTTTTAAAGAGTTTCCTAATCAAATTCAGCTGCCTTGCCATCAGACCCTATGTACATCTCAAAGGCAGTATAGATGACTACTGAAATAAGAGAAGCAATGAATATTCCTTTTTTGTCTCATAGGATCAGGTGATCAACACCCTCCAACTTGCAGTAGTGACAATTTCACATGCGCATATGTGCAGCAGTGTTTGCCCCTCACTGCAAAATGCAATGGGGCTGAAGACTGCATGGATGGAAGTGATGAAATGAACTGTCCCACAGAGGTACCTACCACCATATCTTCAGGCTTCTGCAAGCAAACAGAGTTCCTGTGTCCTTCCAAAGGCTGTATCCCATCTCTCCTGAAATGTGATGGTGTGCCTGACTGTCACCTTAATGAAGATGAAGTTGGCTGCCGTAAGTTATTTTCACTGCTACAGTTAAGGTGATGCTAACTTACTTTCCTAAAACAGTGATGTGAAAAAGAGCAACATAATGAAGTATAGGGTAAAAATCACTATTCCTTGATCAAGAAATAATATTATTTATATCATATATAAAGTGTTACCTGGAGAGACACTCTACATTTGCAAGTAATGCATTCTATTTCCCTGACTACTGACTTTGATAAACTCTTAAAATCACTGGTATTGTATTTCTGCTAATAAATGGGAAGATTTTTCACATTTTTCCATAGATCAGTTGAGTGCATTTGCATTGCCTCATCTCTGATTACAGTATGACAAATAGATTTTCACACTTCTGTAATTCAGTAACATTCCAGGCAGTCCTGAGCTTTAATTGTGCCATGATCAAGGAAGATAGACAGGTCCGAAAGAACTGGTTGATATTCAAGTACCACTTCCAACATCCAAGCTCAAGATCAGTGCATCCCTATGAGTAAGAAATCAAGTAAAGGAGGCCAGAGACCTACATGGATGAACAAGAAGCTTCAAGAAAAAATCAAATGAAAGAAGGAAGGTTATAGAATCTGAAAAAAGGGACTGACTGCTTGGGAGGAATATGGAACAATGCTGCAGTATGCAGGGGTGCAAGGAGGAAGGCTAAGGGCCACTTGGAATTATATTTCGTAAGGGATGCCTAAGAAAACAAGAAGGTCTCCTTCAAGAACATGAGTAGGAAAATTAGGAGTCGGAAAAAAGTGGGCCTCCTGCTGAATAAGGTGAGTGCCCTGGTGACAGAGGATACAGCAAAGGGAGAGTTTACTAAATGCCTTCTTTGCTTACATCTTTACTGCTTAGACCAATCCCTGGAGGTCAGTGACAAAGTCTGGAGGAAGTCTTCCTTGCTCGAGGAGGACTGGGTTACAGATCATTTAGGCAAAACAGATATCCATGAATTCTTGGGTCCCTCTGAGATGCACCAAGTGCTGAGGGAGCTGGCTGATGTTATTGCTAGGCCACTCTCCAACATCTTTGAAAGACCATGGAGGACAGGAGAGATGACTGAGAACTGAAGGAAAGCCAGTGTCACTCAAGTCTTCAAAAAGGGTAAGAAGGAAGACCCAGGAAATTATAGGCCTGTCAGCCTCACCTCCTTCCCTCGAAAGCTGATGGAACAGCTCATTCTGGAGGTGATCTGTAAGCATGTGAAGGAAATGAGGATTATCAGGAGGGGTCAGCATGGATTCAGCAAGGGAAAGTCATGCTTCACCAATCTGATAGCCTTCTATGATGGCATGACTGCCTGGGTAGCTGAGGGGAGAGCAGTGGATACTGTCTACCTCATCTTCAGCAAGGTTTTTGACACTGTCTCCCATAACAATCTCATAGGGAAACTTGCGAAGTGTGGGTTAGATAAATAGACAGTGACGTGGGTTGAGAAGTGGCTGAATCAGGGTTGTGATCACTGGCTCAGGGTCTGGTTGGAGGCCTGTAGCTAGTGGGGTTCCTCAAGGGTCAGCCCCAGGTCCAGTCTTGTTCAACACATTCCTCAATGGCCTAGATGAAGGGACACAGTGTACCCTCAGCAAGTTTGCTGATGACACAAATTGGGAGGAGTGCCTGTCACACCAGAAGTCTGTGCTGCCATTCAGAAAGACCTGGACAGGCTGGAAAAAAATGGGTGAAGGGGAACCTAATGAAGTTCACCGTGTGTAGAGTCCTGCACCTGGGAAGGAATAGCCCCATGCACCAGTAGAGGTTAGGGGTTGACTTACTGGAAAGCAGCTCTACAAAGAAGGACCTGGGAGTCCTGAAGGACAGTAAGTTAACCATGAGACAGCAGTGTGCTCCTAAGACCCAGAAGGCCAGTGGTATCTTGGGTTCAAATCTGTAATCACATTCCAAAATTCAGTTTTGCCTGTTTAAACATGTAAGTGTTGACAATGTAGGATAAGAATACAGAAGCAGAAGCTCACAGTTCTTTTCTGAACACAGTACTTGTTGGAGGTAAAGCAAAAAGGAATTGGTTAGTCGTAGTTTGGACTGGAATCAGTGAAAAGCTTATTACTGTCACAGCTGGTTCTCCCACCAAAATGTATATGCCACGAGAGTGCAGCATTTCATCTCTAGCCGTCCACTTTCAAAATGTGAAGCACCGTATAAGTTTGTTGACAGAAGAAAAAAGTGAGGGAAATAATAAATATCTCACAAATTTTACTTATTACAATTTCTGAATAATCTATAAAATTGATTGTTGTTTTTAACTCTAGTGCATATATACATATATAATAGCACAGACTGCGAGTTGGGCTTTTGGGGGGATTTTGGATTGAAATTGAGAGGTTCTTTTCCTAAAAGTTATGAAAACAGAGTAAGTTTAAGCAGCAAATTTTGGTTTTATTTCTTGATGCAGATCAAATCTTCTTTCTGATTGTAGAACATTTCAGTTTAGCAATTGCTGGCACCTTTCATTTTATGTGTGCCACATCCCTTAGCAATTTCATTCATTTAAATGTAACAATAGATGGTAAAAAAGGTTCTGGTTCCTGTTTTGGGGAATTCATGAGAGAGTTTTCTTCTAGGATGAAGACCAGTTGTCAAAATGCATCTTACATTTTGCAGTGATAAAACCCAGAAGAAGGCCAAGACAAATGAAAACAAACAAAAAAATGCATTAGTCAGATTTCTACTAAAACCACAATTTCTACCACAGAAATGGTTTTCTGAATGACTTAGAGATTCATGCAGACAGAATTTCCTGTAGAGTTCACTCAGAAGTTATGTGGTACAGTAATATGTCAATACTGTTTTATACTTATTAATATGGATTTTATTACTGTCTGCTTTTAATGAGAAAATCTAGGAACTATTTTCTAGTTAGAGATGTTCTACTTGGCCAATTCACTTCTTAGTGTCAGTTTTAGTGAAAGGTAATTTATCTCACACATTTAATCATTACTTTTTTTAATTTCCTGGTTAAAATGGTAAGGGTTTAAAATAAATATATTAGCAGCAATGGGGTATAGACTTACTCTTTCACAGACCCCAGCTGAAGTGCTAATAACATTTCTACGGATTTAATTTGGACCTGAAAAATGAAATGTAGGTGAAAAGTTGATATTTTCACTTTCAAGTCTTCATAGTTGTTAATGCCTCCATTTAATGTTTTTATCCACAAAACACTTACGTCCTCTCATGAAAGTAAAAGGTAACTAGATGGAGAAATGTTAAACTACTTGCAACTCTGTTTACAGTAAATAATATTAATTTTAGTTTCAATGCAGTAAGAGTAAAAACATAATTTATAAAATATGCTCTTAACATTGTTTACCTTGACACCAATAACTTGTCATTGGCCTTTCTGTCTTAAATGTTGGATTTGTGGAAAGCGTTCAGCAGTCAGATCTACTGCTATGACTGTTCCTTCTGTAATCAGTATAAAGATCTCAGTGTAGTAAGTTCCAGGTTAAGGGACATGTCAAAACCACCTTGATGATTAACAGATATAAATGGACCAACAGAGACAATAATAATTAGCATTTCTTCCATTTTACTCTCACGTATGAGTCCAGCAGCCAGTCCAGTACTAGGGGAACTAATAAAGGGCTAAATGGTACTTTCTGTCCTTACCACAGGTCTCAGTGGAACTTGGGAGCTCAAGAACTGAACTTTTGTATTAGTCCGACAAAGCATATAAGTAGTATTCTTTATCTATCCTCAAAATACACATGCAGGCAAGAAAGGTCTGAAGGACATAAAAAGAATGTCATTAATGTTAATTTTTCAGCTTTGTTTCTGTTAAAGTCCTAGCATGAACATGTAATTTACAATGCCATTTACAGTCTGGGCATTTGTGTTCAAATGATCACTTAAGATCACTTGTGAGTTGTGCTGTAATTTGCTGGGGTATTTCAGTCCTCCACAACCTGTTCTGCCAGACTGAGTGGTCAAGGGAATGGAGAGCAGAAAAGGAAATTTTGGTTGTTCTTGTTGCTTTCTTCCTGCTGTCACTAGCAGCAAATTCTCTTTTCAGTATCAAGATTTCTTCAGTCAATTGAAGAGCCTTTGTTATAAAACAGAATATTGATAGTTTAAAATAAACCATAACTTTTAAATTCTCACAAAGGTGAATTGAAACTAAAAACACAATCAAGCTCTTTTTTATTGTTGCTAGTATTCTTCTATAGAATTTCCTGCAGACTTTAGTAAATAGTCAGTGTATGTAAATAAAATGTTTGATCCTACAAATCCTTTCACATGAGTAATTTAATATTTCTGAAAGAATATCAAAACTGGCAACAGTTCACTGGTAAAATGTCTCTCCAGTATTATGGTCTAAATTGAACTGGTGTTTTTAAAATTTAGCACACCTTTGCAGTCTATATAGACCGACAATTTAAATTATATCTGAGACAACAAATATAACCTGCAGTAGCCTGGTCATCCAGCCTGGGAGACTTCTTGCCATGTACACTATCTCTTGAACTCAGGAGCGGGAAAGTATGAAGTTTAGATGCAGCAGTGGGGTATTTTAAATATTCACACTCACAAGTTAATGTGAATGTATCTAACTGATGGAGTCAGGAGGGTTCCCTCCGATTTGCGTTCATATCATGATGACAGACTTCCACTTAAATTACCTAAACAAATACCTTAAAAATCAATAGTATAAGGCAGCATAAGATAACATTGTGCAAGATAAAATGACAAATAGTGCTACACTCTTCAGGAATTTGCAAGACCATCAGGTACATCATGTAGATCAGTGACTTACCTGAAGGCTTATGAGGTTCCAGCAAGATTTACACCTCATAATTCTTCTGGACAAACAGAAAATATAACTGAATGCCCAAGAATAAAATATTGTGTGTATGTTTAGACTATTCAGTATAGTTTTTCTATACTTTTAATACATTAACTATCTCTTAGTAATTGCTTTCCTGTAATAGAAGAAACTATATAATGTCAATTTTGAAATTTTTCTTTAAAAATTCATTCCATTCTTTTAAAACTGGGTTATGAATGAGAGTTGATTATGTTTTGTGACATCTTTTTATGGGTTTTCATTGTTGTTTTGCAGCTTACTCTGTCAATGTTTTAAGTAAATATGCCCTCTTCTTCACAAATATAACATGGGAAGATCCAGCTTCTGTAACATCTGTGCACTGTTTACTTATTTGACTACTCAATAGTAGAGTTGGATGTCTTTGAAGATGAAAGCCCATAGAAGTCACACAGATGCAAGTTTATATACCATAGTATGCATCCAGTTTTCTGGTAATTTTTTAACAGTAAGAAAAAGATGAATAGTTTATAATAACTGTCATGTTACTTTTCGTTTCAGCCATTAAAGATTGTTTTGATGGTTCTTTGTTATGTGCATCAACTAATCAATGTATAGCAATCTCCCAGCGTTGTGATGGCATTGCAGACTGCATTGATTTCAACCTTGATGAGTCCAGCTGTTCAGGTACTTAGTTTTGCCTAAAAATACCATTTAATAAAAAAAAAAAAAATTTTAGTCATTTCCTAGTAAATCTTTAGGCAGTCCTCAAACTTGACTGAATTACATCTGCTAAAATTTCATCAAATTATAGCAAATTTTATAAAAAATAATAGGTCTAGTTAACAACTTCACAAAGGTTGTTTCTTAAGGTATAAACACATTGTTTCAAAAAAATAAATGCTGTGTAGTATACTACTAATGCACTCTCTTGATTTTAGCCAATTAAATAGCACACAAGTTAATTCACATTTCTGAGCTGATATATTTGGCGGGGGGGGTGGTGTTTTGTTGTTTTTCAAGTGTACCAAGTGTTTTGGAAAAGAAAGTATAGTAGATTTTTTTTCAGCACAGTGCATTTTCAACAATATTCAGGTTTGGTTTGAAATAGTTAAATGATAGAAAAAGATAAAAACATGAAAGTAATATTCATCCCATCTGAATCAGATTTTAATTAAGAATATCCAACAAAAGCATACATGATGATATAAATAATGAAATATAGACTCAAAGCATTGCATTGACTGACACCTCCAAGCGAAATACAAACTCTGGGCCACTTCTGTGTTCACAGTACTCCCCCAGCTTTGATGCAGTTGCATTATCTGAGAATTTATCTCTCTGTTCTTTTAATTCATTATGAGTTACATGATAAAGTTCACAATATATATTATGTGTTGTAGTAATATAATTCAGCATAGCATGTTAAAGTTTATTTACAAATGTTTACATTCACTGTTTTCTCTGAAAGTGAAACTTGCCCGCAAGTATTGTGTTAATTATATATTTTTGTTATATTTATTACTTTTTAAGGGGAGAGAAAAAAATTAATATATATTAAGTATATTAACATTAAAAAATGAGCAGTTTTACAATGCAAGGAGAATATATACTTGGTAAATATAATTTATAAGAAGTATGTTAAATGAATAGTAAAATATTCAGAAATTATTTCATTGTGGAAGAATATAAAACATAAACAAGTAGACTTGCATGAGAGTAAATTATAAATCTTATGCTCTTTTGTCAGATAGCAGATCTTTTAAGTAATACACTTTCCAAAATCTCTTCTTAAAACTGAAGGTGTCCACACTGAATATCATTGTTTATGTGCCTCAGCAAATAATTCTATGTGGCATATATCCAAAATTCCTTAGATCTAATTTGCAATTTACAGATTATTTTCTTACTAAAGAAGGGGGAATATGCGTTTCATTTTGAGTTTTTCATGCTGTAAGGTTGTAAAATGAAACCAGTAAAACTAAATGTGATGATGTAGAAATCCATGTTAAGGGATGTCAAAAGCTGATAATAGTATATTACTGAAAAGAATGTATTACCCCTCTACTTAAACACCTTTACCCTTTTTGAGACTCATTTCTCTATTTTTTATTAGTATCTGATTCCAAATTCTGGACATCTTTAATAAGAAGTTTGGTGACACATGAGTGTCTGTTCATCATCCCTATATAAAAGCTATTAATCATAAAGTAGGCTTAGGTGTTAATTAAATAGAAGTTCAGTTCTTTAGGCTCTTATTTTATAGATTCTTATTGGTTTGAAAATCAAATAAGTGGCAAAAGCTCAATTTCTGGAGTCAAAGTGACACTCTGACTTAAGAAAAATTACAAGCCTATTCAAGTGAAGCACCAGAATTTCTATAAGATCAAGTCCATTGACTGTAATGGATTTTTGACATTACATTTGTATCACCAAGTCAAGGTCTAAAGGTAGAGACTTTGGAATTGCTAAACACCAAAATGACAGGTGCAAATATTCTGCCATTTTGAAAATCAGGCAATGACAAATATAATAAGGAGAGCGGAAATTTTAAGTTGTAATTTTTACTTCTATTTCTGCAGTTTGTCCGGAAGATTACTGCAAAAATGGAGGAATATGTGTTATCAAAGATGACATTCCATTATGCAAGTAAGTTTCATTGGATAGACATGGTTGAAGTTGCAAGAAAGATGCTGTTGAAAGAGCTGTTTTGATCCCCAGGGACTGAAATGATAATTCAATAGAAGCATATTTTTAAAAGTCTCTGTATGTCTACAATATTTTTATTTATAGTTACTGAGTTGAACCACATTTGGAGAAGATTATGTATTATATAGAATTTTCTAACATTACATGAGTCAATCTGCTGGCCTGACACCTTAACTTTCACGTTTCACATCAACATGCTTCCGTGAAAGATGATGCCTTAGATGCAGCACATGCTGTGTACCTTGGAAGAAGATTTACAGCAGGTCATTTTCTCACCTTTCCTGAACTTCTGATGTATTTCTGTTATAATGTTATTTTTTGCATATATTTGGAGAAAGAAGGTAATGTTTTCCTACTTATGCCAAACAAAAGGTTAAATATATGCTTGTACTTCCCTGGAAAAAAAATTCTCTGCTGAAAAACAAATAATGTATGCAATTCTGATGTGGAAAGTACAAGTCATTAAAAAGTGTCTCAGGCTGCCAGAAAGGATTAATTTACACAAGATATCACTCTGTTTCCCACTGGGAAATTGCAGGAGACTTTTTAAAGTACAAAGAAAGCAAAGTAATACTGTATCATAATTTTGTCCTTCATGTGCTTCAGTGGATCTTGCCAAAGAATTTACCAAATTACTAAAGAAGTGACTGTTTTCAGAGTATCTATCTTAGTCAAGACCAGACATTAAGGTTTGTCTCCTAGTGTCTAGTGAACTCACATTAATAAGCTTGCTGTCAAAATTTCAGTTATTGTAGAATTTGTACCTTTCAAGACAGGTTTATCCTTTACTGGTTGAAGAAATGTGATAAATAACATCAGAAAATACAGACGGCTTCATATAGCATACTTTGATTTAGCTCTCAGAAAACATTGTTAACTACCTGCACATTTCCCAAAGAATAGAGGAACCTTGGAATTTCATTAAGGTGTCCGTTTCAGAACTTCTTGGGACACAGAAAGAGAAAAGGGGCACAAAAAACATAGGAAAAGGTTGCAGGCAAAATCGAATGGATAGCCAGCAGAAAATAAAGGGATGGGGAAGAACTAGGGAGTTTAAAATTGGTAAACCATTGATGAACAGGAAAATTGCTTGTAGGGGCAAAGCACTAGGGGAGTAATTGCAATGGTAAGGGTGCAAGAGAATTACTTACGTTAGGAGAATAGAAGAAAAAAAAAAAAATTACCTCCTCGTCCAATATCTTCCAGACAGGAATGTAGGGATTTTTTTTCCAAGCATGTTAGCCTTTGGATGTACTCTTACATGTACTGTTTTACTGGATTTTTGAGGAATGATGGTGGTGGTTACCTTTAAAAACTAAAAGTGGAGGTTTGTTTTAATATGTCAGGAAAATGGAGTGATAATAGTATTCTCACCAAAGAAAATAAAAATGCTTGGAAGCATTTAGCTTATGATTTGTTGTAAATACAAAGCCTAGAGACTGACAAGATAGACACATCTAATCCATGAGTAAAGAGAGTTTACAGTGGGAGAAGATGACAGTTTCCATTTCATCTGTTTGTCCTCCCACTCTTAGAGATTCCTACTTTGGTTACAGGGAGGACTGCTGATATAGCAGCTGCTGTATCACTGTAGGTTATTAACTGTTAAAGTAAAGCAAACTGGTACTGATTTCACTTCCTCTTTAATTTTACATTTACCGAACAAGTAAATGGATAAACCTAGCTAGAACCTATATATATACATATATATCTACCCAGGTGGTCGTACATATAGATATGTAGAGATAGTGGTAGTCATGCAAAAGCAATTGCAAACAGAGGAAGAATGAATAAGGAAGTAACCAAAAGTAAAACCAAAGCCATGATGAGTAGTCAAAAATCTAAGGAATCTTATGCTAAGATTTGGCTTCTGGAAATGAAGACAAGGGCATATTTTTATATGGAGACATATATACAAACATACATAGGTAGCATACAGATTTTTTTTTTTCATATATTTTCGTTATCCAAGTGCCACCTGAAAAGTGATGCTGAGACAATAAAATGCCAAATTCAGGTTGCCTGTATTGGATAAAATTGAGAATGGGAAGATGAGTTAATATCTCTCTTTTCCAGAATAAATGAGGCATAGCTTGTTGTGAAAACAAATATACAGCATGCTGATGGAAATGCACCTTTAAAGATCTGCTTACAGAAAACTCTTTTATGAAGTTTCCATATCACATATTATTTCTGTTTACTCTTCATCCTTTCTTATTCAGAAAAGTTTCATGAAATCAAGGTACCTGTTCCTGACACAATGCTACTGTTGCTTTTTGGCTTTTCATGTTTCTAATACTATGGCTTTTTCCAAAAAGAGGCAAATATGATGTCATTAAGAATGTGTCTGAAGTAAGAGAACACTAGACATAAGAAGAACTCTTCTGTAGGATTTTGATTCTATTTCATAAAATGTATAATGCCCATCCTTTAGAGCCTAAAATATTTCTGAAACTGGTACCTAGTCTTTTAGCATTCCCTGTACCAGCCCTGGACCTATGTTATTAATTCTCTGTCCAAACCTCCTCTTGCGTTCAACAATATGGACCACTATATTTTTCTAGTTTTTCCACCATATTTTTCTAGTTTTTCCATCTGACTGTGCCATAAGGTCAACTGAGATGGCGACTCCTGTCTTTAGGATATCCAAATTATAATGCTATATGATCGCTGTTGTGGAGAACCAGAGTACTGATTTCCCATCAGGACGTAGTGTATTTCTGATCTGCCTGCATTTATGGGTTTTTTTCACCAGTCCAAACTGTAGTGATTATGGTGTAATGCGACAGAAACGTAGATTCATAAAAACGCGTTTGGTCTGTTTTGTAATAGCTAGTATGAAACACCTTTTGATTTTGATGCAGATCACCTATTCACAGGGCTTCAGCAATCATCTCACACCATAAATAAACTGAAAAAAAACCCAACTGTTCAGTCCATTGAATCTTTCATTTATGAGAATTCAGGAAATACTGATCCTCTATAAAGAAAGAAACATGCCATATTCATCTAACAATTATTTTAATATTTTCACCACTTGTACCAAGTGACTGCAAATACCTTTGGCCAAATCAGTTTTACTGAGTGAGAACCTTTCCACTGAGCAAATTGTCTATTATTTTCTTACAAATGGATACATTTGCTATCTTTTTCTATTCAGAAGCAGTTACTTCAACCTTTGCTCTTTTCAGATAATAGTATAATCCTGAGGTCAGCTCCTTATCACACTGCAGCCAGCTGCTTCGTAAAGTTGGCAACTCCTAGAAATGATGAAAAAAAGCCCAAACAACATTTATCTCAGTCAAACCTAACTGAATATATAATGCAGTTTGCCACCATCTCCGCTGAGGCAGCGACATCCTGTGAAGTTCATTTGTGAGTGGTCTGAATCAGTTGATTTCTGAATCCAACAATTTCAGAAGGAATTGGTCCTTTTAATTTTCTTATTCTAAACCTAAACCATGCTTGTCTTTATGTAACTGTTAAAATTTGACTACATGTAATTTAAAGATGGATGTTTTACTTAAACAAATATGACTGAACAGACCCAAAGCTTAATTTCACAACAAATGTTTCTGATCATGTTTTTGAAAAATTTCTAGCACTGTTTTAAATTTAAATCAGACTTTCTCACTTAACTGTAAAACTGGAAAAGAGCAAAGGATCTTATAGTCTTTCTCTGTCTGCTGGATGTGAAACATTGCTCTGACAAACGGAAAAGGTCTTTCTCGAATGACCCATTGCTAGAATTTGAATAACACTCATAATGGAAGGATGTAGTTTAGATATAGCCCATCGGTCATTCTGGAAAGCAAATTGTGACCTAGATATCTTCAAATTGTCTCTTTATGCAAGAATTATGAGAGAAACTTCATTTGCTGAGTGGGGAGGTTTTTATCTATATAGAAAAACAGGAAGGAATTTCCGGGACAATTTCTAAATCAAAGAGACTGATGAACACTATGTACAACCTTCTCTTGCAAGATTTCGGAGTTGAGAGGTGCTAACACTTAGCTTTGGGAATAAAAGTAACTGTTACCTTTTCAAAGGTGATTTTAGTATATTATCAACCTCATTGCAAGTATTAAGATCAGAGTGAGAATAATGTTTAGAGTCTGATCAAAACAATTATTTTAATACAAAGATACTATAATCTTATTGAGAAGGGTATAGGCAAATAAGTATAATTTAGCAGATACAGTGAAAATTACTTGGACATGTAAGAATGCTTCTGGAAAAATTTTATCCTCGGTTGGATTTCTGCTCCCTACAAAATTTAGTATTGGTAGCATTTAAGATGCTAAGAATTTTCAACCTCCCTGATATATACCCTGTATTTATATTTTTATTTTCAATTCACTCTTTGAAAAGAGTCAAAGTGAAATGACATGACTTCAAGGTGTAGGAAACTACAGTGAGATTTTTATTATTATGAAGGTCAGTGCACCTTTACCTCAGAATGACTTATACTCCAGAACTAAAAGCAATATTACATTTAAAATTCAGGAGATATGTTCGTCTGCAATAGGGACAAGCTTAGAATCTGGGGACTGTATCTGTAGGAGAGGATGCTTGTTGTGTGATGAGAGATTTTTATATGGGAGAAGGTTAATTACTCTTGGATAATGAATGCTTGCCAAACTATGGGTTCCCTGAAGTGTTACTCCTATGAAATCAAGATGCTGATGAGTAGGAAACATTTTTTGTTCTGTCTTGTTCAAAACACGAAAGAATAGCTGTAAAATAATAAATACTTTGCAAAAGAGAAAAACAGGGAACAATTGAAGTATTACATACCAATGAAGGAAGCATAAACAAAAGGACTGCAAAGATTCTTGTGCAACCGACCCCTCTCCTTCACATTCACGTGGCTGTCTTTTGTCCACGGAAATCTAAAAATCTCTTTGGATATATCTTTTTGTAGACACATAAATTACAACTTTTGGATTGTATGAAATCAAACAATAATTAACAGTCCAGATTCAGATTGTCTTACTTAGCTTGAGTAACAATTTTATTTTACATTCACTTTTCCTGGATTCAAATGAGAGTAAGACACAGTACTTGGTGTGAAAACCAGTGTTCTCATACCCTAAGATTACATCTGCATGTGTTCATAGCAAAACTTCATTGTCTAGAGTCAGCCCACCACTAGAGTCCTCTCTGTAGGAGGCACCTGGAGGCTACTAGTTGAGTATATCTAATAAAATACAAAATGTATCATAAAAGTTGTAAGGGAGACTTTTGAAAAATTAATATACCATCACGTGTGTTAAGAATTTTGAACTTGCACTACAGTAAGGAAGATTGTGATGCAGATAGGCTTGTGTTGAGGATAGCAAGAAAGATGGGGATGTTGGACGTCTGTATTTAATATATGTTACTGTGTAAGTTGTGTAGGAAAGATGCTCCGCTTCTACTCTGTATTAGCTACATCCTGGTGTGTGGCCTACTCAGTTTGACTTACTAGCAACCCTGGTCTCACTGTGTCATCCAATTGCATGTCTGCAATTTCCCCTCTTGTTCATCCAGTGTGAATTTAAGTCTCCAAGTATTATAACCTTTGTGCTGTTGCTAGGTGGCTAAGGGATTACCTAAAAGCAGCAAATTCTACTAAATTAAGAACTTTTGAACTTTTCTTGCCAGCTTTTGCAGTGTTGACTGATCTGGAAAGCTCCATGCATTTTAATTTTAAACACACTTACAAACATAGAGGATTTTTCTCAATGCTTGGAAGGATTTTTTGTGTTAGTTACTTCTCTAATCAGCTACGAGGCTACATCTCTAAGTGGGAAGCAGTAACTGTGTATTATTCCCACACAGACTTTTGCATGTCCTTAGGGGAAAAAGTGCATATACAGTCAAACAAAAATAGTTTTGACTGCATCTAGTCTGCAACTCATAATTTCAATGTACAGGAATATATTTTTTTTTTTTTAATATATATTGAACTGGAAGATGTATGTGAACTTTGAAATATGCTTCAAAGTCTGTCATGTTAATGTGGTTCTTCAAGAGTTAGGGTAGGGATCTCAACACCAGAGTTACTGCAGGTATAAACATTTGGGTTGAACCTGGCACCAGGTGCCCACCAAAGCTTTTCTATCACTGCCCTCCTCAGCTGGACAGGGGAGAAAAAATACAATGAAATGTTCATGGATTGAGATGAGGACAGGGAGAGATCACTCACCAATTACCATCACAGGCAAAACAGACTCAACCTGGGGAAATTACTTTATTACCAGTCAAATCAGAGGAGGATAATGAGAAATAAAACAAAATCTTAGAAACACCTTCCCCTCACCCCTCCCTTCAGGCTCAACTTCACTCCTGATTTCTCTACCTCCTCCCCACCAGCAGTGCAGGGGGATAGGGAATGGAGGTTACAGTCTGTTCACCACACGTTGTTTCTGCTGCTCCTTCCTCCTCAGGGGGAGGACTCCTCAAACTCCTGCCCTACTACAGTTTGTGATCCCTCCCAAGGGAGACAGCTCTCCACAAAGTTCTCCAATGTGAGTCCTTCCCACAAACTGCAGTTCTTCACAAACTGCAGTTCTTCACAAACTGCTCCAGCATGGGTCCCTTCCACAAGGTCTAGGCCTTCAGGAACAGGCTGATCTAACATGGATCCCCTGTAGGATCACAAGTCCTGACAGCAAACCTGCTCCATCATGGGATTCCCACAGGATCACAGCTTCCACCTGGGCATCCAGCTGCTTTGGCATGGGATCTTCTATGGGCTGCAGGTGGATATCTGCTCCACTGCTAACCATCAGGGGCTGCAGGAATACAGCCTGCCTCGCCATGGGCTGCACAACGGGCTACAGGGAAATCCCAGTTCTGGCACCTGGACCACCTCCTCTGCCTCCTTCATCATTGATCTTGGTGTCTGCAGAGTTTCTCTCATATATTCTCACTCCTCTCTTTTACTGCAATTGCACAGCTGGGTTTTATTTTCCCCTTCTTAAATACATTATCCTAGAGCTGCTTGGAGCCGACTGACATTCAGTCTATCGGACACAGGCAAAGCTTCTAGCAGGTTCTCACAGAAGCTACCCCTGTATCCCCTCCACTCCCAAAACCTTGCCACTCAAACCCAATATACAAGTCATCAATCTAGGCTTCAGATTTGAGTAAACTGCAGAAGGTTGAGATTTTGCTTGTCGGTTTTTTAATGGTGGAGGTGAGAAAGGTTTGGATTTGAGTGAATTATTTCCCTGTGGATGAGAGGACTAATTGGCCAGAACACATAATATTTTATCTTAGTCTTCATTTATTTGCAGTATATGTGCTTTTGTATCATCTGCCTATGGTTTCCTAACTATGCTGAACTAAACTGTGCCTTAACTTGCTCTCTCTGCAACCACATAGGAGCCAAACCGGTGGTGATTCTCTCTGTGGTCAGTGAGAAAGGATTGTCAAAGAGCCCAAGTTGTCTCCTCTGTTTCTATCTCTAGTTCTGTACATACTTAGAGCACCTTGGAAGCTGTAAAAATTACCTGGATGGATTTGACATATAAACTGTGTATAAACCCATTCATTGCACGTAGGTTGATCCTCGACAAATACCTTTGTTGGAAAAGAAAACAGTATTGGAGCCGATGATATGTGACGATGGCTTAAATGCTAGGTGAGATTATACAGTAAGGATTGTCTAAATTCTAACACTAGATGTGTTTAAGCTCTGGGTCATTGACTTAGAATAGTAGAAAATTATTTTTATTGCTTCATGAGTTTCCTTCTTTACACTTAAAACTTTTCAATTTTGTACTGTAATCCTTTTGCCATTCATCCTTATTAACTATTGTATTTGCCACTGATGAAATGTCTGCTCAGCCGAGTTTGGTAGCAAAAGTTGTGCAAATAAGAGAAAAAAAATTCTTAGAGCTGTAAAATGAAGCTAACAACAAGATGAGTACCTACAGTTAAATGGAGCCTGCATTATGCACTCCTTGCATGCTTGAGTTTCCTGCACAAGCTAGTGATATTGCAGCTTTGCATGACTAGGAGCTGAACAAAACATTTTTTAAGCAGTTCTACACAGAGCTGAACATCCTAATGCTTCTTTTTCACAGAGCGGAATTCGAGCTTATAAATAATTATTTATCCTCTGGTAACTGTTTTCAGATTTTTGGCTTTTTTTGCAATCCACTGATATTTATCAGGTGAAGTGTATGGTTTGATTTACATTGTAGTCTATTAAAAATATATTTAAAAATCAGGACAGTAGGAGGTTTTTAGCCATCCATTATTAATAGCCTTCAGTAGATGAAAACCACTTTTATTTGCTTTGCTTTTCTTTATCACTCCTCTAAATTAAAACTTTATTAATGTGAAAATTTGGTGGGAATCAGAAAAACTTGTTTAATATTTTAGTGTGTGGAAAATACTGTGTTTACATGTCATAGAAATCCACAGAGATTATCTTCCCATCTCTTTTGCTTCTAGAGGTGAAGATGAGGCAATCTGGCAAAAGACATTTTGAGGCTACACAGTAGCTATTAATTCAGCCAGGTCTGCCTAATATTTTTATCAATGATCTGGATGAGGGGATCAAGGGCACCAACAGTAAGTTTACAGACAACACCAAGTTGAGTGGGAGTGTTGATCTGCTTGAGGGTAGGAAGGGTCTACAGAGGGATCTGGCCAGGCTGGATCAATGGACCAAGGCCAATTTTGTGATGTACAACAGCACCAAGTGCTGGGTCCTGCACTTGTGTCACAACAACCCCATGCTGTGCTGCTGGCTTGGGAAAGAGTGGCTGGAAAACTGCCTGGCAGAAAATTATCTGGAAGTGTTGGTCGACACCCAGCTGAACATGAGCCAGCAGTGTGCCCAGGTGGTCAAGAAGGCCAATGGCATCCTGGCTTGTAT
Source organism: Chloroceryle aenea (assembly GCA_013399075.1). NCBI lineage: Eukaryota > Metazoa > Chordata > Aves > Coraciiformes > Cerylidae > Chloroceryle > Chloroceryle aenea. The sequence continues at coordinate 105,862 of VWZY01006133.1, read as the reverse complement.
CAGAAATAGTGTGGCCAGTAGGATGAGGGAAGTGACTGTCCCCCTGTGTCTATCTGTCTATCTGGCCATCATGTGTTACTGATGCTACACCAGAATATGAGACAAAAGAGTCTTCTGACAACTTTTGTACTTTAGTAATGTTAGAAGGGATACTCTTTTGGGATATTGGGTGGAAATACTTGGTAATGAGGACATTTCATTCCCAAGAAGAAATTTTTTTTTCAGAGATTGAAAAAGTACTGCATCTCCCAAGAACCTTTTCCCTTTGTACATACACGTGTTCCTGACATGCTTGTATAGTGGTAGCCCAGGATTGTACTGAGGACAGTGAATCCTGAGTGGATATTTTCTTTAAATTTATAGCAGTAATATTATCAGGAAGCACATAAAAATTGCAAAATACATTTTTTTTTTAGTGGTTGAAAAAATTTTTGATGATAAGTATTCAGAGCCATGCCAATGTGTGCATTCCTCATGTCTAGTTTCACTCTTCTGCAACAAAGAACCCACATGGAATTTTTTTTCTGTTGTTATTTTTAGGGCAGTTCAAACAACAGATTCAGGCACAGATTTATGAAGCCTGTCAGGAAAGATGTCTGGACCTTTAAAAAACCAAATTTTTGAAGTAAAAATTCTAAGGCCACAAACAAGTACTTGAGCAGCTGAGCACTTACTGTTCACATCCATTCATTCTGCTTCTGTGCGAGTATAAAACTAATCTTGAGAATAAAGTACAAGTCTGGAATAGAGGATTTCTGAGCTCAGCATGTGCATTTCCCCTAACATTAGGTATTCCAAAGCACACAAGCAATTTAAAAGCCCATAGCCTACTTACTTTCAAGAGGCTTTTTGATGCAGTATCGCTTAGGTATTACTAAACTTCACCCCTTTTTTCTCTCTGTAACTTACTTCATCAGTAATAAGCTTATAACAGTGCTCCCTCTCCTCCAACCATTTTGGTGTGTTTTGTTTCAAGCTCTTGAGGAGAAGGACTCTTTGGAGTTTTGTTTGATGAAATGAGACCCTGATATAATAACAAACACATGAATGGCAATAGTAAATATTAAGTACATGACTGTTATGTTTCTACTTGCTCTTAGAGACTTCTGAATACCCTGAGAAGCCAGTAAAACCCTTACTGAAAAAAAACAGTACTGTTGTAAAAATGTCAGAGCATAATCTGAGTTCTTGCAGAACACTTGGATTTTCTTATGTGCTTATTTAAGAAAGCTGAAAACCAAATTAATAAACAGCACACTTTTGCTATTTATTTTTTAATGTTGCTGAGGCTTCTGTAAGAATAGTATCAGAGTAAGGCAACGATAGGTGTATGTAACAGTTTGATGAATAGACTCTAGTGGCTTTCGTAATAAAGTACCAGACTCTAGTTAAGAATATTCAGGAAAGATTATTTTCACTAATGTACAAAAGCAAAACTGAAATGGCTGATTCCACCTGGAATCACTGCTTGACTTTCACTGAGGCTTTTATGTTTGTGTTTGTGATGTAAATCAGATATCCTTAGACTCATAGAATTATAGAATGATTTGGGTTGGAAGGGACCTTAAAGATGACTTAGTTTCAACCACCCTGCCACAAGCAGGGACACCTTCCACTAGTCCAGGTTGCTCAAAGCCCCAACCAGCCTTTCTTCAAACACATCCAGTGATAGCTCATCTGCAACTTCCTTGGGCAACCTGTTCCAATGTCTCACCACTCTCAGAGTGAAGCAGTTCTTCCTAATTTCTAATGTAAATCTACTCTCAGTTTGAAGCCATTAGCCCACTACAAGCCCTTGTATCTCTACATCTCTAATTTCTACTCACTTTTTCTATGTAAAGCTTTATTTATATGTGCATTTCTGCTTCCTTAGAGCTGACAGTGAAATAAATTACTCCCAGGGAAATATCAATGATAGTAACAGAAATTCCACATCTGTATCTAGGATATACCTTATATATCTGTTAATGATGAATGTTTGAAGATTCATCTGTATTTTCCAAAGAATGCAAGAGGAAGATAGGAGTTGATACAGATATGTTAGCTCTCTAAACAGTGTCAATCTTTCGAAGTAATTACCCTGAGCTTTCAACCAGTTCAGGCAAACCACAATTCTATGCAGATTACAAGGTATGGCAGGATTATTGGCCTTTCCATCCACATTTGTTTTGAAACTCTGTTTTTATGAAATGTCATGAGAAAAATACTGCATTTGCGAACCATCCTTATGATTAGCTAAGCTGGGGTTCAGGGGCCAGATAATGGCTTACTTCCACTGCATGGTTACCACAAAATAAGCACATCTGCTGTAACTTTAAAAGTGTGGATCCAGTAATGTTTTCCTAATCACCACAGATATGGCACACAGGACGTTTCTCCAATTCTTGGCTCTTGATTTCCAGTGAAGTCACCACCCACAAAGTATTGTCTGTGCAAGTCAAACTTCTGGCAGCAGGCTCAAGAGCAAAGGCTCAGACCCAAACCATGAGAGAGATGTCAGCAAACAGTTTAACTTCCTTTTTGCTGTGTGGGTGACCAGAGAAACAGGAAGGCTGTTTTTATTGAATCCTCATGGAAAGTAAACTCTCAAAGTTTCTTTCCTGAGGAAGAAATAAAAGAATAGCTGGAATGGAACCGCTGAGGGAAAAGCAGCAAAGCAGCATTAAGTGCTCAGGAAAAAAATAATTAACCTCAAAAGTAAATAAATTTATATAAAGTGTTATTCATAAGAACACCTAGTGTATGAGGACCAAGTGTTGATCTTGTGTTAACCCTTAACTCTTCAATAAAAGACTGACAACAGTCTGAGATAGTAGCAACATTTCAATGCTAAAATAAAAAACCAAAATTCAATACTCAGTTTACAAAACTGAGTAGGTCCTTCAGTTTGTGCTGATGGTCATAACAGTTCTACAATTTGTACATGCCTGCACCAAATCATGTTTCCACTCTTGTAGAAGGATTTGTACCTTGCCCCCATGGGTTTTGTATTTCTAGGTTCATTCTTGAGCACTAAAAGACACACATAGCAGTAAGCAACACCACAGTAATAACTGAAACAATTCTTTAGCTGAGGTAACTTTCCTTATCTCCATCTGGAAGTGTAAAGTGAAAAAGCCAGCCAGCCTTACACCGATGTTTACTCCATAAATATGGGAGGATTTTGTTCATCTCATACAAAAAGGAATTACTTTGCCATAGAACTTTGTTTTAACTGGTATTGTGTTACGACTTGAAAATATTTTTTTTTAAGGAAACCCTGGATTTCATATTTCCTCCTTATTTTGAATTCATTGCTAAAGTCCTTCACAGAGTTAAACTGACCAGACATAAGGTTGTGGTCTGCTGAACAATGAAACAATTTCATCATAGCATTAAACTGTATAAACTACATAAAGACAGGACTTGATCTTGACTTTTTTTTTTTTTTCATCCTCTGATTTGAAGTTTGTGATAAAGCCCAGTCCTTCAGGTACACATTCTGTGTTTGTTTGGCAGCTGTCATTTTTGTATATTCAAACATTCATAATTCTTATTATAGGATTTCCCAAATTTAAAATACTAGAATTTTTTCATGACTTTTAACATAGTGATTTGATTTTACTCTTTGTTATAGTATTATTTTGTTGTAGTCTTGATTTCTTGATATTGAGACTTCTTCAGATACCGCATGAAATGTATTTTTCTAAAGTAATGCCAACCAAGTGTCTACTTAGTGGAACTATTGACACGGGTATTATTTTTCATTTGTATTTAGAACAACTCATTATGTTGGTTTTGGTTGCTAAGTTTACTTGCTTCCTCACTTATTTCTCATTGTAAGATCCTCTGTAGAAATATCCTACAAACAAGATGTGTGGTATTTACCATCTGTACAAAATATAAAATATCAGAAAAGATAACTTTTTCATTGGAATTCATATGAAATCAAGCAAAGAGGCTCAGAAACCATGATAATCTACAACATTTTATAGGTGCACAGCACTGTTACTCTACCATCTTTAGAAATCCTAGCTGTTACAATGTTTCTAATTATATCCTCACCTAATCTAATTCCTTGTAATGGAAGCCTGATATAATTTTAATTGTAAAGGAAAAAACTCTGTATGTCCATAAAATACTACAAATAGATTTCTGAATCAAACGTTGATAACTGCTGTACAGCATTCCAAAATGTTCCATAAGTACTGCCACTTAAAATTCTTACTGTAAGGAGGTGAGAAACGTATAATTAGACTTCTATTTTAATGTTTTTGAGTTCCGTCTTTAGCTTTCTATTCTGTCAAGTCATTTTACAGTTTACTAAAGAGCTCAAGGGGATGAAGAGGTGACATCAGTCCTAATGGTGAGTTTTGGTTAATATCACAATATAACAAACAGGTTATATTATATAAGTTTTCCAGACCTGTACTGTAGACTACTGAGCTCTAAAATTAAGAGAACTTCCCAAGACACAAAACAAAAAGGATAGAAAAAATTGGGGAATTTTTAGATGACAAAACTGGCAACTCTGTAAAGCAGCAGGTCATCAAGTAAGTCGTGAAAAAGAAGATAAAACTTTGGGTTACTCTTGTTTTTACATTAACAGATGCAGAAGAACTCCTACAAGAAAATCCTTCTAAAAGGGAAAACTGGAGAAAGAAATTAGAAAATATTTTACCAATGTCTAATCTCATTCAAAAGATAGAAAAATGTTATGCAAATAAGTTCAGTCTCCTTTTACAGACTACCGAGTTGGCTAACTCAGGTCAGATTTGAGGACACATTTCAGAATATGTTACACTTTGATAAAATATGTTATGAATGTATTTTCTATAAATGTAAAAAGTAATCAATGTGCTGTAATGTGATATATTTCTTACTCTTATTTGTTAAAAATATTTGTTAAATTAAGATATCTTCTCTTGATTTTCAGTTCTTTGATGTGGAAAAATAAAGGCAGGGCACTGTACCAGCTTTGTAGCAGAACGTTTCAAGAGTAGTAAAAATATTCATCTGCTAGGAAGAATACAGAGAAAACATACACATTTTATTTCAAATAGATGAAGAATTGCAATATTCTGGCATTTAGAGAAACAGTGGGTTAATGAAAACAGTTTTTCAGCTGTATAGAAGTTGATTCCAGCTTATATAAAAGTCTTGGTCCTTTGCCTTTACTAAATGTAAATGTGTCCCTTATTAATATGGAATGTTTGTCATGGCTCTCTGCCACCTTATCCCAACTGTTGACATAAAATCATCAGTACAAAAACAGAACATAGCAAGGATTCTTTGACCTCATAGATTTTTGGATGCTACTTCTGTCTGCTAGGGCTGTTGACCGGCAATGCAGGTTGACTAGGTTTTTGTTCTGCTTGGTGGTAACACATAAAAGGAGCACAGATGCTGCTGGGAATTGTACAAGTACAATGATTCATTGCACAGCAGCTTTAATATCATGGGAATGGTTCCCCATTCTTCATCTGTACTGCATGGTCCCTGGCTGCAACCAAGACAATTAAATGGATGCTGGAATGCTATTAGAAATTTCGCTATCAATAGCCATAGCTCACCATATATTGTTAACACTAAAGACCATGAGAAATATATTGTTTTATCAAAGTGCCAAGTGTAACAGTTGAAATATGCTCTTTTATCAAATTTAGACAAATAAGCCAGATTTAGAACTATCCTCCTTCATAAATGTTTCAAGAATGTACTAGGAGTTCAAATTTCTCTTCGTATCAACTAAAAGAATTATATTAAGAGTTGAAGTTTGAAGTTTTGAATGCTGATGACAGAAGAGATGATTTAGCTATTCATAATAGTGGGCCTTTTTTTTTTTAAGGGGTATAGTAAATTCTCTCCTCTTAATACCATAGTAATAATCTTGTTGCAAAGCTAAGCATTGAATACCAGAATTAAAGTTTTTAATTTGGGAGGGAGGTGCTGGGGGAGTTTGTGATCTTCCAATTAAATACTGTGCCTGAGAGTTTGAATTGAAATTGCCTAAGAATCCTTAATTCCAGCCTCTACTAAATTCCCAAGTCTTGACTCTGTAACCATAACAACACTAACAGAATGTGGAGCGAGGAGAAAGGTTGTGATGAAATTATTTTTATTGCATCTGAAGTGTCTTAGGTTCTCATAAATTGTTTAAAGGTCATTCCTCTAAAGATTTCATAAATTTAGCTTGTTAGCAAGAAACTAGAGAGTGAATTCCCCAAGGTTCTGTGGAATTCATCTCTAATATAAGAACAGGACTGTTCAATTTATGCAGAAACAATATCCCAGCATTATTCGTTTCAATAGACCACACTGGAACATGTAGAACTTACTGCAGAACTTAAGCTTTTTCTGGGGGATAAGTGATTCTTAGGGACTGTAAACCACTGTGACTCTATTACATGGATGGTAAGCAAAAGAGAAGTTTTGTGTCTTCTTTGGTTTTCTTTTTTTTTCCCCCTTATAAATATATATTTAAAATACAAGGAAAAAGTTTTAAAGAATATATTTGTGTTGATGTAATCTTAGCCTGTACTGGTTCACCTAGTTTGTACAATGTTGAGAAGCAGCAGCATTAGATGTTATTGTATAGTGTTGTCTCTCATGAAAGCAGATAAATTTACTACTGTCTGAGAATGACAAAATTTATAATCTCTAATATAATACTATCCACCTGCTAGGAGCAATGCCTTGTGTTGTAAAGCTCTGATTAAAGATCATTTCAGCTGATAAAAAGGCTAGCCCAATGCTGGAAAGGAGCAGCAGGAGTGGAAAGAAAATATTTTTATCACATTTTATTTTTATTTGTGCAACATATGTTGTTTAATACAGACAAAACACTTCTATTGCTCAAGCTTTTTAAATAATAATTTCATTTCACCTGGACATTGCAGATTCATCCATATTAAAGCTACTTAGAGAGTAAATAGCAGTGAAAAGCATCTATATGAACTGATTATGCAGGAAATACCTATAGTTTCTTACCTAACTAGTTATAGTACTGTTAAGAGTTTGATTAAAGGTAATAAGAGCAAATACTTTAAAAAAAAAAACAAAACTCAAACTCTCTACCCCCAACAAAAAAAAACCACACCAAAACCCACAAACAAAAACAAATAAACAAACAAACCCAACCCACAAGTGCATGCTCCACAAATAGCAAAAGGGGAGGAAAGGAAAGGGTAGAAGACAAATAAATATAAGACTGATAAATTAAGAAAGGTATGTAAGATTGGGAAAAAAAAAATACTAAAAGAACTGGGAAACAAGATGTACAGACAAACTGGCATAAAGGACTGTCTCTTCAATGATTTTTTTTTACATTGCTTCATCAGTTCCGATACAGCTGTAACTGATACAAAATTCTTAAGTTGCCTTCATATTGTAAATTGTAACTTGTATTGTTTCAATCTCTTAGATTTCTTAGAGAAAAAGAAAATGGAGATAAGTTTACCTTTTCTCAGTAGTAAAATGCTCTCTGTGCTAGGTGTATCACTTGAAGTACCTGCACCAAACCTCCCTCAGTAGGCAAGTGCCAGCCCTTCAGTCCCAGTTAAAAGATAGGATCGTCTTTTAATTGTAGCTCACAAAATGCCCAATTTTCATTGGTTTATCCAAGTTTAAAATGCCAAGATTTTTTTTAATGGACAAGTTATTTATTCTGATGGTCACTTTTTATAAAGCACAGCTCCAGACTCAAAAGCAATGGGCTGAAACTCAGGACTCAGTTGTAAATTGAACTCTGATTTCGAGTGGTAAGTCATCAATGTACCTACTACATTGTTTCAAGCTGTTTCTTTTTCTATTGTGTGAATGTCTCATGTCAGCATCAGAATTAAACAGAACACTTTCTGTGGTTTGACCTTTCCATATAGTTGAGTTGAAATACTGGTATTGTCCTAGAGAAAATTATTAAAAAAAAAAAAAACCTTTCTTTTTTTTTTACTGGAAGAAATCTTAAGACTTTTACTTTTTTAGATGGTTAGCTATGTGAATAGTCATTTTCCTGTTGAACCTAGCACCAAACGCTTTTTTCCATGCCAGGAGTAGCTTCATTATTTGCCCTGCTGGGTCTTTTAAAAATTATATTTAGAAATGGTGAATTTCAGGTCTGACTGCCTGCTGTGAGCACATACATCTGCTTCGTTGCTGTAGCTGAATGATCTGTGTCATAGAGTGTACACTACATACCAGCCCTCAATGAATTCTGTTGGGCCCTTTTTCATTGAAAAGTCACAAAAGAAAATAAGACAGAAAATAATTTCCATACTGGTCTGCATCTCCTTATTATAGCATAAAATACACTTAAAGAAACTGTCAGATGCAAGACTATCACACTAGTCTGAAAGAAGAAGAATTTTAGTGAAGACATAAAGTGATTTGTTTTTCAAATCAATATAATTCTCAGCAGTGTAACTCCAAAATCAGGGTTCGTTCTGAGTTTTTTAGGGTAGGAGACAGAGAAGAAATCGGGGAAGAGATCAGAGAGGTTTCAGACACCAAAATTCTCTGTGAAATATGAGCTTTTTCATTTATCAACTAATTTCAGCAAAGAAATATTTGCTCTGAAATTTTCCAATTTAAAATGACCAAAGCTAGAGGTAGTATTTACCTTTCTGCCTTTAATAAATAGTTTGCCTGGACCTACCATGATGTAATTCATAAACTGTCTATAATACAAAGCTCACACTTGTACTCCTACTTGAATACCAGACACTGCTTGTTTTCTGTTTAACAGCAAGCACTGAGGTGGTGTTCCTCTTTCCTATCTGTGTAACAGCTAAATGCACCTATCTAGTCTGAACTAGTCATTATGACACTGTTCTAACCAATGGCAACAGATCCAGATGAGGATTTTTCTCTATTTCACACAGTCTAAACTTTTAATTACCCCCCTTTACAGGTGCTTAACATTAGAAAAATTAAGTCCCACTCTAAACTTTTTCAATTAGTTGCCATAGTTTCATTTGTGTATCAATTTTGGACTAGATGACCTTTAGAGGCCCCTTCCAACCCGGGGCATTCTATGATTCTATATAAAAAGCAATTAGATCCACTAAAATCCTTCCCTCTAGCAGTTACCTTCCTTCTAGCAGTTACCTTTTCTTATTCAACACAGGCTGTGATTAGAACCTCACTGTAGTTGCAAGAGCAATGAATAACCATTGTGTGTCACACTGGGGACCTGGGATTAGCTCCCAGCACACCCTAGGAGCAAAGAACCAGTAGATACATGTAGAAAATCATTATGTCAATATATGAATTTTCTTCCAAATTGCTAGCAGTTAGCACTTTAAGCTCTGCAATCTCTGAAGAGTTTTATTCTGTTTTAAGGAGCTCTCCCTAGTGCATATCATTAAGTTCTTGTCTTCTAAGACTTGCTATGGCAAGGACTCCCCCAGGTCAGAGACAAATAGCTTCCTTATTATTAGTTTAGCATGAATTTCCCTTCAGTTTGATTGAATGTTCTAGAGGATAGACAGCAATGCACAATTTTTCTTCCATTTACCATATATCATTTTGTTTACCGACAGCTTATTTGCCCCCAATCATCTTCTGTGTAAATTAGAACTGATCTGTTCAGTCACTGCCATGCTATTTTAATCACTGTAAACTCTAATGTCTTCTATCTTACTCTTTATGCATAGTGCATACTTCTGTGATGTAAAGGGAAAAGTTACTTTTGTTGAATAACCTATGAGGATGCATGAGTCTTTTCACAGAGGACTTATATTTCCCATAGAATCTGTTTCTACCTTGTATCACTCTGCCTCATGTTGATTCGTGTGTATTTGCCAGTTATGAATTTTAGCATTTTTCAGAATAGAAGAAGTATCTGGGTCCTCGAATCCAGGCCCTTGTCATCACACACAGTCACATCATATAATTCTATTCAGAAGTTTAGTTAGCTTTCTCTTATGATCAGTTATGGGGAATTCTTGGCTTGCATTTTCCTCTGTACCTTGCAAAGCTACTGGGAGTTTCCAGCATCTGTGGATCTTTGGAGTATGTGGTACCAAGTACAGAAGATACCAGCTGACCCTTCTGAAACAATATGCTTTGAGAAACATAGGATGGATATTTTCTAATAATTTCCTCACAAATTTATTCATAGACAGTTTATACCCATCTATGCTTGTGCCAGTATTCTCCATCAACCTAAAAAGTCCCTCTGTGCCTCTGACATTTAGCTTCCAAAGTGTTTCTAAAGAAAAGCCATGAGCCTTTCAGCTTTTCTTTTAATAGACTAGACAAGCTGAACTCTTTTGTAATCCTCTTGTGAGAAAGATTATTTTTCTGCTTACCTTAGGAATTATCCTCTTTGTTCCATCTTCCTGAAAAGGAATGATCAGAACTTCACACAGTGTTTCAGAATAACATCTGACTTTCTCCAGGTGGTTTAATGCGCTCTTATCTATATGCTATATCTTCTTGGCATGCAAGATTACCATCTACTTCACCAGTCTTTTCCATGAGAGGCTTGTCCTTGTCCCACATTTGTGAGTTTAAACAGAAATGGAATTATGTGGGTCCCAATTTCAGCTTCCAGTCAGTGAACAACAGGTTAAATTCATAGTAAATATATCTTCTGAGGCCATTCATGTAACATTCACTATTGAAATTTGGAATACTTTGATTCAACAATAAAAAACTAATCAGAAAGTATGATTTTAAAAAAAAAAATGAAAAATTTAGTACATTGTTAATAATTACATTGCTGAAGTAGAGGTTATTTTCCCATAATGGAATGAAGAGTTGCTGTTTTCATCCTATTTCTAAGTGTCTAGTGAATTAGTGTTATTTTACATAACACTAATTGCAAAGGCTAGGGAGCAGAGAAACGTCATCCACACTGATATACCAAAGGGATATAAAATCTCTGTTTTCTGAAAAGAACTAAGTTGTGGGTTGTGATTTTTCTTTTCCCTGTGTCCTCTCTCACCCCTCCCGGAGTAGCCTGCACTTCAGTAAGAATAGTGCAGCTTCTGAATAATGTTAGCACTGGTGTCTAATGACCCCTGTGTAATATATGATAAACATAGCAGAAGAATTATAAACATAGCAGTGTCAAATCTGGACTCACACAGAAGGTTTTGGCTTGGTGCATTGTGGCAGATTCATAAGTACAGTCTCTGAAGGATACTAAAAAGTGTACAGTCATACTCTCAGGAAACTGTAACTACAGTCACCCACATATTACTTGCTTTAATATATGTGCTACTAATACCATGTACACTGAATAGTTAGCTGACTAACTGTTGGTCATTCTAAATGTACACAGGACAAAACAGATTAAGTTTTCTCTAGGAGAAATGTTTCAGATAAAAATAAGAAAATTAGATGCACCTCACAGGAGGGAAAAGGAGTACTTTGGCCAAGAGGTATTTTAATGACAGGGAGCTCTTGAATGTGGAGATAGTTACTTCTATACTTCCCATATGTTGCTTTCTGTCAGTAACTGAGTGAGCTATGTTGCAGGCACTTGCAGACTAAAATAGAAATTAGTACTGTTTTTACATTTATTGCATGCTCAGTGTACCTCACCATCTACTTATGAAATTTCTGTGGAGAGAAGCATCTTTGGTCACTGTTCATCTAATGACTAATTTTTCTGTTATGGCTCCATTACTTGTCGAGCAATTCCTTTTATACATCTTTGTAGTTTTAAATAAATACATTAAAATAAAAATTCTGTACGTATTTCCATGATCACAAAAGATGATTAACATTTAAAGACATTTTCTTAATGTTCAATCTGCCTTTTACTGCAAAGCTTTATAACATAAGATTGACACTTAAATTATTAAATTTGAAGAAGTGCAGAGGAGATGCTGAATGGGTATTTAGTATTTAATGCTCTGAATGCTACTAGATTAACATTGCATATGATTTAATAATTTTTAACCTTTTATCACGTTCAGCATAGAACATGAGGGTTCTTGAGAAAAGCAAAACCAATATAGTATATGGACAAAAGCCAGCAATGTTCAAGAATGCAAATGCAGAACGTTGCTTTATACTGAACAACATTAGCCATTATGAAACCTTGGTAATTAATGACACTGGAGAGAGAGGAAAAAAAAAAAAAGGAAAGGAAAGAAAATAAAAGTCTCAAAATCCAATAGATTTTAGCATTCCATCTTTCACATGCATCAAAGTCTTCCTTGAAAATACAGCTTCTCTCCAAGTCAATGAGGAGTTGTGTTCATGCTTGTTCTTGGAGGTCACGGACTTGAATCACTATCACAAAGCTCTTCTCTTGTCATTTTTCTGTACCCCAGAGACAAATGTAATGCTGATGCATTACAGCGATACAATTTATCTATCTCAGACTGGAGAAAATAATTGCACAAGGAAGGAATCAGATGCCAGGAGGAAAATGAGCAATCAAGTACACACCTTTATCTGCAGTCACTGAGGCAAGCAGCTCTGATGCTGGCACTTCTTGCAAGTAACAAGCGATAGGACAAGAGGAAATGGCCTCAAGTTGTGCCAGGGGAGGTTTAGATAAGATATTAGGAAAAAATTCTTCATCAAAAGGGTTGTCAAGCATTGGAACAAGTTGCCCAGGGAAGTGGTGGAGTTGCCATCCCTGGAGGTATTCAAAAGACATGTAAGTATGGCTCTTATGGTCATGGTTTAGTGATGGACTTAGCAGTGCTAGGTTAATGGTTTGACTTTATGATCTCAAAGATCTTTTTCAACCTAAATTATTATATGATTCTATGATTTTTTTTTTTTTTTTGCATATGCTACCTTTAATAGAGCACAAATTTGATATTCTGAAATGCAGCATTTTGTCAGCCAGACATATCCTTCTAAATTAAAAAACAACAGACACTTTGATCTTTGTTTTTCTTTCTAAGTGCGATAAGCCATAATTGCAGGCATAGGATGCAGCAACACAAGCAATGTTAATCTCATTCCTCTGCATTATAAATATCTGTATTAGGAAATAATGAGTTGGAAATCCTAGAAGCAAATTTGGGGGGTTAACTTTCTCCTTTCCAGAGTAAATTTCCCTTAAGAACTTACTAATAACAGAATACCTTTTGTCAGGCAGGATAGGTTAGGATGTGCACGGGGATGGAAGAGCTATTTCATCTTTCTCTCTTGCTCCTCCTGTTTCAGCTATGAGGAGCTTCCTGTCTGAATGAATTGCAGTAGCTATCTCTATATTTCAGATAAGCTTAAGACTTATGTAAAATGTGGTGCTGCTAATCAGTCAAGATGTAATTAGTCCAGTGAAAATAATTGTATATAAATAATGTGGAATTTCAGCTTCATGGCTCAAGAGATAAATTCAGAGCCTGTTCAGAATTGTCTGTCTTAAAAATAAAATAGCAGAAAAGTATTATTGAAGAAGCTCTTCAAAATTCCCATTACTCTACTAATGAAGATTTAGTACATTGCCCAGAAGACATGGTTGATCTGTACTCTGTAAGGTCCTTCCAGCACATCAGCATTTGCATGTCCCCAGATGCTCTCATCAGAAAGGAAGCTAATGGTGACTTCGAAGAAGCAACTTCTCTGCCTCTTAAATGAAAGTAGAGCACTGTAAGTACAATCCATGCACAGCAGTGGGTAGGTAGTTAGGAGTGTTCTCCTTCATTAACTGGACTTAAGTAAGTCATCTCTTGGGTGCATACCAGAGGCTGTTCTGACCTACCCGGAGCTGTTAGAGTAATTCAAGTTCATTTCAGGACTGCATGTGTCAAGGACTGCACAGCAGAAAGATGAAGTTTGACTCATTCACAGGTTGGACTGAATGATCCTTGAGGTACCTTCCAACCTGGTATTCTATAATTCTATGATTCATGTCCTGTAAAGCTATCTGTTATTATTATTGTTATTCACTGAGTTTTGCAGAAGCAGGCAAAAGACCAAGTGTGGGGGCTGAGGCTGTGTTATTGTGATTGGAAAAGCTCAGGAATATATATTCTGTGCCCTCAGTACAAACAGCTAAGGAAACTTCTTCCACATCATCAAAAAAACTATGGTTTCAAGCTTGCCTTTCCTACCTTTTTTCCTGATATTTTTATTTTATTCCTTGATGAAAAGGGGACCCTTCTGGGTTTTTATTAACCACCTAGTCATATGTGCTTAACTTTTATATGTGGAAATAGTTCATCAATAAATGGAAACACAGCATATGAAGATATGTTTAGTTATGTTGGGGTAGTAGGACTTTCCCATACTCTTACCAGTACACATAGCTACTTTATGAAAACTACTTCTTTGCAGTTCTGCTCTTTTGTAGCTCTGAAGTGAACTCCAAAGATGCAAACGGCACCTCTCTTGCCATGCCTGAGTAGTGCTTGTACACGGCTGCAAATCTGTTTTCTCATTCTTTCTTTTACAGTCAAGTAAGTTCTTCAGAGACAAGAAAGAGAGCAATTTTGGTTGAAAACATATCTAACTCAACAGAATCTGTCAAATAGGGAGAAAGGAAATTATACAATCGAGACCAATCAGACAATGATTTCGATGGGCAATTACCATCAGGTTGCAATGTTTCTACATGGATCCACAGGGCTTGGTATGAGCACAAGCGCAATTTGACATTTGTATAAAATCATCAGTCCACATAAAGGAACAGCTTATGAATTCCATTATTTTTTTCTACTACACTCAAGAAGCAGCACTGAAAGTACCAGGTATTTTCAGTCACTGAATACAATGGGTCTCCAGGTCAGTAAGAGCTGTCAGCTGAAATTGTGTCACTTTTTCTTTAGAATTAGCATGGTAGAATATGCTATTGGCTCCAGCCTCTAAAGCTAGGATTCATTAATATACTAATTATTAACCTTGAACAAGATAATCCTTTAACTGGAGAAAACTCAGTTCTGTGGATAAAATGGGTTAAATACATCTCTCTCTTCCCACCATATTCATGGGGGGGCTGGTATTTTCCTCCCACCATGTTCTCTGCCCACCATTCTTCAATAGATCAGTGAGTTGCAACAAATCTTGCATCAGCCTCTTTTGGTCTTTAGCAAAGTCACCTTCCTGCTGTCATGTCTGAGACTGGGATATAGATCTGTTTTCCAACATGCCCTGATCCTTTCAGTATTCTCCTAAATTATGCTGAGTCTGCAGACAGATGCGTGCTGCTCCTGTTGTCCTACCATTCTTCTCCCTACATCCACCATGCTCAGTCATTTCTTGAAAAATAAGAAGTACAATACCCATCTCCCTCCAGGATGCCTCAGCTAATTCAGTGTGCAACTGCTAGGCTAAGGCACATAGGCAATATCATGTGCTAAACCATGACAAACAACAGTTAAGTTCTCTCTCACGTGTTCAAATAAAATAGCCTTAATATAAAGATTTTACTGTGTAATATGTGTGATTTTGTATTATACATTTAAGGGCAGGGGAGGAAACTGCAATTACAAAATAGAAATTAGTTCATAAAAATTGGTGACTGTGAAAAAATAAATGTTGGTGCTACATTGAGAAAGCAACTCAATATACAGTCCCTGCCATATTACAAGTTTGTGAAACCATAAACAGAGAGAAAACATGAGATGTGAAACTAATTTCCCATTTATTTGATACAAGTAAGACCGAAACTGGATTACTACCATCGCTTCTTTCTGATGCTCCTTTTAAAAAAAACACTGTAGATTTATGAAGCTCATAAACCACCAGTCATGTTGATAATTGAAAAGTTGGTAGAAGTCATTTTAGTGTGACACTCAGGGTGAGGCTCAGCTCACCATGTGGGGTGCCTGAAATTTAGATGTCAATATGTAGCTATCCCTTTAACAACCCTTTTCACTAGTCATAATTTAGTGTTTGTAAATGTGGGTGTCTACAGCCATTTTGAGGCTCCCTGGGGCACTCGGAAGGGCTGTGTCAGGTGCTCCAAACTACACCTGTCTCAGCCAAGGCAGCCAAGCTCCATCTGAGTCTCCAAGGTCCCTTCATACTGATGGAGGCTATAATTAAAGCAAGTAGCCAAAAGTTAAATCCAGGCAAATAAAGTGAGAAATAATACACACCTTTCTGATGACTGTGATTAACTGTTAAGCAACAAGTGTAAAGTTAACGTCAAAGTTTGTGTTGGTTTGTTTTATTTTGTTTACTCCAAAGCAAGACTGTATTTGAATCAAACAGCAAATTTAAAGTAATTTGATATGGTTGCAGTTGTTAGCTCAAATATAGAACTTTGGTTTTAAACAGGTATTTGTCGAAGGGATATCATTTTTAAAAGAAAATAGAAAACAAAAGAGAGACAGATTAGGTGAGGGATAAAAACATCTTTCTCATCTCTAATAATTTATATTTCCCTACATTAGGGTCCCAGTCCTCAGCTCAGAAACTTATTTAACCCTTACATGGGGCATAACAGAGAAATTAGTCAGATTTCTCTTCCTGTGGGAGAACAATATAATGGCAACATGGACAAGGCAGCCAATTCTTAACTTTGAACTTTGTTGTTTTTTTGTTTGGTTGGGCTTTTTTCTCAGGTTTGTTTTGTGTAGTTCTCACATTTCACTCTGTTAACTTTGATGCCATTCTTTGTGGTTCCTGGATGTACTCCAGTCACTGTCAAAAGCACTCAAAAAGATTTACATTTCTTGTGTGCTTGTCACTGTTTATGATTCTTGCTTCTCCCTTTTTCAAAATTTTTTTTGTTCACAGATGTGGAAAAGAATGGAAAGGAAACCGTTGCCACATAAGTGCTAAGCCTCTTCAACCTCCAAATTCAAGTCTCCTTCAAAATGGTGAGTCTGTAAAAAGAAGGAAATATCTTTCAATTTATTCTTTAAGTTTTTCCTTTTCCTTACTTTTGTCTCCTCTGATTTTGCAGATATTTGGATTGGGGTGGGTATCGTTTTCATGATGATTAAAATTACAGCTGCTGCCTTTTATTTCTATTCAAAGAAGAAAGTACCAGAAACGTAAGTGAAACTTTTATTTTGTGTGAGGGAGACACAAATGTGGCACAAAGCAATGGCTAACTGCCCAGTCTCTTTGGTTTCAACTTTTAAATCTCCCCACAGTCCATTTGCAACACTAAGCATAAAACCTAGCTTTGAAACAAAAGCTGACCTTAGTGGATGCCAGTCTGGAAACAATGAGTTACAGCTTAACTGCTTAGAAAGTTTTGATTGCAACATTGCATGGTTGTTCCTAAATTATAGAAGTCACTATTTACCCACCTTAATAGCAGTAGCCCCGATTTTTATACAGGACAGTTACATGTGAAAAATAGGTGTTGATGGCTTCCCAAAATCTCCAAGGCCAAGTTTCTTATAGGCATATTCAGAGTGCTTCCTGAAGCCACTGTGTATCACATGCACCTGGAGGGACTTTTCCCTAAATATTGCAATATTTACCCACATTTCAGAATTTTTCATATGATAACTGGATGGAATAAAAATGTGAGGGTTTCTATTTTAAAATATTAAGGTTTTTCACAAAAAGCTTTAATACACTGGAAAAAATACAAGCTGTGTGACTGCAGAATTATGCAACCTTATTTACAAATTATAGTGTTTGCCCCCTCTCCTTTAGTTACTGCAGACACACTCACAATCTCACTTTCTCATCTCTTTTACTAGTTATCTTAATCGGTCATTCTTTAGATGTGTCTCACAAGTCTCACTTTGAGTTCCTTCCATACATTTCCCCTACCTCTTTGTCTCATACCCATTATCCAATACTGCCTTCTTGCCCTAGGATCATCCTAGTGGTACATGAGATGAATCTAATGAATGCTGTAGATGCTGGGGTTTTATTTATTTCTGACTACACAGCATAAAGTGCATCCTCATTAAAGGAAAAAAAACCAGCAAAATGGGCAGTGGTTTATTTCAAAATTTATTTCAAGCGCTTTGAATAATGGTATTAGTAGTACTACAGATATCTTCTCATCCAGTTATTTGATTTCAGAGGTTTTTGGAGATATGCATTAGATCCACAGTTCATTATTTCTCAGATATATTATGTCATCTGTCAGATATTATCTCCTTCTCTCAAATTTAAGATTTAATTTTTTTTTTCCATTTCTTATTTTCCTCTAACCCTTGTATTTCTTCTCTTCCCATCTCTTGGCTTATTCTGCTAGATCCTACCTAGTGGTAGGTACTTGCTACTGTCCCTTCCTCCCTTTCAGCAGCTGTGGTTGTGCAATGTCTTGTCCATTTTCTTGTTGTTAGTTTTCTCTCACCTCTCATTTTCTTCTACAGAATTCGTCTTCAAATCTGTCTCTTTTTCTTTAAACTTGTTCTCTGCTGTAGACTTTTCTCTCTTTGGGGATGTTGTTATCTCCCAAACTATCTACTAAACTGTGCAGACTCCGTCCTGACATTATTGCTGCTGACACATTTCCTAACAATGCATGCTCCCCTTGACAGGCAGAGTTGTCTACAGACACAGATGCAAAATGTTAAAGCAGGAGCACTTAGTGGTTGTGCTACTGTTAAATGAGTGCATAGCTTCACCTGCTTTCTTTATGTCTGCTCCTTCTATAAAGTGCAAATAATAGCTTTTCCTTATCTTACTTCATAGGGGTTTTAAGACTTGATTCATTCATATTTATACAACATACTAAGGTATTTTAACAGTTCCTTGGGGTTTTTCAGTGAATATTAAAAAAAAAAAAGTCTTTTTTTTTTACAAAACATGTTTGATGGCATTTTAATCAACAAATTATTATTTTTTCTTATGCTACTTCTCCTGTAATCTGAAAACTTCTTTACCTTTTTCTTTTGTAAATGTCTGCTTAATTATTACTGCACTGTCATCCACTTCTACCCACATATTTGTATTCAGGAAATATTTTTTCCTTTCTTGTAATTATACATGCTAAAAAAAAAAAAAGAGCCTTTCTTTTTTGTACATAAAAATACACCCTGTTGCCATATGATGCCAAACACTTAAGTGTCTTATAAGATATGTAATAAAACAGGGATGAATGAGAATCTTCTTACTATGGCACTAAGAAAATAACACAGCCCCGACATGAAGAGCTGTAAAACAGGGTTAGCTAGTTATACAACAAAGCTCATTCTGCTCTTGATTTTTTTCACTGAAGCTGCCAAAAGAGGTAAGTTATGATGATGGAAATTTTTGTTATTCAAAGTTTTGTCTATTAGGATCTGATTAAGATTGTCAAATCATTTTGCCTATGGTACAGAAAAAAATAAATTATTGTTTTTAATCACAGTTGACTTAACTTGTACATTAAAATCTATTTTATAGGCATCTTATCAAGAAATAAACTACTTAATAAATGGCAATTTGATTGACATGGTGAAAAAATGAAATCTGAAACTTTGAATTTGAGAAGATAAGCTCATCCAGGCAGTTTGCCTCTCCCTTTTCAACTATCTAGTGCCTAGAATTATTGACTTGGTATACAAAAATCACAGGAAATATAGTAGTAAATTAAGACAAGTTATACCTTAACTGCTTGCTGAGTAATCCAAAGTAACTAGTCAAAATGTAACCAATGTTATCATACTGAAGTTTGAATCTTTAAGATAAGCTTTAGAGTAAGAAGTGACTTTTATTTGCATAAGTTTGTAAAATGTACAATGTGACAGCACCACACAGAGGCATGAGATTTTACTCCTGATTTTTGCTTTTAAGGGGATTTGATGAACTAGAGGAATCTAACTGAGCGCATGAATGGTACTTTCCTGCACTTCATTTTCACTTCAAAGGCTTGTGTCTGCTTTTAGGCTTCCAGGGTCATGTTGTGTTCTTAAAGTCACCAGGCACTGTAAGCATTGATTGGACATTCTTTCACAAGGAAGCTTTCACACACTTGAGCCCATATTTACTGGTTTTTGATAATTTTTTTTTTGCTAGCTATTTTTTATAATTTCTATTAATTTTTCCTTACTGGTACAGAACCCATGCAGACATTGGCAGATGGTTCTGCAGAGGTGCATTAACAGTTGTATTGCAAGGTCCACTTATACATCAGTGGAACTAGCACAGGAATGTGCACAAGAGCCAGAGGCATAGTTTTACAGTCCAATAGAACTTCTTTTTTCACCAGAAAAACAGGTAGCAGGCAGTAGGGATAGGCTGGTGACCCCTTAGACAATTACTGGCTAAGAATTTGTCACTAACAGTGGTGAGAATCTGAAAGTTACATTTGCCCCTCTTTTTCTTCACTGGAAAGATTGATAGTGCTTTAACCTCTTCTTTCAGCCCCAAAAGAATGCCCTGCTTCCCCTTTGCTCTCTCCTTCCTTTGCAAGAATTTATTCACTGATCTGCAGGCTTTAAACTCTTCAGTGCCTGAGTGGGAGTTACTGGAACTCACCATTTAAGTTTATTTCCCAATGGACAAAAGCAGCCCACTACATGGCTTGGCAGCAGGGTACTTCATTACCACGATGGCATTCAGATATGCAAGCTACTTCCCAGCTCCCAGCTGGGAATATGTGAAACTTTTGTATAGAAACCCCAAATCAGAGGAAGCTTATAAGTTTCTCACATTCCTGTTCATGCTTCAGAGATGACGTTTTTTAGTCTAGAAGGGAAGTCTGACAGTTACTCCATTCCTTCAATGGCATCTGTCCTTATTGACCAAATATAAGTAAAGCTTCATTTTAGCTTCCATTTTATTGCAGCTGTCTTTTCATGCTGTATTTTACTTTTAAAAGTAAAAACATGAAAAACAAGTGACTTTCTAATCAGCTAAGTGATGCTTCTTTGCTATTGCCTCCAAAGCAGTCAATGTCCCTGGATTCTTTCAGTTTATTTCTATCCTACACTTGATCTGTGCCATCAGCTGTGATGCTAGTGCACCACAGCTGTTACCAGTTTTCCAAAGTGTATCAATAATCTATCTTGGTACATAGGCAACAGTGTTAAAAACTGAGGTGTTCTGAGAAAATATTTTTTAAAATAGAGGAAATCATGGGAAAACAGGACTCATAGAGACCATTTTTCATCCTGTCACTGGACAGACTCAATTGTATCACTTCTGGGTTTGCACTTAAAGACCTCTAGCAACACGAAATAGATGGCATCCTCAGGCAGTCTTGGTCTTGTAGGTAGAAAGTTTGCTGTTAGAAAGTTGCTGATGTTTACAATTTAAGTTCATTCCTATTCCCCATGGACAAGAACCAATCATTCCCTTCCTCCGTTCAAAAAGCTTCTCATGTACTTGAAGGCAGTTGTTATCACTCCTTGCAGGCTGCTTTCTTTAGGATAAACAAGATCAGTGCTTTCAGTCTTTCTTCTTGGTTAAGGTTTTCTTATGATTATGATTCCCAGTTGCTGTTGCCAGGAATTTCTCCAATTAGATCATACTCTTCTGGAGGTCTGGTGTGGAGGAATGGAGACCATATTCCACGGGAGGCTTTCCAAGCAGATCTAAAGGACTTCCAGAGGTCATTGCTAGCTACGCCTCTCTTCCTATATCCCAAAGTGATAAATAGAATGACATTTATTGAACCATTTTCAGCTTGTGAACTGAAAGGGAGTCAGAAACTGTTTTGCAGCATGAGAAAAAAAGGTGCACTTTTATGAGAAAAAGATAAACAAAACTAGGAAGCAGCAGCCATAGCTATTGTTTAGGAGTTGTTTTCTTAATCTAATGCTGCTCTCCAAATCCATTCCTTCTTCTGTAGGTTATTTTTTTTTCTGAAGGATGAAACCCAGCACTATAGTCAGAAGTCTTCTGTTTCTCCGAAATGTACATCTCACAACCAGCAAATATAGGAAACGTTGCAAATAAACAATAGATGACATGGTGAAACAGAGCAAATCTTTCATTCTATAGCCTTCAAGATCACCAAAATGAAAGATGGAAGGGACTGTTGGGTTTGGGTTTGTTTTTTTTTGCCTATAGTGATTCAAAAAATACAAAGTCCAGACTTAGGAAGTCCAGACAGCATATTAACGGCCTAATCAAGTATCCAAATGACTTGTAGATGATTCTGAATGTAGCTTTTATAAAGTCTACCCAGATTGATTCACACCTCCTATTTCTTCCATGGGATGTGCAAAATACAGCCTGCTTCTGTGAAACTAAATGTAGTTTAAAAGATTTCATCAATGTTTTGGAAATTGAGCTCTTGTGTTATTGTTTCTGTTTAAAACAGAAGCTTTAAAACATCTATAAAGAATTCTTGTAAGGGATTATTTTAATTAGTAGCTTAGTTGTAATTGAATTTTTGGTCCACAAGGATTTTGTTATTGGCCTGATGATAAACACTCTTCTAGTACTGTATTTCCCACATATATGTGTACTGTCTAAAAGAAAAACATAATTTTCCATTTAAAGGTACATTGAAAAGTTTAAAATTCTCAGCTATTGTATCCAAACAAATGAAATCTAGATACTTTAATTCTCCATTAAAAAGCATAGTCTATAGTCCCTTCATACAATGGCAGCTATTTTGTGAAGCATACAACTTTCTCCCATCTCTGTGAAGTTGTGGTGGATAAATTTATGACAAGGCAGTAGTTCTTGCTACTAAAGAATGCAGATAAGCTTAGCAAAGCTATGACACGTGACTTCATCCCAAAATGATTAATCCTTTCCTTTCCTACTGTGGTATTTCTGGTTATGTTAGAAAACCCAGTTCTCTCCGAGCTGCCTTACCCCCTTCTTTGAGGGGTTTGGGTTTTTTTTTACCATGCTGTGCTTGCCATTTTTAACCCTAGTTCTTCCCTGATTGGTACAGTCTTCTGAACTTGGCATTTATGGGTTCTCTTCCTAAATAAGATTTATAAACATTTCACAATGATTAATTATTCTGGACTGTAATTTTTGTGAGTGATGAGTTACCCTTTCCCTTACTGTACAATGGTAACACATACATAACTTTCTCCCCATCATAAGACCTTGTGGTGCCTATATTGCTCTTTACTGTAGCAATAAACTATCATTTTCTATCAGGGCAATATTTCACTTATGTTAAGTAAGCAAGCACTACAAGAATGAGCTTAACTGAAGCCACTTTAATACATTCAGTTCAACTACCCAACCAAGCACTTTAAAATTAGGGTGTAAACTTGATGGCAACACTCACCCCACTGACTAATACTGCACTTCGGTGCTTTCCTCAGAAGTATCTATATTAGTGACAGAGTACTGGACTGGACATATCACCACTTTGCTCTAATAAAGAAAGCTTCATATTTCTAATTAACTAAAGATGTACTGTGTTGTGTTTACTTTTTAGGGATGTATGCACAACATGTAAAGTAATGTAAAGATGTCTTATCAGTTCTGAAGCACAGACTTCTTCAGCCAGCTTGCACATCATCCAACTGATGGATAATAGCACTTGTGTAAACATGTGTTTTCATGATTCAGACTTAAGGTGAAAGGAAAATCCCCTGAGAATCTGCTGGACAACTCGAGCAAGACTCAATTTTCATGCTTGAGAAAACCTTACGCACATAGGACCAATTTCATCACTAAACAGAGCAACCACAGCCACTCTTTGGTGCCCACATGTTGGCACAGTATCCTGCTGTTTAGTTATCCTCCTCAGAGACGAATCTGGAGATCTCTGTTCAGCATCCTTCCTGCCCTCAGAACAGATCTAAGTACTCAGCATCTTCTTGCCCAAATAATCAACATATATGTCTTGCAGAAATTGCTTAAGTTCAGTGGGGGAGTGGCAGATAAAGAGAATCAGACCCATCTCTAGCCTTATAATTTTCTATTGGCACATTAAAGGTGGTTCCCATTGTGAACTGCATCACTTGCATTGCACTTTGGAAGTGTCTGCATTGACTATAAGCAGAATTGATGTTCTTAATTCTGTATCATGCTGTTAGGCCATACAGTAAGTGTGTGATGTCTAAATGAGACACCAAAATTAAGGCATGAAAATCTGGCCATTTGGGAACTAGTCTGGAAGTAAAGCAAAGTTCCTTGAAAACTTATCTGAGATTGCTTCTGGCCTCGGGTTTTGTGAGCCACAGTATGATTTTAGAGTAGAAAATCAATTCTGTATTCATTTTATGGACTTTATTCAGGAGGATTACTATGCAAATATATGCTTAGGAGGCATATAAATAACATAATATATTTAGCTTCACTGAACTAACTAAAAGCATCAGGATATCATGATTTATTGTGATTAAGATTAAAATCAAATGAACAAATCATCAGGTTCATATATTCAGCTCTCCACATTGCTATGTCAGGTAATCTAACTGAATTATGAAACTGGCATTAGAAGGAATTTTTCTTCCAGTCTTGCTGTGAAAGATTTTAAGGAGATATGTCTGGCTTAGTCTAAAATCCAAACTTAGGTTCTTGTACTTATTTAACTCATAAGGAGATTTATTTCTGAAGCCTACCTGTGCCTTCCTCCTAAGCATCCATTCTGGTTTTAGTTCTTTGTAAAAGAAAACATGTGGTGTGTGTCCCCTGTGGCTCATGCTGAACAACAGTTTCCCTTCCCAACATCTCCATCAGCTACGTTTCCATGACCACTCTGTTCCCTTCAGTCCTGCCTGCCACAGTAACACAGAGCTTGTCTATCATTTCCAAGGGAGATGCTGCTTAAAATAGCTTTGGAGTAGAAACACTTTTAAACAGAAGAAAATCTATCTCTCAGTCATTCAGATTATTTATTATTATTCTGAGCTTTAGAGAACTTTTTATTTTAGAATACTGTACAAACACAGATTTCTATGTACACATAGACTTGTATATGCTTTTGTTCATAAAAACATTAGTGGAAAAAACCCAACAATTAAATGCAGCTCTTGAAAATCAAAGACTAAAAAATAGAAAGCGTGTTTCTGCTTCATTTTTAAGTAATTCTAGCTAATGTAGCTGTTGCCTTTTATATAACATTGGAACAGTTTTGATGATTTTAAACATTGTGGAATATTAACAAACAATCCTCTATATGGAAA
>VWZY01006133.1:52674-80994 GCA_013399075.1 Chloroceryle aenea | reverse complement strand
AACATTATTGAAAACAAAAAAAAAAACCTCTAAATAGACAAAAAAAAAAAAAAAAAAAGGTGTAGGCAGAAAACTCCACCCCAAATATTATTTTATTTTGCATAATTAATGGATTTAACTGCACAAGTCATATCATAAGTACTTCCAAAAAAAGGAATATATGAAAGTATCTGTCAGGAAAGCATATCTTTAAACTTCTACCTGAGGTAATGGGCATGAGATCCATAATTAGAACAATTAGTCCTATTCATCTATTATAAATTGCTTAAGGGATTGTGTTCATTCATAAAACCTTTTCATTCTGATAGCTTTGGTAATTCTTTAAATATTTCTGACTTTGTAGCAAATGTATAGGGAACTTGTAGAGTTTTAAAACTAATTCTGATTATTTTGACATAAAATGCAAGTATTTTCTTAATTCATTGGAAAAAAAAAAAAGAGTTCTTCTAACAATCAAGTAACTAAAATGTTCTTGAACTCAAAGCTTATTGCCATCTTAATTACTGAATTGCTAGTGTGAATTGCAAAACACAGTAAGAACATGATCTCATCACAGGCAAATATATTACAGTAATGCAACTTTTAGCTTATGCTTTATTTAACATATAGCACTGAACTTTATGAATACTACATAACTCTATGCATATTCAAAAGCACAACAATTGAAAAATTATTATTTTAACTTATGTATGACTTACAAAGAGCATTGGTTTAATTTTATTACCTCTGTAAAGCTCAGTCTGAAATATATTTAGCCATCTTTATTTTTGGACTCAAGTCTTTTTGACTTGAAAGTGGTTGACAAACCTGTTTGATATTATGAGTGTTTTTATTATTGTTTGCTTGACTTTTCAAGGAAACTGGAGGAAGCTGGTAATGTTTCATTTGCCAATCCATTGTATGAAGACAATTCATCTGGGACAGTAAAGGTAAGTACCAATAACTGCTTCTGTACATTCAGAAAGATGGGAGTTTGTAGTCGTCAAATAAGTTTTCCATTAAAACAATGTAATCCATCATTGAATGCTATTTAATAAATGAAATAATTAAAAAAGGCAACTTTACTGAGATCAGTTCCAAACAGGCAGTTTCAAAACAGGCAGATTTGAAATCAACTGTTTTGAAAAGATCTTGATGTTTATAAGTAATCCTGACTGTGAGTTGCTGAATTTGAGAACAGTTTGGGGTGAAATATCTAGCCAGACATATAGAAGAAAAAGCTCTTTGGACTTGTCTCCCTTTGCTTCTAAAGCAGGAAAAAAACAAAACAAAATAAAACAAAACAACAACAACAACAAAACAACCAAACAAACAATCAGCAAACACCAACTATAAGATAGCTGATAACACTTCCCATGAAGTGTTATCATGAACTTTCCACTGAAATGTGCATTACTACCCTCACTACTGTAAAATTCACCTTGACACATACTTAGTAACACTTTTCCCTGATACCATTTGTTAATCATAATTAAGAAACTGCTAGAGTAACAATGAAGTTTGTAAATAAAATATATATCTAAAAATGAACATATTGCAACAAAATATTTCAAGGAAAGATTTAATTATCAAATTACAGCAGTAGATAAAGCTTAGGTTTTACATTTAACAAAAGAAATATGATTGACTTAAAATGCAGCTATCTCTGCTATATGATTTTTCATTAAAAATAATATAGACAAAGCACCTTGGAGGTAAAAGGAGAAAAAATAATCTTTAGAACATATTTCTTGCCCTCATTTTGATACTACCCCTATTAGCATTGAAAGAATTAGGCTTGGTGTGAAATAGAAAATAAAACTTCCTTGTCCTTTCCACAGTCAGTAATACAAGATTCCACCGCAGCTCCGAATAGGATTAATTATGACATGCCATTTATTTTCTATAAAGATTCCTTACACCTGATTTTAGAGACATTAGAACAAATTAATTCACTTACAGGTTGGGGTTTGTGAATGCTCCAAGTTGGGAACATTCCTATCACAATCATGTCCAATTTATCAGGACATTTTTATTTTAGTTAAAATAGATTCTTGACAGGCTTCATTTCATAGCAAGTTGAAAAACAGAAGCACAGTGTCAGGAGAGACATTTTCATAGAACACAGCCTCAGGCACTGTGATTGAATTCCAGAGCTGTACCAGATTTTCCTCTATTTTCTTCAAGGTTTGGAAAATACATGTTTTCACTAATTATTCCTTTAAAAGGGAAAATAAGAGTTACGCATTTTCTCTGAGTCTGATGAGCCTTATACCTGAATGGTGTATCACCAATCAAAAGATGCCGTAAAACTTAAGCAACAGCTCTTATCTCCAACTGAATATATACAACTTGCACACTTGAAGGAGTATCTAAGTTTTATAAAGAATGAATAGTTCTCCACAGACCTTTCTGAACACTGAAACCATGTGGGCCTGGCACTGCCACAAGCTTGCCTATAATATTCCCTCCTAGCTTTGGATCTATAGCGTGTGTGTTACTCAGACAGCCACATGGGAGGATATTTTCAGAATATTACTTTAGCTCACTAAAAAAATTCTGAAGCAGTTTTTTTCTTTTTATAGTCTCCTGGGTATGCCACATCACCTGCTGTTCAAATCAGTGTTTCTCCATGGCATGAGGTATGTAATAACACATTGCTCTTCTAAACTAGGATCTATGTTGGGCTATCAAATAAAATTCATTTGAGAGGAACAGGAAAAAAGTCACAGTCAATGGTATGTTGCTGCACATAATGTTAACACCTCTGCAATTCTGAGAAAGTTGACCAGGACTGAATTGGCTAAAAAGAACTTCCTAACGGCAGTTGCATTCATGTTTCTCACTGTAGCTACTTGTTACACAATACAGTAGTCCAACACCTTCAACTAAGGCAGGTGCTGAGGGAAGTGTTTAGAATTACTGAGGCCCTTACCTGAAGAGTTATTATTCCTTTTTTCCTACATAACCCATCCAAGAAAATTAGAACCAGTCATTCAAATGACAATAATATGTACCAAAATTAGTGCCTCAGTGCAATTACATTATTGAACACAGAGCTGGCCAAAATATTACTATATGTGCGTTAAAGCAAGCGCTCTGGAGACAAGTAAAACAAAGGTGGGAAAAGATGCAGAGGAAGGTTAAAAGACTTAATCAGGTGATGTGGAGAATAAATGTTTTGATGGAGCTATGCTAATTTTGATCGGATGAAAATCAGACATAAAAAGTTTATACAATTTTCTTTGAATTTATCATCTTACAGTATTTTGTAATGAATCTACAGCCATTCATATGTCCCTTCTGACAAACTGCAGTATCAGAGAAGGGTAGGGGTTGGAAGGGATCTCAGGGAATCATCTAGTGCAACCCCCCTGCCAAAGCAGGTTAACCTAGATGAGATTCCACATGAATGTGTCCAGGTGGGCTTTGAAAGTCTTCACAGAAGAAGACTCTACAACCTTTCTGGGCAGTCATCAATCTCAAAGTAAAGAAGTTATTTGTATGTTCAGATGAAACTTCCTGTGTTCTAGTTTGGACCTGTTGTCCCTTGTCCTATCACTGGGCACCACTGAAAAGAGACTAGCCCTAACCTCTTGACACCAGCCCTTATCAAACATTGCTAAGATCCCTTCTCAGTCTTCTCTTCTGCAGGCTAAACACATCCAGGTCTCTCAGCCTTTCCTCATCAGGGAGATGCTCCAGTCCTCTAGTTGCCTTTGTAGCACTCTCTCGAGTAATTCCATCTCTCTTGAACTCAGAGTCCAAAATTAGACATGGTAGTCCAGATTTGGCCTCACTAGGGCACAGCAGAGTGGGAGGAAAACCTCCCTTGACCTGCTGGACACACCCCAGGATACCACTGGCCTTCTTGTCTGCAAGACCACACTGCTGGCTCATGGTTAATTTACTGTCCACCAGGACTCCCAGGTCCTTCTTCGTGGAGCTGCTTTCCTGTAGGACAACCCCTAACCTCTACTGGTGCATGGGGTTATTCCTTCCCAGGTGCAGGACTATACACATGGTGAACTTCATTACGTTCTCCTTCACCCATTTCTCCAGCCTGTCTAGGTCTTTCTGAATGGCAGCACAGCCTTCTGGTGTGACAGGCACTCCTCCCAATTTTGTGTCATCAGCAAGCTTGCTGAGGGTACACTGTGTCCCTTCATCTAGGCCATTGATGAATGTGTTGAACAAGACTTTCTTTTATTTGCCAAATTTAATTCAAGGGACTTAACCATCCTTGTTGCATCCCTACGTACCTGGCACCATTCCTATATTACTCCCAAGTAGTCAGTCCCTTTTTCCAAGTTCTGTAAACTTTCTTCTTCCACTCGAGATTTTCCAGAAGCTCCTTGTTCATCCATGCAAGTCTCCCACCTCCTCTACTTGATTTTTTTACACATAGGGATACACTTATCTTGAACTTGGAGTAAGTAGAGAATATTAACCATCTCTCTTGCCCTCCCCCTACCTTCTAGAGCCCTAAGCCATGGGATTTCTTCAAGTAGGTCATTGAAGAGGTCAAAGTTAGCTCTCCTGAAGTCCAGGTTTGCAATCCTACTTCTTGAGCTGCTTTTCCTTGCATGATCCTCTNACCAGGACTCCCAGGTCCTTCTTCGTGGAGCTGCTTTCCTGTAGGACAACCCCTAACCTCTACTGGTGCATGGGGTTATTCCTTCCCAGGTGCAGGACTATACACATGGTGAACTTCATTACGTTCTCCTTCACCCATTTCTCCAGCCTGTCTAGGTCTTTCTGAATGGCAGCACAGCCTTCTGGTGTGACAGGCACTCCTCCCAATTTTGTGTCATCAGCAAGCTTGCTGAGGGTACACTGTGTCCCTTCATCTAGGCCATTGATGAATGTGTTGAACAAGACTTTCTTTTATTTGCCAAATTTAATTCAAGGGACTTAACCATCCTTGTTGCATCCCTACGTACCTGGCACCATTCCTATATTACTCCCAAGTAGTCAGTCCCTTTTTCCAAGTTCTGTAAACTTTCTTCTTCCACTCGAGATTTTCCAGAAGCTCCTTGTTCATCCATGCAAGTCTCCCACCTCCTCTACTTGATTTTTTTACACATAGGGATACACTTATCTTGAACTTGGAGTAAGTAGAGAATATTAACCATCTCTCTTGCCCTCCCCCTACCTTCTAGAGCCCTAAGCCATGGGATTTCTTCAAGTAGGTCATTGAAGAGGTCAAAGTTAGCTCTCCTGAAGTCCAGGTTTGCAATCCTACTTCTTGAGCTGCTTTTCCTTGCATGATCCTCTTCTCCACCATCTCATGGTCACTGCAGCAAAGTCTGCCCTCAACCTTCACATCCCAAAGCAGACCTTCTTTGTTCATTAATACAAGGCCCAGCAGCACACCTCTCCTCATTGGCTCCTCCAACACCTGTGCCAGACAGTTGCCACCAAGGCACTGCAGGAACCTCCTGGACAATGTGTGCCTATCTATGTTGGCTTTCCAGCAAATATCAGGGTGAATGAAACCCATGAGAACCAGGGCATGTGATCATGAGGGTATTTTGAAACCACCTGTCTATCTCCCTCTCAGCTCCTCTAATGCTGCATAGCTTTATGACTGTTTCTTGCAACTCAGCCACCTGGTGTAACAATTCGTCAGCCTGCGCACACCTTTTGCAGGTGCCCACCTTGACATCAGGAGAAGGCTCTGGGCACTCGCTGCAACCTACCGCCTGTACCACCCATCTGAGTGGATACTTCTCGGGGCTTTCTCCATAGCAACACTGGTTTTAGTTCTCAGGAGAGTACCCCTCCTTTTGGCAGAGACCTAGAGCACTTCCCTGGGCTGCAGGCNTACGTACCTGGCACCATTCCTATATTACTCCCAAGTAGTCAGTCCCTTTTTCCAAGTTCTGTAAACTTTCTTCTTCCACTCGAGATTTTCCAGAAGCTCCTTGTTCATCCATGCAAGTCTCCCACCTCCTCTACTTGATTTTTTTACACATAGGGATACACTTATCTTGAACTTGGAGTAAGTAGAGAATATTAACCATCTCTCTTGCCCTCCCCCTACCTTCTAGAGCCCTAAGCCATGGGATTTCTTCAAGTAGGTCATTGAAGAGGTCAAAGTTAGCTCTCCTGAAGTCCAGGTTTGCAATCCTACTTCTTGAGCTGCTTTTCCTTGCATGATCCTCTTCTCCACCATCTCATGGTCACTGCAGCAAAGTCTGCCCTCAACCTTCACATCCCAAAGCAGACCTTCTTTGTTCATTAATACAAGGCCCAGCAGCACACCTCTCCTCATTGGCTCCTCCAACACCTGTGCCAGACAGTTGCCACCAAGGCACTGCAGGAACCTCCTGGACAATGTGTGCCTATCTATGTTGGCTTTCCAGCAAATATCAGGGTGAATGAAACCCATGAGAACCAGGGCATGTGATCATGAGGGTATTTTGAAACCACCTGTCTATCTCCCTCTCAGCTCCTCTAATGCTGCATAGCTTTATGACTGTTTCTTGCAACTCAGCCACCTGGTGTAACAATTCGTCAGCCTGCGCACACCTTTTGCAGGTGCCCACCTTGACATCAGGAGAAGGCTCTGGGCACTCGCTGCCACACACCGCCTGTANNCACTCGCTGCAACCTACCGCCTGTACCACCCATCTGAGTGGATACTTCTCGGGGCTTTCTCCATAGCAACACTGGTTTTAGTTCTCAGGAGAGTACCCCTCCTTTTGGCAGAGACCTAGAGCACTTCCCTGGGCTGCAGGCCTCAGAGCAGGAGGCTGGGCCCCATGTGCCTGCCCAGTTTGCAGTGCTCCCCGGGGCTGTTTCCATCTCCCATGGCTGCCCCTGGCAACAGCCCCAAACACCTCAGCCTTGCTGGTGGGAGCTGCGGGCTGCTGGCAGGCCCCTCCACACTCCCTCGGGCTGCCCCAGCTCCAGGAACCCCCTGCCTGCCTCAGCCACTCCAATGAACAGAGTGACTCGGGCTTTAAATTTCACTCTCTGTTTTGTTTTTTTTTTTCTTTTAGTATCTGTTTAATGAGGATGTGAATGCTACTTCTTTTCCAAATCCTCTCTACGGTGAAGCATCAGAGGACATGGAGAAATTATGCAGTTCCTTGAAAACAGACATAAAGCAGAATCAGTATTGCTTGGAACTCTTTGAAGATTTGTTCTAAAATCTGGAAGTATGTACTTAAGATGAATGAATAACTTCACAGAATAACTCTTTTATTAAAATAATTATGTTCAGAAAGTAACTTTATATTAAAAATTTAATCCGTATATAAGTAAAACACATATATATAGTCTTCTGTCATTTCTGCTGGTGCAGGGAGAGATTGATAACTGTAACTACGAATTCATTTTACATTTGTACAGTTCAAATTCCAGTATGTTAATAAAATGTTTAATCAAATCCAAATTCTTGAGGTTTGGGAGTCCTAATTTTATGTCTTACCATTTGAGAAAAGATGACTTAAATATTTCTGTATTTTCTGAAATGGATTTTTAATGGCTATTTCAGTGTTCCAAGGGGCAGAAGCAAAAGAAAAGTCTTTGCATAATTAGAAGCATATTGAGCTAAATCAAAGATGGTCACGAATCAAGAATTTGCATATCAGCTCAGCCTGTGATTCACCAGTGTGACATACCACAATGTACACTTATTTTAAATAAATATGTTTATTATTAACTTTGCTAACCATATCTGACCAAATTCCCTTCTGGTCAGCTCTACAGTGCTTACCACAGCACTACTGATATATTTATCTTAGTGGCTGACAAGGGTGGAAATCAGCATGTTCAGGAAACCATATTTCTGCTGAATAAGTTGGCCTCCCACACAGATGAAACTTGTGTTGTCCCACATCTACATAAGAAAGATATTGGGGAGGAATTCTGGATTGCTTCTTTTTTGAGTGTCATCCTCTGTAATACCAGGCATAGCTCGTAGTTATATGTACAATGTAAATAACCTGACAATATGTCATCATCCATAATGCCCACTTGACTTATATAGTGGTCAACTTTAGCTTGAAGGCTTAAGTGTTCCTGCTGTGCTTGAAGGCTTAAGTGTTCCTGCTGTGCTTGTGTTTTCCTCCCTTACTGTATTTCTATAGCTTAATTTTAAACCCATTGTCAAGTTCCAAAGATAGTAAACTCCTACAAATTTCATAATAACAGACATCTGGGTCATAGACAGGAGCTCTGTTAATACTTTTACTGAGGGAAAGCTGGAATATTCGACATTTAATAGAAACACTCCAGACTTTCAAGACTCCAGACGAAAAGCTCATTGAAGCCTGGCTTC
This sequence comes from Chloroceryle aenea, assembly GCA_013399075.1. NCBI lineage: Eukaryota > Metazoa > Chordata > Aves > Coraciiformes > Cerylidae > Chloroceryle > Chloroceryle aenea. The sequence continues at coordinate 72,725 of VWZY01006133.1, read as the reverse complement.
ATTCCATCATGCACAGGACTGCTTGTTTCAGGTTTGGTTTGTTTTTTCTTTCACTTTTTCTTAATAGCTTAACAGTAGTCTCAAGTAGTCTACGTGGGGCCACAGAACTACTTTTTGACTTAAGTTTTATCTGACTGACATGTTTTTTCATGGGGAGCAGAAGTAACAAGGCATGATTGCCCATCATTCTCTCTATACTTTTCTGGCAACATGCTCATAAGTGCATGCTCATATCTTTCCCCTCTCTTCTGTAATCCACTGTAGTATCTTCAGTTCTCCAAGCTTCGTAGCCCACCCAAAAAACTTTGTCTCTTGGGCTGGTTTCCCTGAGTGCCCTAACTACAAACCAAAAAAGGAGCACCAACCACTGTCTGGCCCAGAGCTACACACGCTGATCATCTACTGTACAATTGGCTGGATGGTAGCACAGGTAACAAACTCACACTACAACTTCTTCTCTGTGCCCTGAATTTGTACAGCTCTCTCCTTCATTCTACTTCAGTGAACCCACTTGGAACTTCACATCTTTTGCACACATACCTGCCTTAATGCTGTTTAGTTGGAAGTTACCAAAAGTTATTAATGGAGGCTTTAAATAAGGAACTGTGACAAGAGGATCGCACACACTTTTTTGTTTCTGAAACAAGATTAGCAAGCCAGAAACATTTGCTTACTAGTACTTGCTAAGTTGAGACACAGAAGATACATTTGATTCAAAGTGCCAAGTGCCTCCAGCTAGTGAACTTTAGTATTTTGATAAATTGCTGTGAGATGATTGATCTCCGCATTAGAAACGGGCATTGAACATTCCTACAAGGTCAAGTCCATGTAGTCAAATTCTCATTTATTCTGCAATATACTAGCACTGCTTTCAGAATTCCATTAAACACTAAAATGCTGGTTATATTATACTCTTTAAATCTCCAATCATTGTGTCACACTATGTATATTTGTAAAAAATTACAATAATGGAAAGAATAAAATCAGTAATGGTAGAATTTTATAACATTCTCCATTATGAAACGGAATATATATATTTTACTATTAATAGTACTACTATTTTAATGTCCTAAATAGAAGCATATGATTATAAAGAATTCTTGTAAAGGAACTCAAAGAACATTGTATTTCTTGTCAGTAACAATTTCCTGAGATCTGTGACTCTTCTGGATTATCTCTAAAGCATGGTAGGTATTTCACCAAAATAATTTTCCATTTTTATAAATGATGGAATGCTTTTAAAGAAAGTGTTAAAATTCAGATTTTTAATCTTCTTGAACTTCAATCATTTTTCACTATTCTTACTTCATCAAGAACATAAGATTTCCTGATATTCACTGCATGGCTATAGCTTCTTAGCTAGCAGCTGACTAACAGCCCCAGACTGAAATGTTTAAGACAAAAGTTATGTTTCTAATTTAATCTTCTGAAGCTTTTCAATATTTTAAACAAAAGCAGTAGAATTCATGTTTTCAGTCATGTTTGCCACAAAAAGTAAACAATATGATGGGAAAAAAAAAATGTTGAATCTTTCTACATAGGTTTCTTACTTATTGCAGTTAATATTAGTCCTTGACTAAATACTCCTTGTAAGCTTATGTCACATGTTATTGTCATAAATTCCAAGTAGTAAAAATTAATTGTTTCCAGACTGCATATCCTCCTTGACATTACTGAGGGGCTTGGGCTTTGGTCTGAGCTTCTCTTTGGCATTACTGGTTGCACTGGTGCAGCTGCACTTTGTACTGCTTCTCTATTTCTCCATATATTCCTCTCTCTGCTGGCCATGACAACAGAGATCCCTATGAATGTAGTCCAGGTGCTTGCTGATGGTGACTCTCTTAGCCTTGCGCTATTTCATCAGCAACAGCCTGATCATCATGAAGACAATAAAACTGATCAACCACAAGATCTATTTTTTACATTATTCTGGCTTTGAGCTGAAAGATGGTTTAGAGGACATCTGGAAGTCCTTCCCATCCTAAATATTCTTGTAGTTCTGTGATTTCATGGTGTTGGTGGTACTCACTTCCTCCTTGAGAGCATTGTCTTCATTCAGTTCTGTCTCCAGCTTGTGTAGGCATGTTTGCCGAGTTCAGTCTGATCAAGAGTATTCTCTTCCCCTCTTTACAGTTTCCTTAATTATTTGCTCAGCTGTGACTAGAGGCTTCAGGCACAGCTTTTCTTTTTTTACATGACCTGTTTCTGCATCTGACGCAGCTGGAGATAGGTTCTTGGATTAGAATTTTGATCTGATCTGCTGAATCTTAACTGGACTTGGTGCCATATGTGAACACCAGAGCCACCTAAAAATGGCCTTTCTTAGTAGCCATCAAGCTGTCAAGGGTTCAATTAATCTTGTCCTTGGGCAAATACCTACCCTAAAGTGCAGTAAATGGAATTTTAACAGCCCATAATTCTTTCTATTGACTGTAAAGACAGTCTAGACATGATGTCTGCAATGGTAATGTCCAGATATAATAATATGAATCCCATTCATACTGGTTTACTTACATCAAATTTTATTAATGTATGTATGTGATATAGAGAATTTCATTGGTTAATCCTCCTTACAAGTGTACATATAAATACTCTCTTATACACAGACATTTTCCAGACCTCTCCCTCGGACAAAAAGCATTTAATATGTATATACAACATGCATTAATTCATCTGTCAGAACCTGACATCTTCTGTCTTTCATTTTCAGTTTGTGTGGGGGAAGAGAGGAAGAAGTACATGGGGAGAATTCATATATAAATTAACAAAAAAGGAAGTTCATAAACAACTAAGTAGACGAATCTATTGAGAGCTGTATTGCTCCATGTACATGATAGCATGTGAGAAGTCAGGCACCTCACATTCAACAGGATTATTCTCTGCTAAGTACTTAAAAACAAGCATTTATTTTCCGAGGTACCAATAGGTTACTAAGACTTGTGAATAGACAATTGTTCTCTGCTGTGTGGGGATGAAAAAGTAAAAACTACATCAAATGAAGGAATTGTAAGAACTGATATTCTAAGAATAATGTATAATAACATGATTCCAAACACTTCCTACACTGTCACTTCATTGCCTTTAGCTGTTATAGCCCCTGTTTATTTGAAAGCAGGTAGGCAGCTGACCAGAAGGACGGCTGTAATGTGTATGCTCCTGCAGCAGTCAACCACAGATCTTCAAAAATGCTAAGGAAGCTAATATTAATATTTGGATTTAAATTCACCTTCTGCAGCTATTATCATTCTTAGGGATGCATTCCATGGTCAAAAAAAAAAAAAAGTGCTTTTCGACAGGATATTTAATATTTGACAGCTAAGATCTAGCAAACTGTAGAGCATATTAGCCTTGGTGGGTTTGCATTTTACTTTTATGAGGATACTCAAGGTGAATCTTAAAAGTGGGGGGAAGGGAACAGATCAAAACATAACCTTAATAACACCAGCAATTTACAACATAGTTACTATTCTATTATAAAGCTACTTTGTTTTTTTTCCTCCTCTTAATATGGCCAAAAAGCAACACCAAGAACACAAACTTTGACCTGGGTATTCAAGGGGTGAGAATGGGGTGTAGTAGCTAAACGACAGTAGCTTGTAATGCGACAGTGAATTTCTTGCAGTCCTCTGGCCCTCCATGGATCACAAGGTAAAATATTATCTCCCAACACTTGTTCCAACTACTAGAAAGATTTTTCCATTCTGATAGTTCAATGACTTTTTAAATGTGTACCTTGCTTTTGACCATTTCTTCATGAAAGGAGATAGTTTTTCCTTTTACTTATGCTTAATGTCAAATTATTATGCTTTGGAGAAGAGCTGGTCAAGCTCAGAGAAATATTTAGGCAACAGGATGGAGTCAGAAAGTTATCAGACAGAGGGGAGGGTGGGTATTCTACTTTTCCAATCAAAATGCAAGCCTCTGAGGCAAGTCAGCAAGGCATACTCAACTGAGTTAAATGGGTTTAACAGGGAGAAATGAGCACAAATTATTCATGGGAATTCTTTAATCTTCTGTGTAATTATGTGATCATTCCCAGAACAAAGACTTTGATTGATCATAACGGGTGGAAAGAATCAGTTTGCACTCAGCACAATGATTAGCATACAGCTTTGGAGAACAAAACAAAACAAAAAGATAATCTAGTGCTATAATATTTTCTGCATATTTTGAAAGCTTGGGATGGTAAGACTAAATAATCATTTTTTTCTCAGAAGGAAGTTGTTTTCATTTTGTTGTTCATTTTAGTCTTTTAATATTGAATCCTACTTCTTCAAGTCACTCTTTTTTTTTTCGACCACTGAATTCAGGTCATCAACCAATATAATTCTGTGACAAATATTTTACAATATATATGGTATGTGAATTTGTAAAGCTTTAATCAACATTATTACAGTTTTGTTATCTAAGGCTTAACCTGAGCAGTAAGGTATAATTGTATTAGAAACATGGTATACCAACAACATCAATGTTAGTGATCTATTTGGTATTCACATGGACATGTTAGCAAGAAGTGGACATTAATAAGCTCTAAATTACAGTTGGTCTCCAATGAAATTGTGTATTACAGTTACCTTAGTAGTTAAAGTATTCAACATGATTCATCTAAAGTGTTGGAAGGGAATTAATGATCTGCTGCTTTTTGTAAAACGGGGTTGTATTCATTGTAACAACATGATTAATCATGTAATAAATTAACTCAAGAAGGTAAGTAGGACTCTCGGAGTTGTGCTCTGCCCTGAGTTTATATGCAAAATTGCTACTGACATAAAGCAAATCAAAAAGATAAAGGAATATACATGTAGCAGTATACACCTAGAGATATTCTCCTCTTCCCACAGCATTCACCTGGAAAAGCTGGGAGCCCATGGATTGGAGAAGTGCACCCTTTGCTGGGTTAAAAACTGTCTGGATGACCGAGTGCAGAGAGTGGCTGTGAATGGTGCTGCATCCAGTTGGTGTCTGGTGACCAGCGGTGTCCTCCAGGGATCAGTACTGGTCCCAGTTCTATTCAACATCTTTACTGATGACCTAGATGAGGGGATTGTGTCTACTGTTAGTAAATTTGCAGATGACATGAAGTTGGGGAGCAATGTTGATAACCTGGAGGGTAAGAAGAAGCTGCAGAGGGACTTGAACAGGCTGGGACAATGGGCTGCGACCAATGGTATGAGATTCAACAAAGCCAAGTGCAGGGTCCAGCACTTTGGTCACAATAATCCTGTATGTCGTTACAGACTGGGTGATGAGTGGTGGGAGAGTGGCCCAGCAGAGAGGGACCTGGAAGTGCTGATTGACAGCTGGCTGAACACGAGCCAGACAATGTGCTTAGGTGGTATGGAAGGCCAACAGCATCTTGGCCGGTATCAGGAATAGTGTGGCCAGCAGGTCTAAGGGCTGTAATTCTCCCCGTGTACTTGGCACTGGCGAGGCCGCACCTCAAGTTCTGTGTGCAGTTCTGGGCCCCTCACTTCCAGAAGGATCTTGAGGTGGTGGAGCAGGTCCAGAGGAGAGTGACGAGGCTGGTGAAGGTCCTGGAGGNGAAGAACATGAAGGTAGTGGAGGTAAAGTCTTATGAGGAGAGGCGGAGGGAGCTGAGGTTGTTCACCTTGGAGAAGTGGAGACTCAGGGGGGACCTCATCACTTTCTCCAACTATGTGAAGGGAAATTGCAGTCATCAGGTGGGAATTGGTCTCTCCTCCCAGGGAAATAGTGACAGGACAAGAGGACATGGCCTGAAGCTGCACCAGGGGAGGTTTAGGTTGGGTATTAGGAAGCACTTCCTCACAGAAGGGTTGATAGAACACTGGAATGGGCTGCACAGGGAGGTGGTGGAGTCACCGTCCCTGGAGGATTCTGCACTTAGTGACATGATTTAGCTCATGTTGTGGTGTTAGGTCATAGTTTGGACTCGATGATCTCAGAGGTCTTTTCCAGCCTCAATAATTCTGTGATTCCGTGATACCAGTCTAGAATATCTGCAGGATGAAAAGTATTAAATTACTCTGCAGTTTCTGTTTAGTTCTCTTAGTCTGCAGGTGGTTTCTCTGGACAGCCTCGTGAAAATTCAGTCACCAAAGAATGCTCAGGTCAAAAAGTTCTGATAACTCATATAACTTCCTTTGTGTATGTTAATCAATGAAGGCAACTTTTAAAGGAGTGTTGTTGCTGCATTTTAGCAACGCTTCAGCTGCTACTTTAAACCACACTAAATTTTACCTATTTTACTTTAGTTCTTTGTGAACCTTCTCTTGAATATCTGTTTCTCACAAGTGACAGTTTTGAAAGGCAGTGCTGATACATTTGAAAATACTCTCATTTTATTTTCCTATTTGCAGGTCTTTGCATTACACTTCAAATTTTCTACTAAAAATTAGATACATAGGAAGCCATATTTAGTTTGACTTTGACATGGGGTAGATATATGGGGTGGAATGATGAGAGGCAAGGGAGACAATTATCTCAGTGAATATTCAACATAGTAAGGTATCTAGGGATCAGGGTTTTTTTTATTTTCACATTTGTATCCTGTTTGTGGTCTATTTCTTAGAGATAAAAATCAAATAATAAACTAATATATAGCTTTTTTAAGTTCACTGCAAATTATGCTAAGAAAATTATTAAGGCATTAACTGGAAAACAAAACAAAACAAACAAACAAACAAAAAATTTTGTTTTGCAGTAGTGGTGGGAATTCTTGAAAAAATCTTAAGTAGAAGATTACCGCATAAAATGTTGCCTGTAAGTAGAGACGTGGGCGCACTCCTTATATTTAGCCTGTCATCCTCCTATAAACAGTAATTAAACTCACTCGCCATCTCATACATTATTTCAAAACTCTCTGGAAATGAAACTAAAACATAAATGGTACCCAGTGTGTACCACACAGAGCTCTCAGACTGATGTACAACTTTTTATCTCTAAACCGAAAAGGTAATTTGCAAATATGACTATTTACATAGAGGCTTACAAGAAAAAACTTAAAATCTCTCACTGAAGGTATCACATGGATAGCTATAATTTGATTTACCATGATGCTTATTAATCAATTGCATGTGCAGTATTTTAAATTAAGTTAAGCTTGCATTATATCCTTCAATCAGACACAAATTAATCATGTATCTATACACATATATAAATGCTAGCTCTCACGAGGAAAAGCAAACAATACACTTATCTCTCACCTTCAGAGAATTGTCTATGATTTGGGCTGGACTTTTCCTGTGAAAATGGGCTCTTTATTTCAACTTTCACTCTTCCCATCTTTTTCAGTCTTTTGATCCCCATATCTGCCTTTTTATCCACTTCTTTCCTATCTTCTTTCACTGATCATTCAACCTTTCACTTATTCTTTCTCCTACATGAAAGGGAAATGGATTTTTGAACAAATATGTCATTTATTTTAGTCATGGTAGTTAAGTTAAACGTATCCTTTATATTGTATCTAACTTATATATTAGATTGCAAATTCCTCAAGGCTTTCTTGGTCTTCAGGCACTACTGTGTTGATTAGGATGAATAATGTCACCTGATTTTCAAGAGTTTAAATTGACTATAAATCTCACTGAAGCCAATGGGAACTGCAGTCCTGGGACTTCAAGAAATTCCAAACACACTACAAAACTATTATTTAACAGCCAAAATTTGGATTGAAAGTCCTAACTTCAGGCTCCTGGGTTTTAATGTTTTAAATAATCACTTAAGTTTTGCTTTATCCTCTTCCCATTGTCACTTCTCATAGAAGAGACTTGCATCATTAGGGGAAAAAAAAGGCATTTTTCAGATAGTTCAAAATCGTGTTGTGGTTACTGTTCCTAAAACATAACATCACAGACACTTGAAGTATTACTCTTCTTCTCCATTACCCTATGCTATCCTGCGACACCTTGAGTACAATAAGTGCCGTGCGCTGCCTGACAGGGAGTACACCCCAGGACAGAACAAAAGGCACGTGGTGAAGAGTTAATTTCAGACAAATAATGCTCTTCCGTCTGACACACCACAAAGTAACAGTATAACAATATGAAAGATAAGTTGTGGAGTTTTTGTTGTTTCAATTTGAATTTGCAATATGAGTAATAGACTAATCTTCCCTTTCAAGTGACATAGTTCTGGAGCACATCTATCACTTTGATTTCTATTGACCACCTTAGCATTTTGCTCTGCCCCAGAGACTGGGAACAGTTGCCTACAAACCAGACATGTCTAATTAACAGGGTTAGGCATAAAACCCTTTAAGTCAAAGAAAATTTTAGGCTTCAGTGTCACTGGTGTGTTGTTCAAAGAATTTGAATCCTATTGAAAGACCTTTGATACCACCATGGTATGGCATCTGATAAAACATGGAAGTAGGCTAGGAAGCACTGCCAGTGGTGACAATTTTACATAGTCATTCCACAAAGCTGGATGCATGCTTGGTCTTCAAGTACAACAATTAATGAATACAGTACTTTTGTTTGCCCAGTAGTAAGAACATAACAGAATGAAGAATTTGCAATTCTGAGTATTTTCTACAATATGCTAATAATCTATCAATATAGCATATAAAAGTAATATCTTCTTTAGAACCACAAAAGATGTTTGTTTTGGTTTTTAACTGTTTTGTTTTTTACATAGATGAAAATGACAAATATATCTGCATTGTGTGGTTTACTCATTCTAAGTATCTGAAATCTCTCAATTTTACTTTTTAGGAGTATATATATGTGTATCTCAAATGGAGTTGCCATTGGAGAACATCAAGTGGTTTTGTGGAGAAATGTAGCCAGCAAAATAAAAGATTGGTTGGTTGCTGTTAGGAAAGACATTGCAGGGACAGGTGTCAGGACAGATTGTTCTGGTTTTGTCTTTAATTTTTTTTAATGGCCTAATCTGTGTGAAAGTATGCCCAGTGTTCCAGGGATCTACAATAATATACTACATAAAAATTTGTGGTGAGTCTTTTAACTAGTAAATTTAACTAGTAAATTCAAATTCCTTGAGAAATGAAATAAGAAAATAGAATAAATAGTCCTCTTACTTAAGAAAAGTTCTTGTTCATCTAAGCTTTTTTCGCTACTTGGCTTCAAGTTTCAGGACACATTCTGACCTTAATAATATGTGAATAGTGAACCCACATTGATAAGTCTATTTTGCATGAAAAAAAATTATTACCTACAGAACAGCAGCGCACCACAAAGACACATCACACCACTTTTCCATTTAGATTATGTTAAAATAGTAAATATACCATGTAGGACTTGGGAATGGACTTGCAGAAGGAGCCTGTGTGTCAGAAGGTATTTTGTCCTTCACTGACACTCATGTGACACATTTAATACACTTCCAGCACTGTAAATCTCACAGACAACTTTTTCTATTTAACAAAGAAGTATTGCTATTCTAGTAAAGCTGTACTATTTTTTGGTGATGGCACTTGCTACTTTATGCAGCAGTCAACAGAACTCTGTATCAAAATAAATCATTGTGTAAGCAGAAAGCAAATGTGCAAGTTTTCAATTGCAAAACTACTTCAGCTGCACTACAGGAACAACAATACTTACTTTCAATAGCTAGGGGAAAAAATAGATTAATAGACATGCCAGCCAAATTGCTGTAACTTCCAATCCGACAGAACAATGGCAAACTGCCCAAAGGAAATGCCCAAAATATTTGATCTGAGCTATGTTGAAGGACAGTGTATTGCATATTGAGAAATTTTAACCTTAACAATCATGGTTAAATTTAAAAAGGAGAACAAAAATTCACTACTGCTAAAGTTACCTTGTTCAGTAGCAAAATTCAGGCTGTGATGCTTCATAATTTATACTCTGTTTGTATATGTTTAGCAGGTCCCTGTGAAAATCTTTCCTTTAGTAATGTCCTCAGACTCTAAACTGTAAAGAAGCTGTCTTTAATATTAAAAAAAAAATCATAATATCTTGTTCTTGTTTATATTTATACATTTTACGTAGTATACATAAACATTTTACAAAAGATGTATTTTTCATTATATTTAGGGGCGTTTAATATATTTAAGGGGTAGCCTAATGAAAAGAAATACTGACTGACTAGTATTTATTTAAAGTTATTTTCTGTGAATCAATTTGTTATGACAGAAAATTTTCTATATAATTTTTTCAATGGAAAGTAATGCTTCGCATTGTTGCTGTTAAACACTAATAACAACCTTTCAGAAACAATAGAAACAGATCCTGAAATTATGTGCAATATATTATACATTCAGTGATCCAGTTCATAGTGTAGTTTTGCACAACGTATTTGTGATTAATCAAAAAATAATAGGTATACTAATTCTGAAGCTGTCACAAAGGATGCCAGTGTATCAACTTATAAACCCTCCTCTCAATCACTTTCCAAGTATATAGCTTGTGTTTCATTTTAAACACATCAGTAATTCCAGAGCATCAAAATCCAACTTATCCAAATGTTTTAAGACAAGCATGGCTATAGTTTTTTGTGTGATTAGGGTCATCAGAAGTTATCAAAAATGCTGTTCAGAAAATACATTGTACCCTATTTGATGCTTACATGATATGAGTAAGAATGGGTATTCTTAGATAGGACTGATTTTGTATCAAAAGGTGTTATGTAATAAGAGTGACAAAATATTAATACACATGCTCAGAAACACAAAATTCTGAACTGTTCTTATATGAAATCAGCTTTTTCTAAGTAGCCATAGATAAATATTAACTAGCCTAACTAAATCCTTTAAAAGATGGAGAGCCTATCAGCTAATCCTTATTATACTTAAAATGGTGGTAAGCACAAGTCTTAGCTGTGGAGCAAGAAACATAGCTAGAGTAAATGACACAATTCAGACCATTTCTGTTCAAGGGGAAAATTTAAGTTTTTAAGCACACCTTTAACTTTTAAGTATCTGCTGAAAGTACTTGCTTAAGCTTTACTGGAATACATTCTTTTTTTTACAATGATTTACTTCTTAACTGCCTTAAGCACTGAAGGTCTGAGCAGGTGAAGCAGCAATTCTTAAAAGTTTCAAGACTAAGTAATTTTTTTCCTTTTCCATAATAGTTACCCTCACCTTCATACATCTGAGACACCTAAGCCTCCTCACTTTAGCCAGTGGTCCTCTATCACTTTGTATGCATCACCTTGCATGTAGGAGTCAGCCTGGACTACCTGAGTTGTGTCCTAATCTCATGCAATCTAACACCACAAATGCTGTTCTCCAGCTTTTCTAAAGGACTCCTCTTGCTCCTTTACTGTCCTCAGAAACTCCCACCTCTTTACCTCTCCTGTAACCAGTCCTTGCTCAGAGATCTCTTCCCTTGATGCAGCCACAGAGCTGCATACATGAAACCCTTGAAGCTCTACTGCTGCAGGAGTAAGGACCAGGGTGCTTACCTGGGGCTGCTTCTCAGACCAAGTCTAGCATGGAAAGGCAATAAAGAAAAGGAAATCAGAGCAGGTCTTAAACTGCTGCAGCCATGAGATGATCCATGACCTTCTCTAGCCCACTCACTAAAAACAAATGTGATACTATTTAACTAGCAAAAAGAAATGCCAAGCAACCAACGAAGTTATAACTTCTTCAGGTTTGAAACCAATATTAAATTTGTGTTAAGCCATTTTAGTTTGACAGATGGAAATTAGAATAATTACTGGAACTGATCATATTAGACATTTTCTCATTTAAAGAACTTCCATGGCCTCTATCACCAGAATATCCAAAAGCAGCTTCATCTTTATTAGATGGTCCTTTCCTAATGAAACTGTCTGGTAGTCAGTCAGTAACTGAAGTTCAGTTTCAATGTGGAAACTGAGGCAGAGTCCAAGGACTGGATCTCCATCACCCCTCCAGCTGTAAGGCCTTAGGTACATGCTGCATGACACGAGAATTCCGATTACTTTATCAAAGCCAGCAAAGCCAAATGTCCTTGCTGTGACAACTTCAGTCTTCTGCTTAATTCACAAAGTGGTCCTGCACCAGTCTGGTGACCAGCTCATGCTGAACATCCCTTTGTACAAAGGTGAAATGTGCACCAATTTGCATGTTCAGAAATATAGGTAGGACAATTACACGGTTGTTAGTGCATTTATCTCAGAACAGTGAGATATGGATTCCTAGACTATGTTATTCTTCTGGTGAGAAGGAGTGAGAGGGAAAATAAAACATCTGTCAAACCCTTGTCTGTATTTTTTCAGAAAAGTACACAGGCAAGGGCATGCTCTATATGCTCTCTGCAAATTCTCTTTCAAACACACACTTTGAGAGTGAATGTGAAATTCACTGCCAGAGAACCAGAAGCAAGAAATCCTTACATTGGAGGTTTGATTTTTGTTTCATATCCTTCATGTATTTTCATTACTGAGCCCTTGGAAGAAAATGCCTGTCTTCTCAGGAGCCAGGATCAGGCTCCAAGATCCATCCTATTCCAGATTTGAAGGAAATTAGTTAGCTATCCAAAAACAGCTCTAGAAAGGGCTTTCATGCTATTCAAATTTTACCATTTGGGTTTGCAGGTAAGTGTGTGACCAAGTGCTGGAGGGTTCTAGGAAGTGCAATACCTTTTTCTGCTGAGACCTTCTCAGCAGTTGGCTTGATTTTATCACCTGAGTGCACTGCCCGGTGGGAAACATCTTTCTCCGCACCTTTGTTTACTTTATAGGGAGATTTGGTTGATGACTTACTACACTCCTGCCCCAGGGCAGTGCCTCACTGATTGCATATCCTGATCCAAGGAATCAGCACCACAGGGGTTTTCCCAAGCCCACAGAAGAATTACACTGGGGGTAAGGAGTTGAATCAGGGCACCCCATCTTCCAGGCTAGTGACTGACAAGTTTTTTTTCTCTCAGGCAGCCTCGGGTCCTGACAGAGCTGACCATGAGCTAAGAGTTGTATACGCTACATGGTGAAGCAGTGACCACAGTGCTTTTCTCTGACTCCTTTGAGCCTAGCACCTGCTGCAGACCACAGACTGGTAAGAGACCACTTCCCTTTGGTTCTCATAGTTCATAAAACTGCTGTCTTCAGCTAACACCATCAACAGATACAACCGAGCAAAGATATAGTTTTGTAATAGTAAATGACAAACAATCGTCTTTTTTTTCTCTCAGAGACTTGAAATTTAAAGGTGCAAGTAAAGTAGCCTGTGCAAGGATGCTGCCATCTGGAAATGAGAATCCAGACAGCACAATGTGTATTTGTATATGCCTTTTCCAATAGCAGAGACTGGATGTGAGAAGTGCTTTGCTATGCAGGGTTAATTCAACCTTGTGTATAAAATCCACCAAATTGTGGATTAAAGATCTGTCTGTCCTCTGAGCAGACAAAACTATATTTGGCATCTGGATATATATTTTAAAAATTAAATTTGAGATACTGTGCTAGCAATATTGTCTCATTGACAGATATTTTCTTCTGTTTCTAAACTTAAAATACACACACACATAAAAACTCACACAAGTAAACACAAATTTGCACAAGCTCTATACACTTTCAAATGCAGTTACTCTCCTGACAGCTTTTGAATACATGATCAATTCAGAGCCAAGATCTCAGGAAATTGTTTTGTTTTCATAATCATGGCCATCAATCAAAAAATAGAGTAAGATCTTTTAGAACTGATATTTCTGACCAATGGTTAAAAAAAAGTAATAGTTGAGACTTTCTTTAATAAATATCTTTATCACACTATTCTCCCTGAAAGTCAAACACATTTCCTTGTGAGCTGTGAATATAGGAAGTGACTACCAAGACCAGTGACGATGCAGGTCAATCACAGGGTATCATTTTAAGATCTCTGTTCCTGCTACCTTAGTAATTTCAGCCATAGGTAGGTCTTTATGTGGATTATAATCAAGATAGTATAACTTTTCAGCCTGTTCTTTTCTGACAATTAAAAACCTCTTCCCCCAGTCACACCAGATGGGACTACCAAAGACTACAATGAACACCACACACTTCCCACCACAGCATTCACCCAAAAAGAGTTAATAATGCCCCAATCTACACTCCTGCTTTTTCCCCCCCCTTAGTCCTCCCCCAAGCAGTTAATGAGGGGCAGTTGCTTGTGCAAAGGTGGTTGCACAGGTGTCTCTGGAGTGGTTGGACAGAGAGGCTTTGCTTCTGGCAGGAGGCAGCAGCAGGCTAACGCAGGTTGTAGCCTGCAAGAGAGGCTGAGCTTGAGTCTGGATTTACCTGAAAGAGGGGAAATGGTGTCTTTGATTAAAGGACTGATAATGCTGGACTCATACATCCTCAGTTTTATGGTGCTCAGAGGTGAGTGATATGTGCTATGTGTGGAGGTAGTGAGGAGCTGCTGTGCAGATACTCTAGGGCATACCTTAGGTGTGGATGTTGGCTTTTGGCACCCTATCTTGAGATTTTAAAAAAGTGTGATTAGCTTGAAATGAGGCTCTATATTATTTTTTTTATAAGATGAAAATACTTAATTTTTTACTGCCTTTCATCTCAGAACCTTCTTTTAACTATTTTTTTTTTTTTTTTTAGCCTGTGGGGTTTTGGTTTTTTTTTTAAAAAAGCCAATTTTGTACAGTACCCCTGCCCTCATCCCTAGGGCTAGTCCAAATTCTGCTGTCAGTCATAAAAATGAAGCCATTAGAGAATGATGGCCCTGGGGAGGCATCACCTGAATTAGGAAGAGCAGAAACTTGCCTTCTGTGTCTGTGGTGACATTTGTTTTTACTTGAATAGCCTTTGTGGCAGGGTTTACTTTTTTTTATTTTTTTGGTGATGTATAATAAAACACTTTTACTGTGGTTGGTTTAATTTTCAAAGCTTTAAAAAAATCAATTTGTTTCTTTGTATTCAGTGTATTGGAGTTGAAAATCGTAATGTACTATTACTTCAGGATCACTGCTTAACTTCTGTTGACCCTCTCACCCATGAATATTTCCTGGAGATTATTGCTACCATCTATTTCCTGGATTTTTTTATGTATACACTTACATTTCTTGTTCCTAAGTAACCACTATCAGAGTCTTTATGAACAGTGATTGATTTTAGGGCAAAAACTATTTACCACATGCAGAAATAAAATCCATGAGACACTTCTCATGAATGCCTGCATACCTCCTCTTGCCACTGAAAAGATTTTGAGAGGCATGAGAGACATGTGGATGTTTCAGATGGAGCAGTGTACAATGGGGAAAGAAAACACCCAGTGCATAGAGTAAATGGGACACATTATCAATTATTATTCTATCCTTTCAGGGCAATTCTAAGTTAAATACGTGCTACTGTATATCACAGCTTCTTCAACTATGTGGAGGAAGACAAAGACAGTGCCAAAATCCTTGTTACACTTTTGGTAAACACTTGGACAAGTTACTGGATTTTTTGTCATTGTTGTTGGTTTTGGGGTTTTTTTGTTGTTTTATTTTTGTCCTGAGGTCTTTAAAAGCTACTTAAAGTATTGTGAGTGGATTGGGGAATAGCATTAAAGCCAAATCAGGATACCTGTTGTAACTGTCCAGGAAATGGTTGGCTAGTGGAGTTGCTTCCTTACTGGCAGCCATTGGCAGAGCTGAGGAGAGCACATTACCCTGATTATCTCCATTGTTAAAGGGCCGTATGTAGATTTTATTTGATATACATATTCATATAGTTACCACAAGACAGCTAAATAACAAGATTTCTGTCTGAATATGTGTATGCCTATATATACCTTATTAATCTCTTATGCCATGCTAAAAACATCTCTCTCTCCTCAGCAAGAAGCTGTTTTGTGTAAAGATGTCTAATACCTCACTCCTACTAGAAAATCATCTTTTATATCAATGCAATATATGTAACGGATGAGATGCCAGAGTTTCCTTTACTGTTGTTACCCAGTTTCTGTAACAGTATTTCTTTTGATCCTAGTATCTCCGTGTTTTACAGGTTATAGCAATATAATGATGCCACATTAGTCACACTACCGATTCTCAGTCTACTTATCAAAGCAGTCTTTAGATAACTTCCAGATGAGATATGACAGTGGATAATCCATTATCCTCTTTGCTGGTTCTTTTGTCTTCTAAACAAAGGATTTGATTCAAATTATTAAGCTGATTCTAAGACGTAGCAGTTAGA
Organism: Chloroceryle aenea; assembly: GCA_013399075.1. NCBI lineage: Eukaryota > Metazoa > Chordata > Aves > Coraciiformes > Cerylidae > Chloroceryle > Chloroceryle aenea. The sequence continues at coordinate 56,660 of VWZY01006133.1, read as the reverse complement.
ACTAGCATTTTGAAAATGTTTCTTAGATGCTTGAATGGAATGAATGAGCCTCTTCTACTTGCTCTAGGGAGAGAGGGCAATGTGTGGAGAGTGAGATGAATAATGACCTGATTTAGTAGAGGAAAACTGCTGTAGGGAGAGATAATATTATGGGAACCCAAAAAAAAAAAAAAAAGGCAGGAAGATGAATACTATTTGAGTAAGGTGGACAAAATGTTTTCAGAATTCTGCTCTTTTTGTGAACACCAAAAAATAATAAAATTATTTCAAGACATTCTCAGTGCATGATCTGCAGCTTGACAGACCACAGGTCACCTAGAATTTGAAGCATGGAAACAGCACCATCTATTGCACAGCTGCCCTTACCAACAAGGTGTCAGACATAGCCTCCCCTGCATGGCCCTTACAACAGCTATGTAAGGTTAAGGACAATTTCCTTAATTTAGGAGATTGGGATCTGCTTTCATGGTGACTCACAAAAATCCAGTGATAAAAGCATGAACTGAGCTCAACTCTTCTGAATAACTTTGTGCTGTAACTTCTGGCTTTGTTTCCTCTCCTACAAAGTCTCATCTGCTTGAGAACCTTTATAAATCAGGTGAACAAGACCACTTGCAGCTATAACTCTTTCCACTAATCTTAAGGAACATATTTGCTCTTACCTTCCCATGTATCAACTATGCTGTCTTTCAATTACAATTGCAATACATTTTGCAGGCACGAGAAAAACTGTGAATGTTTGTACTGGGAAAACATATTCTAGAGTTGAAGGCAGAAAGTAAGACAAAGGAAAAGCATTTAGAGAAGTGGAAAATAAGACGATACATATCCACTAAGACTTTTTAAAATCTAAGTTTGAAGCTTCAAAAATAGATGACATTTTAGAAAGAAAAAGAACATTTCAACGATTTTTTGGTATTTTCTTTTTGTAATTTGAAAGATTCAAGCAGATTTATTGTCTCGAATATGGAGCTCAGAAGACGAGCAAAGAAGGAAATGCATCATGCTAGAACAGCTTCCTCTCAGTGTCTGTCTGCAAATCCCAATTGCCAAAAAGCAGGAAAGGGATTTAAAAACCTCACGTTCTCACTTCCATGTCTCATCTCTACAGACTGCTTTTAATTTTCTTACCCTTTATTGTGTGACTCCCAACATAAGAGTCAGATTTAAATAGGTCTGTCCCGACAAAGAGTGAACTCCAGCGAAGAAGGTCAGTAATTGGAGAAGCAAATCAGACAGGACTAATCATTTGACAAACTTGAACTATAGTTAATGACATGCAGAAAATCTACTGAAGAAAATACACACACAAAAAAAGCAGAGGTTTATCACCATGCAGTGCTGTATTTCCACATAACCAAGAGAAGAACCTGTCTTTAAACTCTTGCCAACAGATGATAGTATTTCAGAGTAGCTACCTAATAACATGCCATCCAGAGAGACCTGGATGTCATCCAGAGGGACCTAAACAAGTTTGAGAAGTGGGTCCATGTGAACATTACAAGGTCCAACAAGGCCAGGCCAGGTGAAAGTGCCTGCACCTGGATCAGGGCAATCAATACAGGATGAAGGATGATATGATTGAGACTAGCTCTGCAGAGAAGGACTTGGAAGTTATGATGGATGAAAGTTGGACATGAGCCAGCAATGTGTGCTCACAGCCCAGAAAAAAACCTATCCTATCCTGGGCTACATCAAAAGCAGCATGACCAGCAGGTTTAGGGAGATGATTCTGTTGCTCTAGTCTGCTTTGGTGAGACTCACCTGGATTACTGTGCCCACCTCTGAAACCCTTAGTGTGAGAGGGACATGTTCTTGTTGGAGCAGATCCAGATGAGGGCAACAAAAATGCTAAGTGGGGTGGAACCCTCTGCTATGAAGAAAGGCTGAGAGAGTTGGGGTTGTTCACCCTGGAGAAGAGAAGGCTCCAGGGAGCCTTTTTGCAGCTTTCAGTACTTAAACGAGGCTTATAAGAAAGATGGAGACATACTTTTTAGTAGGACCTGTTGAAATAGGACAAGGGGTAATGATTTTAAACTAAAAAAGGTTAGATTCAGATTAGAGATAAAAGAGAAATTCTTTATGATGGTGGTGGTGAAACACTGGCACAGGTTGCCCAGAGAGGTGGTAGATGCCCCATCCCTGGAAACATTCAAGGTCAGGTTGGATGGGGCTCTGAGCAACCTGCTGTAGTTAAAGATGTCCCTGCTCTTTTCAGGGGGATTGGATTAGATGGCTTTTAAAGGTCCCTTCCAACAAAAAACATTCTATGATTAAAAAAAATCGGAGACTAAAAAGCCCCCAAACAAAAAATCCCAAGCAAACAAAAAGCTGTGTTAATGTAATGACCCTTTAGAATATCACGTACTCGTATGCTAAATAAAACATGTCCCAAGTTCAAATGAGAAATAATTAATTCATAACACTCTTGCTACCAGAGAAGCCTGGTCTCACATTTTCCAGCAGGTGGGGGTGTACATAAGAACAATCAACCTTCACAACCCCACACCCTGCCTTTTTCTTCACAAATCAGTTCATTTCACCCAATTCCTAGCCAACAAATGTAGTGTAACATGTTAGACGTAGTTTGTTTATTTTAATGTAAACATAAATGATGTGTTTTTAAAGGCCGGATAGCACTAAGGAAACAGCCATTTTCTAATTGTTACCTGCATAAGCATTTCACCTGCTGAAAGACTGCAGGCAAGTCTGTAACTCCTTCAGGAGGGTGTTCTGGGAAGGGACTGTGAAGTCCAGCCATATGCATCTACTGGATCTGTGTCATGGAGGCACCCACAAACCAGCTACCCAAAATGCAGAATTATTGCAACCAAAATTGCTTGGCACTCCTTCTGACAAAATTAAATTACAAGTTCTGATGTCAGTTGGGAATATACTACTACACAACTAATTCCTGAGCATTAAGGAACATTCTCTCCAGAAAGACAAACCAAAATGTCACTGAAACTGAAAACTCCCCACACAAGGGTACCTGGAAAACTATCACTCACCAAAGGGGGGAAGTGTTCTCGGATGTGTACCCAATATACAAGGGGAGGATTCATGGCTGCAAGGCCTGCTTGCTCCAAGAAGAACTAACTCAAAATCAACTCTTTAGTAGGGCTCCATGTATATCCTACTTGAGCGTGCACTGTGGTCAGTCTAATCAGTTGGGGGCAAGCCTATGGCAAAGGCAGGCTAAGGGCCTGGACCCTGCAGCACCATTTAATGGCTGTGAAGCACCAAACTGATCTTTATGAGGTCTCTGGCAAACCCTGCTTTTTTTGTCAGCTTTCTGTCAGGGGGGCTGTTCCTGCCACAACATGAAATATTGCAGATCCTTGAATGGTTTGAACTAACATAACCCTCTTGGACATCCAAGTATTTCAGTTCATAGCTGCTGAAGACTTTGCTCTGATATCTTAAGCAGATAAGATTTTTAGCTGGTATCAGGCTGTACCCCTAACACTGATTTCCAGGAGGTTTTGTTCAGGCACAGAAGAAAGTGAAAATACTCTACAATTGCTATAGTGAACTAGCACAGAGAAAAAAATCAGGGGGCCCAAGTCAATTGTATATGCTATTTTTTTTTTTCCCTCTCTAGACCATAACAGTCTATCATTTTCTACACACTGGTCCAGTTGTCTTAGCTTGGCTAAATTACCTTAGCAGTGTTGAAACCACAGTGTTATGGGACTGATGCTAGTTTAGAACCTCCCTTTATGGTCCTACACATTTCATTCTTACTTAGACCATTTTAACTGACCTTACAAGGAATGTAGATAACCAGGGCATTTAAGACTTCTCCCTATATGTGTTTTAACAACCAAAAGAGATGGTATTAGCTGTATGAATTAGTATGAATAACAGTGTTGAGTAAAATACTGAACTTAGAAAAAAATGCTGTTCTTCTGTTCTCTTTCCTAAATTTAAAAATAAAAAAAAATTTAAAAATTGCAGATTTATCCAAACCTCACAAATATTTA
>VWZY01006133.1:15085-38612 GCA_013399075.1 Chloroceryle aenea | reverse complement strand
ACTCGATCTCCAGATCTCCCTCCTAACCCCTACCATTCTGTGATTCTATGAAATCAAGGAGGAAGGTTCCTAATGTTTGTGTGCATGTGTGTTTTACAGTAACCAGACTGAATATCGTATGAATTTAGTGAATTGAAGCAAATGGTCTTTTGAAAGCTCACACAGCACATAGTTGTTTAATTGAGGGCTCATTGCTTGTTGAATTTTGCCACAAGAAGCCTTGAAAATGATACATTCTTTTGGAAATGCTGTAATTCAGAAGTAAGAAGCTGTTATAGTAATTTTTCTTCTGTCACAGTATATTCCAGAATCCTAGTATAATTTATATTCATTGAACTGCTGCTGTCTCCAGGCATCAGCATTCAGAAAGGGGTACAATTATTTTTATGGGATAAACTACTATTAAGGAGTGTTTATCTGCTGCTGAAATAGGCACATTATCTTTCCTGTTTGAGCTTTACTCTGCTTAAAAGAAAGAAACAAAAAAAGAAACAACAAAAACTGCATCTGAAAACAAACTTTTGTTGTTACACATTTGGACCTTCAGCTTTATCTGAGTATCAAAATAAATACACTATTATACAATGGGTATGTCATATTTTTTTTTAACTTTACATTCAAAAGTACTTTTTTCTTTTTTTTGCATGATATGTAAATGAGGTTAATTGAGTTAGAGATCCTAGTGACATTTGAGAGTAAATTCTATTTATATATCAAGTATTTTATAAAGAATTGCCTTTAAAGAAGTTGTGGGTTTGTTTTTGTTTTTTTTTTTTAATTTTCACACTGGTCTTTCCTTTTCTTTTTTGTGTTTTTTGTCATTGTTTCCTTTGGAAGGGTGGTTTCATATGTTGCTAGTAAATAGTTGGTAAATGAAGACTATGATAAGGTTGACTTAGGTATTAAATTCAGTTTCACAGAAACTCATTTCCACAGATTCAGAGTAAGATCAATATTTATAATACGTTGAAGGTTTAAAAATCTCTTGGGGAAAACAGTGGTTTTGTTTGGCTGTAAATATGCCTCTTCAGAGTTTATATCCTCATGTAGGCACTTGAAACCCAGCAAACACTAGAATCAGGCACTAGGTTTTGTCTGCCACTTAACTTGGAGCTGATTAATAACAGGGAAACTAGCTCTCTGCACTGAAAACAAATGTAGAAAATGAGGAAAAGGTCTTCATATTTTAAAAAAAGTTCTTGTTTTCTGGCTAACAATTTATTAGCAACACATACAGGCCATTTAGAGCAACAGTCTCGTACAGTATCTACTGCCTTGCTGAATACCAGATTACTCTAAAAATATGCACTTCAGGAGTGCTGTTTTCCTCTTCCTGTGGAAGAGGCTTCTAAGACGATGAAGGAGGTAGGTAAGGAAATTCGTAATGTCAGGTGATGAACGACCCACAAGGAAAATAGCTGCAGAGTTGTGGTAAGTTAGTATTTTCATTAAGGAATTTTTGGCATGTTTTGGTGGAGCAGTGCTGCAGGTCTCTGCATCTTCACAGACCTCGGGTGATAGAGGTTTGGATCTGAAGCTTGTGTTTCTTGTAGGACTACTGTGCAGTAGTGTCCAGAAAGTAGTTTTACTTTGAATTATGCTAAAGATAGCTACCATACAAGAAACATATTCAGTTGAATTCTACTGGATTGTGGCCACAAACGAGATAAAAAATTCTTAATAAAAGAAATAAGTATCATTTGACTCGACTTTTGATAAAAGTCACTGTACTTTCACTGACTGTTTAAAGTACTGAGCAGTTCTGCTGCTGGTAACCTTGGAAGTACTTGGCAAAATGAAAGCTCCATAGCAGCCCCAGTTTCACAATTCATCGAGGCTTCAGGCTTAAACTAAGAACACAGTTGAGGTAACTCGTGTGTTTTGAATTCCTGGTGTGGTTTATGCTTACTAAGGAAAATGAATACCAAAGCAATTTAAGAATGCAGTAGTTAAGGTAAGTGTGTGCTGGGGGGTCTGTAGAGTGAACAAAAGGTAATTTGATGGGAACATTTCTTCTCCAATATAAGGAAATGTTGCAAACTTGCCATCAGTGTGAAATTACATCCAGCTATTAGGTTTGACGAGGGCCGAGCTGGGAGTGTTAATGCAGTGAAATTGGCAGTTGTCATATTTACCAAACTGGAGAATTGCATAATCCCAGCAAGAACTGGAAGAACCCGGAAGATTCCTTTCCATGGAGAACTATGCAGAGAAACCATGCTAAGTGCACATGGGTTTTGTTTTTGTTTGTGGCTTCTGACAAATGAGCATAAAACATTGCCCTGAGGTAATGTTTGTGAGTGCTGGGTGCTGTGTCTCATCATGGAACACTTCCTCTGCTTCCTCCTCTTTTCATTTTCCTGACCCAACTCATAAACATTGCTTCAGTTAGCACTCCTTGCTGTCAACATTGAGCAATCAGTTGTGCTAAGTGTCCTTGTGAATTCTGGGTTTGAAAGAGCTTATGTAATACTGTCATCTCCCTCAACCAAAAGGCAGAGTGTAGGAGTGTGTTTTCAAGTTGGATTTGGCCCAACATTTTTTCACTTCTGAAATGGGCAAATGGAGCAGGTTCTCAGGCCAGATCCAGGGTCAGGGTTGATACTTGAGTTGAACACAGTTTCAAAAGTAGCAAATATCTTGATGGGATGAAAATAGATAACAAGGCAAGATGACACAAGAGTGATACATCTGCTCTACTTCACAATGCTCAGATCCCAACAGGAATAATTCTTTCATCTTCAAGTACTGCCCTTTAAGAAATACTTGGAGTAATTGTAGAGTGTCACATGAAGAGAAAGGGAAAGAACACTGCCAGAGAGAATAAGATTCAGAGATGACATAGTAACAATCTTCAAGGGTGTAAAGGGCTTCCACAGAGAAGAAAGCAATAACTTGTCCTCAAGGAGAAGTAATGGCTTAACTTGCAGACAGGTAGACTTCTAAGTGTGGCTAGGGGTGTAGGTTGTCTCTGAGTAGTCTTCGTCACTGAAACAGCTTAGATAAACATATGCCTGAAATCCTGTCCAGAAAGGCAGCCGTTCCTGCCTTGGAGCAAATAGCTGGACAATGTGACCTTTCAAGGTCTCATCCCACTATTTGGATCGTTTCAAATCATTCTGTGTGGGTAGGTTTAAGTACACAAGGATTCACCTTGAACTCTGCACATAGATAAAATAGAAGAATTAATTCAAAGTGCTCTCTTAGCTCAGGGCCTCTGTCTCTCATTTGTCAATGATATATGTGTCTCTAATGTGATTTTAACATACACTTTCCGTGGCTGCAGAAAAGGTAAAGACATTTAAAATGCTGCTTTATTTCTAGCTCTTATGTCATGAAATAAGGCTTTAAAAATCAGATTTTGTTCTCACTTTGTTTAAAGCTCTTAACTTTTAATATGAATACTACTTAGGTTCCTTTCTAAACAGGCAATTTGTTGTTTGTTTGGTTTTCTTTTATTTTTGTAGTGACATTTTTGGACTTTAGTCAGGAATTACTTATACCATCTCATTTTACTGAATGAAAAATCCTTGACATGAATAGGGAGAGTTCCACAAATGGGATATATAAATCTTTTCATTTAACCTATCTCTGGTAATGTTTCAAGTACTTGCTAGGAGCACTGGACCTTTTCTTTATAGATGTAATTAAACTGTGCCAAAGGGCTGCTTATGTTACAGGGATGCAATGCCATTTATAGTTTTCACTGCAGCTTTCTGAACTGCTGCAGTTAGTAGGACAGATTCTGTTGGAAGCTTCATCTGCATTTAGTAGCAGAATAAGATGCATTGGTTATCCAGTAAAAAGCACTTTGTTGTATTTATTTTTTTTCTCCGATTTAGGAATTACTGGTTGGGGTTTTTTTGTTTGTGTGTTTTTGTTTGTTGTTGTTTTGGTTTCGTTTGTTTGGTTTGGTTGTTAGCTTTTTTATTCTCCCCTTTGGTCATAAGGTAAATCCTGCAAATATTATATGGGCAATACTGCATCTGGGCTTAATAATTACAACTTTTGTCTTCACAAGAGTTATTACTAGGCTGACTGTAAAAGGCAAGTATCATCCATTGTAACTTCAGTGTTTTCTGAAGAGTGAAGTGTTAAAGTGAGGGGAGTTATCACTGGGCAGGTGGTTCTTTTGATGAGTCAACAGTTGAACTAAAAATCCATTGGAAAATGCTATATTTGCCTCCATAGAAAATTGAGAGCCAGTGTAAGTCTTTATTACTATAGCTGCTCCATGATATTCTCCACTATATGTGTATGTGACTTTCCTTTTGAATTTGCCAAGCCAGACAGTATGTATTTGCAATTCAGCCTCAGACACCCTGGGATATAAACCCAGGAATCCTTCCATGACAGAACAGGTTTCAGAGTTCCTAGACTCTTCTTTCCCAGTCTTTCTCTCCTTGTTGCCCTTTCTGCCTGCTTCAGAGGTTGCTTCCTCCTGACTTGCAGTTTCAGTAGTTCCTGTGGCTGTGCTCTAGGTCAGATGGATCAGACCTGCTCCCATTAGTCAAGTGAGATTTTAAAACATAGGAAAGACTACCCCTGGAAAGAGGTAGAAGAGGTGAAAATAAAATTATGAGAGGGAATGTAGTATTTTTAAACCCTTGAGCATTACAAATCCTCCTAGAACAACAGTAAAAACTGGAAAAGCAGATTACCTGACTTCTGTTTAGTACTACCAGGTTTTATACAGGCTTAATTAAAAAGTGTTCAAAGAAATAACTAGTTGAAATAGGAAAATTATATCAAAGTTGACAAGTTCTTGTCAATTTTTTTCAACTGGGAAATGTCAAAACAAGTAATTTTGAGTATTTTCTTTTGATGATGATAAAATGTATCATTTCTTTTTTGTTTTGTTTTGACTTTTAGATTAAAGGTATTATATGAGGCTGTATAAGCATAGTTGAAAAGCACTTCGTTTTGGAGTTTATGTACATGTATATATACACATATTTTATTCCATATCCAAAAAAATTGAATGTTTACTTTTAATTGAACAAAATAAAAATTTTGACTTGGGATGGGTAATTAACTTTCTAGTAATCTCTAATTGAGACTTATAATTGTTGAGAATTTGGCTATGTACTGTAAGCCCTATAAGAACAGACCATTTTATCTTATAGAAACCTTTTATTTGATGACAGCAAAGAGAGAAATGTTTGAAAAAAACCCAGTCATCTTGATCATCCAGTGAGGTTGTGGTGTTTTTTTTTACTTCATGGCATATTTCTCATTCAGGTTGCTTCCTGGTTAATAAGATATTCATGAAGCAACGAAATTAAAAGAGAGCACATTTTCCAGATTGTAGCTGCTGTAAAGGTAATAGATTTATGGTTTATTTGCAGTGAAGGCATTTATGAACTAGAAGTTTAGCGTTTGGCGTACTGCAGAAACCTGACCTCAATATCAATACAGCTTATTACTGGTTCCTGTTTAAATATATATACACTGTTCTAAGTTGTAGTCTCAAAACAAAGAAAATGGATAGGGTGAATTACCATTATAGGTCATCATCAATTCCATTTACTTTTTATTGCATCTGTTATTAATTTCCTTTTAAAACAGTGTTTATTAATAAAGTATATGTAATGCAATGTTTTTTAGTTTATTATGAAAATTATGCAAGACTTAATAATTGAAATATATAATTGTATGCTATGGAAGTACACAGCTTTTTGTGTTTGCATTCAACCACAGCAAACCAAAGGGGTTTTTTCCCCTATCAAACATCAAGCTAAGCAAAATCATAATTGCTTCTAGTTTTGCTGATGTTAATGTATTTACCCTTCCCAAACCTTCTCATTCACATTCTAATACTGCAAGTTTCCAGTGACATTTTCATCTTAACAATGTTCAAATAAAATAATAATTGTAGTCAGTTGTCCTAATAATTTCTTTCCTAGGACTGCATAACTGGAAGGGACTAACTAGGTCATGAGGTCTTCCCCTGCGATGAGAATCAGGTGTGTCATGCATATCTGTTCACATCACCCCCTGCACTGCGGGCCATCACTAATGCTCCTCCCCATAACAGTATTCAGGCAGGTGCTGAAGTAGCAGCAGCCCCACGTGCCACAGAAGATGATGTGGACATTGACAACAGTCTACAATAGCAAAGAATTTTTTTATTTCATCATGCTTTGTTTGAAAGCTTGTCTGTCTTTATCTGTTTTGGCTTAGCCTGGTTTTGTGTTTCATTTTTTTTTGACCAAATATACTTGGCTTTTTCAGTCCTTGTTCTGTTTCATGCATGATTACATGGACATTTATTGCCAAGTTGGTAATACTGGTGGTGTTTCAATTTGGAGCCATTTCTAGAATAGCATAAATGACCTGCAAAATGGCTCTTCCTGTAGTAAATTAACATTACCTTTTGTCAGCCTCTTAAGCTAGCCACATATGCATCCTGAAAATCAGTCTGGTGTTTAAAAGGAGGCAGGTTTATACTCTACTTTAGCTGAGAAGCCTGAGGATTATCAGTTCTGCCATGCCAGCGTCAAACTTAGTACTTACTTGTATATTTGGGGGTTTTGTTTTGTTTTATTTCCTGAATAGGAGTTTGTGTTATATCGTCTCCTTGGACTAATTTTAATCATTTAACATTGTCTCGTACTTCAAGTTTGAATCCAGCTTATGTTCCTAACTTTAAGTTCCTAACTTAAGTTTAAGTTGAACTCTAAGGTTCAACTCCAGACCTTTGATTCCCATCACTTGTCAGTAGGCAGTTTGTACACTCTACTTCTCCATTGTTGTTTGCAGGCCACACTTCCCTTAAAGCTTTCTCAATTATTCCCATAGTCATCATAGCTGTGCACTTTATATTAATTATTATTCTTATTCTTGGAAGACCTTTTAGAATTAAGGTAACATCCTAATTTTACAAACAGGAAGGTGGTTTTGAAAAAGCGACTACCTTGTCAAAGTTAAAAATGTGTTATTCATGTCTCAGAGTGTATGAGTTCTTTTTTTTGCAATAGCCCAGTTATTGAGTTTCCCCTTGCTTCACCAAATTCAGGTCTGTAATTCTCTCTTTATTCTCATCCTCGAATTCCCTAATCTAAGGTTTTAAACCCCAGTCAGACCTCTGATCAAATAATTCATGTCTGTCTGGAAAAAAAATCCATATTAGAGTTGACTAACAGCCCTCATGAGCTCAGAGACAGAAAAGCTTAGTTTGGGACTAATGTAGATTTTGCCACTTCTGATGTTCTTCCCCTCTCCCATGCTTGCAACAGGAGAGGGATGTGTCTCTCAGCTGTTTATACAGCAGATCCCAAAGTGCCACATTTTATAGTCTAATATAATGTTTCTCTTTAGAACACAAGTGTGTCTGGAGCATAGACAAATAGCAGATTTCTTCTGGTTGGTACTTCAACAATTTGGAAGGATTATGTCCAAATCTTTTTGGGGTTGCCATTGAGTTCTTGGCGAGAAGAGAATGATGGTGTTTCACAAACTGTAAAATTATTTTTTTCCTGTAATTGAACTTTGAGAATAACAATCCGGATTCAGTAATTACTGGTCAGAAGAATTTCCAAAGCAATTGCTTTGCAGCACTGCTGGCTTGAATTCTTTGACTGTTTAAAAAGTTTATCCTCCTCAGAAAATAAGCATTGCAAAATATGGATTATTATTTTAGTACACAAATATGATAGCAGCTTTTACTGGAAGCGTATCTTCATGAACTTTTAAGCAGAATGATTTTTGACAAATACTGTATAACACATGGATTTATACTGAATCCACGTATTATTCTGTGCTTCTGATGCTATAAATCATGCTGAAGTTTCCTGTAAAGTATCTGGCTGAAAACAGAACTGAGAGATCTTCTAATGCAATCAGTGCTTTTCAGCATCTGCTGTTTTATCACCTGTGGTGGTTTTTGTTTGCTCTGCATAAATAGTGATAAGTTAAAAAAGCTAGATTTTAAAAAGCTGTTATTCTTAGCTTGCAAAGTATGTGAGGTTCCCTCCCCCCACGTCATTTGAAAAGAAATTTAAATTATCTTCTCCAGACTAATAAAGCCATCAGTGGAGAAAAAAAGACACCAAACAACAAACAAAAAAATAAAACAACCACCACTGACAACAAAACCAACAAAAAACCAGAACCAGATTTTATGCTATTTTGGCTCCAGTATGAAAAACTTCCCTTAGAACTGTGCTTAAATTTTTCTTTAACAGTAGCAATGTATACAGGTGGTGTCCTACAGATGGGTGGACTAAAAAAGATGTACATGTTTAAGATTTTTCTTTCATCTTGGAGCTTGGAATTTAGTTGACCCAGAAGTCCCAGGCCATTTGCAACAGTGGTGATAAGTTTTGCAGTATTCTTTCAGATCTTGAAGTTTCTGGAGGGAAGTACCTTTCAACCTGCAGAAAAGGGATTGCCTCCTCCCCATATCATTGTAGTGGATAACAGCAGATGATTGGTCAGTGTTTTTTTGGTTTGTTTCGGTTTGTTTTGTTGTTTTTCCATTCTGATTTGATTTTGTTCATTATTTATTAATTTTTGTTTTTGTTTTAATGATGTGCAAGTCCCATTTAGGAGACGCATAGACTAAATACTCACTCTAGATTTTATGATCTGTCTCCAAGGGACTGAAAAGTGACCTGGTCTTGAAAAGCAGTAAGCACACACATCTCACATCAAATTTATGTGTAAACACTTATTACATGCTACTTCTTGAATGCAAATTTATGGTCTATTGTTCTATTCTTTACAATAAGCTGCTGTTAGCTTCAAGGGATGACCCAGAGATGTTAATGAATCACATATTTTATCCCAGGTGGACATAGATAATAATCTGAAGGTGAGGTCTTTGTGATAGGAAGTTATGTTCAGCTTTATCTGAAGAAGCTTGCTGTAGTTAGTGTAGGCTGTAAAATAAAAACAAACCTTGACTCTTCCATGCCTATATTCAAATTTCACGACACAGTTTAGTGGAGGTGCATACCAAGCCAGCATTCCTACTGAAATATAAAAACTCTGAAAACTCTGTGGCCAGGGAGATTTTTCCAGTGTCTGGTCATGTCTTGATACCAACACAATCATGTTTTATTGATCATCCTAAATCCACTGCAGTTTTAACTTCATCTCTGTAATTATCTGAGAGCCTTTGAGACTGATGATGCTACAGTTGTAGAGCCAGCCAGCTGGCCTTCTTTGACCAGTAATCTATTGTTTGGAGATCTAGGGGAAGGTTTTTTGGCTTTTAAATAGAATTCAAATCCATTTTGAGGTTTTCCATAAAGCAGGAGAAGGCAAAGAGAGGAAGGAAAGATGTAAATTCCTTATAAAAAGAAAAATAATTGATACCCTTGCAAGTCTCATTTTGGCACAGCACTTAAAAATGCAACTGAAGTGTATGTTTGAAAAGAAGCACATATGTAAAATCTTCGCTGAACTGACTTGTGCTAGAACATGCTGGTAAGATTGCTAAAATATTGATGGGACCTTTTATATCTAGGAAAAGAAGAGGTTAAATTCTGCCCTTGCATACTTCAACATGGGCACAGTTTACTCCTAGAAGAGCAGTCTGGGCTAATTCGAAAAGAGTCTTTAGCCCACAAAGCCTTCCCTCTAATTCTGTACTGCGCTTAACAACCTTTGGAGTATGTGAAATATTGCAGTGTGGGAACTTTGGTCACAGTACAGCTAGATACCACTTCCCCATGGGCAGTAAGCATGGTTTGTACGCTCCTAGGAAGAGAATGAATGGGAGTGATTTTTACCTTGGTACTGCAAAGTTGTTCATTAGACTCTTTTGAAGGTATCTGGGATTTGAAAGTTAGAAAGTTCTGGCTGCCTGTTTCATTGCTGATGTTTATATTTGTATTATCTACTTATAATTTATTATAACTTAATGTATTTAATTGTAAGGGTGAAAGAAGTGCTTTCAGAGTGCTTGAGGCTCTTGAAATGGGAAAAAGAGGAGCAAGCAGAGCGGAGTCCATGGGTTGACTGTGAGAGCGATCAGAACATTTGCTGGGCAGGCATGAAAGGCCTGATTCAGTTCACTCTATACATTTCAGCAAACGTATTAATTCTGTGGGGCTTTTCAGCCTGATAGTATAGAGGAAAGAGATCAAAACATCCCTGTGGCTTTTAAAAAATAGGTTACTTTGAGGACAAATATTCTGCTACTTTAATTTAAATCTGTAGGGAGACAGAGAGCAGAGATAGAAAGGGATATATTCAGAAGCTCTGTAGGGAAGCAGTGTCCTTTTAGGGGAAAACACTGCATTTTCTATTCTAATTCAGTTTCTTTTTCAGTCTTTACAAAGAAGTAAAAAAAAAAAAAAGAGATACTTTCTCTGATTCTGTACTCCTGAAAATCACAGAAAGGAGGAGCTGTCTGTTGCAGTGTCTAAGGAATGTCAGAAGCTTCTTAATTATATAGGACAGGTAAACTGGAAAAAAGGATTTCCAACCTGTGTCTCCCTGCCAGATGACTGCTCTTATCAATGGCTGCCTTGTAAAAAATATCTGAGGAATGAAAAGACTTTTTGTCTGGGTCTGTGCTGGGCTATGCTTCTAGGCATGCAGGAGCAATGCTTCCTTTTTCATTCCTGAACACCTGGTTTAGCAAGGCATCACAGGATGGGGGGGTGGGCAGGCCAGGACAGCAAAGTGGGGCCCTTCTCGTATGTAGCACTTCTTCAAAGATACAGTTGTTTATACTCCTATAAACATGCTTTTCTAAGGGGGAAAGAGGAAAAAAAAAGAATAATGATGATGAACTAAGTGTAGGCTGAGTTCATTTGGCCTTACGTTAATTTTCTGTATACTTCCAGCTGTACTGTGGCAATAGTGGTTTAACTTGTAGTTCGACAGACTGTCCTCTGACCATCATTGTGGCATTGCAAATCACAGCAGAAAGCACTAAGATATAACCCAAAATAATGGCTTCATTATAAATGGGATTCTGATCTTAAATGTGTTCTGCTCTTACTGTGCATCCCTCTGTAATTGTGGACCATATTTCCTTAACTTCTTAACTGACATGATAGATCATTTATCTTTGTTTGCCAAGGCAAATTGCTCCAGTCTTCATCTTTCCCAGGAATCCTGGGAAAGTGTTTCTAGTTCAGAAATGCCCATCCCCCTCAACTTGCTCTTTTTATCAGCAACAAGGCATCTCTGCTCTTATTCACTTAGGGATTTTGATACCCACCTGTCAAAGTGTTAGTAGAAAGTTCATTGAACTATATCTATTCCTGCTGTTCATATTTATCCAGCCAAATGGCATTTGAAGAATAATAGCTTGCATTCTATAAACTCACTGAGAAATCCCATGTACATTCCATGATTTAGAGTCATGTCATGTGCTTTTTCTCCCTCCCATCCCTCTTGACATTTATGCTGCAATATATTTTACTTAGCATTTGTGGATTTGGAATGGATGGCTTTGAATTTTTAAATTACTGTTCATAAGCTTTTCTATAGGTCCCATCATCACCGTATATTAAAGTACCTTTTTCACAAGACTGATGTAGCCACAAAATTGTCATGTCCAATAACTGCTATTATTTATTTTCCTTTTACCAGTGGAGCTTTGGAGTACTGAAAGACATCCAATCTCACACACCAATTTTGGTGTAGGCACAAGAAAAAAAAAATAATTCTAATTTGTGTTTTCATGCTTAACCTTCAGAGCAGACACTATATACCTCATAGGGATGGAACAACAGACTTAAAATTGAATATGCAAGAACTGCTCGGGAAAACACAAGCCAATAGCCTCTTTACAATTTCTGTCAGAGCTCCACCATTCTGCCAATAGCTCTTTAACTTCCATTTAAGTATTTGGCAATCTGAAGCTGGGTTTTTCTTCTCTCTGTTGCTGCAAAATGTCGTTCAAGCCTACTGCTGAGTAGAGCTGCAGTCTCTTAAAGTAATTAGGGACTCTGTTTTGCTTCTACAGGAATGCTAGTATACACTTTACAAAAACAAAACAAACAAAACAAACACCAAAAAAACAAAAGCAAGAACAAAAAAACCCCAACACCCCCCAAAAATATTCCACCTGTAAAAGAACAAATTAAAAATCCCACTGCTGTGTGAACTAATTAATTTAATTATGGATTGTATTTATTTACTGGTTTAGATTTTTGAAATCCTTCCTACAATTTTGCTCTCCTCTTTCTCATCTTTTTACTTTTTAGTTTTTCCTTCGATCTATTAGCAAGAAATAGAAGTGGAAGTTGTGAGGCCAAAGGAGCAGGCAGAGATCCTGCTGTCCTGTAGCAAAGGCTTGTCAGAGAAGTGGAAGCCTAGAAGATTCTAGGTTTATGTTCAGCATCTCTTGCATCTATGTGAAGGAGATAATAAAGGCCCGAGGAATCTCCTTAGAATTGGAAAAATCTGAAGAAATACCATAGCCCAAGGATAGTTACATTACTAAGACATTTTTTCCAAATGCTCTCTTCAGATGCATTTCCTTAAGAGCATAAGTTCCTCTGCCTCAGTGTACAAGGACAAAAGAAAAAGTATGTGACTCCCTAACATTTATTCTGACCTACACATAAATCGTTCCTGATCTTGCACTAAATTACACTACCTATTCATAGGTAGCAAAAAGCTGGCTTCACACTTTGATTGAGCTTGACTTTGGCACCTACCAGCAGCAGAGGTACTTAAAAATTTAAGCTCTGTTACTAGAATAACTCCATATTCTTTAGGATGTGAAGCCCAGCACAACAACTTTCTGGTTTCTTTCCTTGTCCTGAAGATTGTATGGTGTGTAGCCTAGAAATAAATATGTAAAACATTCATCAGCTTAGTTTACCTTTAAAAAAGATATGCCAGGCTGCTGAAGAGTTTTTCCCAAAGAAATGACAACCAAGAAAAGGCAGCCAAATATGAATTGTTAATTTTCTTGTGCAATGTATGCAGCTGCACATTTAACCTAATTTATAGGCCTTATACAATATAAAATTAATGACATGTACAATTTATTTTAAGGTCTGATATAAATTAAATGCATCAGCTAGATGTTTTCCTTTTCTCTAAAGTATAATTATCTGGTTTGGAGATTTAATCAAGTCATCAAGTAAAATTATTGTCTCAGTTCTGAAAGAGATACAACTGTCTGTATATTTAAAGGAGGTTTATAGGAAAAAAAATATATTAAAAGTTTTTTAATCCTTTGCTTAATAATTTCCATGAAACATATACTCCATTTAGCTTGGAATGTCTGGCTTTACAATAACCACAATACATTTCAGCAAAACTGAAAATATGAGAATTTAGTTAATAAGATAAAATTAACTTACAGTTAGTTATACCATGCATTTCTGTGACTGTTACTGTACAGTTCCTTAAGTCCTTTATCTTGGCATTTAGCGCTGCCTTCATTGCGAGATAATGCCCCAGATCTCCTTAAGCACTTCTAGATATTCAGTATACAAGATTATATTTTTCATTTAGTTTAGGCACTTTAGTTTATTTTCTGTTCACTTTTAATAATACCAGGTAATGTTGAGGTTTTGCAGCTTGGTAAGCCTTTCACGTGGGAGCAGATTGAATTCTAGCCATTTAGTCTTTGAAATCGAAATAGAAAAGATAACAGTCACTCTTGGTATACAATGACTTCTCCTCTGTAGTCCCATGTATTCACAGGCCATTTGAATATGTGTTTCTTGAAGAACATTTCCCATCAGTTCCTGAAGAGCTCAGCTCTGCAGCTCTCACTGGCCTGGGGGAAGCTGCTGGTCTGGGAAGCATTGAGCTGAATGTACAAGGGGCTGCCAGATCTTATGATCCTGTTTGTCTTTGTTTTCTGCTGCTAAATATTATTTAAGGAAATGCAAATTGTCATAACTGTGTCAGGAGGATGCAAAATAAATCAGAAATATTTAAAAGGATCTGTGGGACTACATCTATTTATAAGGTGACAATACTTAAAAACCCCATTTTGACCGGTACTCAATTGCAAGTCATTTTGTTGTCAGTGTAACCTTTTAGATAAACATACGCATAGAAGGGGACTGTGTAAGTACTGTGTAAGTAAGAATATGTGCTTGTTTGTATATATAGATGTATTTAAGACAAGGCTGCATAGCAGTTATGCAATAAATTTTATTTGTCTTCATTCTTTGCTTATTTATACATTGATTTTCACAGACTGCACAATAAGGATGTTATTTACTTCTCAGAGGTACCATCCCTTTTACTGTTCTAAGAGTTTATTCCACTTCAAGTTTTGATCTCATTTCATAACTGTAATGTATTCAGGAAAGCACAACCCTCTTTATCCTAGCTTAATTACAGTTTTCAGTAATTTATCATCTCTTTTTTTAATACTCAATACATCTCAAAGTGATAAATTGAAGATTGAAGATTGAAAAGAGCATCTAATAATTATCTTTACTTGAAGTATACTTTTACTTTTCAACTTTTCGCTTCTCTTAGTACCTCATACTGTTCCTAATATCACCTCATAGTGCATTCAGATTAAGTGACTACATGAGGAAATCAGGGTTCTTCCATTCACTTTTCTTTTTTTTTTTGCTAGTCCTTATACTAGCAACTTATGTTGATGATCATTGCGCATTGCTACACTTACAGATGTTAGTCTAAATTTGCTTTCCTTGCTTGGGCTGGGTCCAGCAACAATTTGCTTGTTAAGATTTATAGCTGTCCCTTGATGGAGCAGCCAGAGTCCAGCTGCAATACTGTAGTAGGTATTTACTGCTTCTAAACTCTCCATAGGCTGCAGGATCAAGTTTCAAGGAAGAAAATCCCCTGCTTGCTTATACATCTGATTGGTTTCTCTGTAGCAGGTGGATACTTTTTTGTGCTTGCCATTTCTTACATGCTTAGCATATAAAAACAAACAGCAAGAATAAGCTTAAATTAAAACAAGATGATCTGAGTTTATTGTTCTTAAAATACTGTTTTCTTATTTAGGAAGGCAGGAACTTAAGAGACTTTGAATGCCTAATGACTTTTCATAAATAGACCGCAGTGGCTGATATGCCTATGCAATTTCCTGCTCTTGAGAGTTTTATGACCTCTTCAGCCCTAAGTCTCTGTCTTTTACTGCAGCCCTCCATCTGCTGAAGAGAAAGAATCTTGCAGTATATAGTCGTAAGTAGTGAAGCAGCTTTGTTGCTCTCCCTTAGCAAACTATTACCAGCTTCATCAAGATTCTTCATGAGGACACCTGAAGTGATGCATTTTTGAGGAGGGTTTAATTATAGGTCTAGTGAATCGTGAATAAAGGAGGAACTCAGCAGGCCCACAGATGTTGAAGCAAATTATACAAAGTGCTTTGTTGAAAGAGGAGCCTTTTTAAACATAAATACTCAAAGAGATCTCTTAAGAGTTTATCCAACTGTTACAGCAAAGAAATTCCCTACCATCTTCACCCCGTAAAGATACTACAAATGAAAAATAGTCAATTGAATATCAGTCTAAGGTCAATATGTATTTTGATAGAGGAGATTGTTTGTTTTGCAGACGGTTTTATAAGAAATACACTTTTGTTTGTTTGCTTTTTCTTTTTTTCTCTAGGACTTGACTAAATTGGGAAAATGTATTCAATAAAAAAAAAAGAGAAGCTTTTAGTTTTTCACCCTTTGATTTTCAGTGTTTCTCTAGGAAAAAATAATTTTTTATGATTTGGTAATACATGACGTTTTGTTATGTATCTTTTCAGAATGGGAAAAACAGTGATGTAGGTAATTATACTCTTAGACTTTAGAACATTTGAAACAATAATTTAGAAATTGCAGTTATACACTGACATAATGATTCACCATTGCTTTGAGGTTTGTTTTTTTTTTTATTTTTATTTTTTTTAAGATATAGGTGATGGGCTTTTTCAGAAGGGGAAAATTATTATTTTACTCTTCAGTGAAAAGAGTATTTTACTTTTCTTCCCAAAGTCATTTAGTATGCTACCACATGGAATTTGTTAGTTTAGCTAGGGAAAATTACTAATGGAAGAATTGTAGTGGACATGGCAAGACTCTGTGAAGAGAAAGTAGGAGTAGCTGACCTCCAAGCAAATAGAAATTCTTATAAACTGGCTTTGGGACTGGTCGTCTTTAGTATTTTCCTAATAAATTTGTCATAAAAAGTGGGAGTATGGCAGTAAAATCTGTTGCTGTACTGATGATTCCTTTTAATTTGTGTCAGAGGAGGACTAAAAAATAATGTGAAAAATAATTAGGAGGTAGTGAAGTATGAAAAAACATGAAGTAGTATGTTGTGGTTTAACCCCAGCCAGCAGGTAAGCACCATGCAGCTGCTTGCTCACTCCTCCCTCCTGCCTCTGGTGGGATGATGGGGAGGACAATCAGAAAAAAGTAAAACTCATGGGTTGGGAGAAGAACAGTTTAATAATTGAAATTAATTACAATATAATAATTATTAGTATTAACAGTAATGAAAAGTAAAATNCACTGGCGGAGCATGGGAAACTGAAAAATCCGTAATGGGATAAGCACTACTTATCAACGACTAAAACATCAGCATGTTATCAACATTATTCTCAAGTTAAATCCAAAATACAGCAATGTACCATCTATGAGGAAGAAAATTAACTCTGTCCCAGCCAAAACCTGGACATACTACAAAGTTAAATCCACACACTTGGTGATGGATAGACAAAATTTCTGCTTCTAAGATGAAAAATATTTATAATCCGCCTCTTTACTGCAGAAAGACTGGACATTGTAAATGTATTGCAGATGTAGAAAAAGTAAATGAGCTGCTAAAAGATATGAGAATCAGCTTTTTCAGCAGTGAGAGGGAAGTAAGCTGGTATAACACTGTAAAATATTGTGTGAAGTTGTGATCATTCATATGCAGTAGAAATGCGTTCAAATTGCAACAGGTGCAGAGGAAGCCTGTTTGGAATGAAGAGCAGCAATTTGTCCTCTGTGAGGTAGGATAAATTTCCTTTGTCTCACAAAATAAAGTCTGGAAGAAGATGTAATAGTTTTCTGTAAATATATTTAGGGAGAAAAAAACAGAGAAGAGTTATTTGAGGTAAAGAACAAGGAGTTATATATTGGCCACGAGTAAATTTATGCTTATATATCAAGTTCAGTAACCAGTAAAGCTGTAAGCTTTTGAACGTGCATCCCTTTCAAAGTTAAAGAGCTCTCTTAAGTGTGCATACCTAAAATTTATGAAACATTATGTAATGGATGAACATGGCTGTACGGTGCTGCAGTTCTAACTCTGGTATAACTGCTGCATATCTTAAACCGCTCCTTTTAGGTCCTTTTGTGCAGTTACTGGGGAGAAGTGTTTTGCCTACCTCAGGAAGTGATGAATGAACCCTCCAACGATGCTCAGTCAGTCTTCCACAGTTAAACATCTGCAGGATCGGTGCAAAGGAAGGGTGTTACCTGAAGTCTATAGTTGGAGATGTAAGAGAACTGGACATATTCATGGGTAATCCACTTTTTTTGGCATCTTTTGGCCTTCCAGTTCTCTTTCTGCCATAATTTGAAAAGATACGTAAATCATGTGTGCTAGACTCTAAAATGAATGCCACAGCTTCTGCCTGGAGCTTTGTCCAGGAGTCTTGGCTGACAGTGGCACCCAATAGTGCTGTTTGTGGGCATTGGTTATATCATAACATTGCTGTATCTGCTCCAGCTGTCCCCACTGAAAACAGTTTCTCAGCATCACAGTTGTGTGTCCAACCTGCCGCCTTCAGCACAGACTTTATAGTATGGCTGTTTAACCACAGATTTCACTCTGGATTTTTCTATAATAGTACTGTGGTAGGTAGCTACATGACCCTACTGTACTCCTTTGCAGTCTGTCCAAACCTCGCAGTCCCTTGCAGTATTGTTTTAAGTATTGAGAGGACGGCTGGTTATTGTTTTTTAAAACCACT
Organism: Chloroceryle aenea; assembly: GCA_013399075.1. Classification (NCBI taxonomy): domain Eukaryota; kingdom Metazoa; phylum Chordata; class Aves; order Coraciiformes; family Cerylidae; genus Chloroceryle; species Chloroceryle aenea. The sequence continues at coordinate 20,746 of VWZY01006133.1, read as the reverse complement.
GTGGCTCCTGTGTAGTGGGTTGAAAATGAAGCATCATAGCACTGTGTGTGAGCCCTTCAAGCATTCCTCTGAAGGGATAAAAGCATGTCACGCACATCAGACAACCCTTTCCCTAAGCCTATAATTAGTTATGCTCAAGTACCATGTTTAGAACATGTTGGCTCCTGAAGATGAAGTAATTTCAGTTATGTGACTAATGCATGCTTCATTACAATGTTCATATGATAAAAATTAGTAAAATTTTATCAATATGTATTAGTTTCTTTAAAAAAACCCAAACAGTTAAAAGCTAATGCAGAAATGTAATGAAATTAAGAAAAATCCAGGGATTTAAAAAAAATGAGAGATGGAGAGTGGGGAGGTGTGTGTGTCTCAGAACCCATTGACAGGAGAAGAGGAAGCAACCTTTGAAAAGACAAATGAGCAGGGCTCTGACATTTGAAGTTGGGAAACAATGAGAGGATTCCAGCTCCTTACTCTGTCTTTCTGTAAATATTTTCTTTTGCCTAAATGACATTTCAGAAAAGGAACCAGAAAGGCTCAAAATAAGGTTGAGTAGCAAAGAGAATCTTGAAAAAGTGGTTGAACTGGTGGCCAGAACAGCTGTTTCAGGGAGAATGAGCAAATGTAGCTCTAAAGCTTGCTGGTGTGTTAAGCTTGAGAAGCTACCTGGTCAGTCTAATAAGGTGACCATGCCGTTTGAGATGCCGATAGTATGTTCTCTTGCTTTTGTCTTCTTGAGGCTTGTTTTGGTCTTGCAAATCTGTTTACAGGGGACTGTACTGGGTTTTGCATGGCAAGGTTTTGGTAGTGGTGGGGCTATAAAGGTGGCCTCTGTGAAAAGCTGCTAGAAGCTTCCCCTGTGTCCAACAGAGACAATGCCAGCTGTCTCCAAAATGGACCTGCCATTGGCCAAGGCCAAACCCATCAGTGACAGCAGTAGCATCTCTAGGATAACATATTTAAGAAGGAGCAAAAAAAACCCTGTGCAATTGCAGCTGGAGAGGAGTGAGAATATGTAAGCAGAAACAACTCTGCAGGCACCAAGGTCAGTGAAGAAGAAGGAGGTGCTCCAGAGCAGAGATTCCACTGCTAGCTCATGGTGCAGCCCATGGTGAAGCAGGCTGTCCCCCTGCAGCCCATGAAGGTTAACAGTGGAGCAGAAAGCCACCTGCAGCCTGGTGAGGACCCAACTCCAGGTGAGTGCCCAAAGGAGACTGACCCTATGCTGGCATGCAGGCTTTTAACAGGACCAGTGGCCCCATAGAGAGAGGAACCCATGCTGGAGCAAGTTTTCTGGAAGGATTTGTGACCTTGCAAGGGACCCATGCTGGAGCAGTTCATGAAGAACTGTAGCCTGTGGGAAAGACTTATATTGGAGAAGTTCATGCAGAACTGCCTGATGTGGGAGGGACCCCATGCTGGAGTAGAGGAAGAGTGTGAAGAGTCCTCCCCCTGAGCAGCCTAAACAGCATGTGATGAACTGACTGTACCTTCCATTTCTCTGGAATTCATGAGTAAAGTTTAGTCTGGGAAGAAGGGAGGGGTGGATGGAAGGTATTTTAAGATTTGTGTTTATTTCTCATAATCCTTCTTTGATTTGTTTGGTAATAAATGAAGTCAATTTTTTCCCCCAGTCAAGTTTCTTTTGCCTGTGATGGTAATTGCTGAGTGTTTTTCCTGCCCTTATCTCCACACATAAACCTTTCATTATATTTTCTTTCCCCTGACAACTAAGGAGGAGAGTGATAGATTGGCTTTGGTGGGCAGCTGGCATCCAGCCAGTGTCAACCCACCACAGGGCAGAGTACTAAACTGATTTTCCATTGTCCAATGTTTCAGCATCTTTCTCAGAGTATCCAGTGGATAACAGGGCTGTACAGACTAGTTTAAAAATTGGAAGACAGATTTAGGAATACCTGTGTATCATAAAGATTTTGGAATATCTCTGTGTCAGCAACATCTAGCCATCACCAAACTAACTTCAAAAGCTCTACAGAGGGCAGCTAAAGTGCCAGCTCCTAGGGTTCCCTGGGAGTTTGTGACTTCAATCATGTAGTGTTAAGGGCTGAGTATACATGGATTTTAAAAGAAATCTGACTTAAAGACTTCAAGTAGTGAAGATGGAAACATGTAATTTAATCTTACAGTTGTAGGATAGTCACCAAACTAATTTTCAGGAGATGCTGTTTCAAGCCCAGTTCTTTAAATATTTTTTTTTATGGAAGGACCTAACAAAATTAATTTATGTGCCTGGTTTCCTGCAGTTTTGGGATCAGTGTTTCCTTCTTTATGGCTTTTATTTTTGAGGGTGGTGACAGTATTTAAAACATTTGGATGATTTCTATAGCAAGGAAGCCTCCACCTTGGTCGAAATGATGAGGAGTAAAATCACCACAGTGTTATTTGGGCTCCAGGATTCAAGCAAGGTGGCATTTATGCAGTCTGTGCTTCTCCACACACAAAGACCTGTGTCCAAAGGTTTTTAGCAAGAAAGGGAAGGATGGCTAAGGGAGCTTTGTACCCTGCCCTGTCAACACCAATTGCACACATTTCTGCATCATGTGAAGAGAAGCTCTAGGAGCACTTTTGCTTCAAGACTCACAGAAAATGTATGCATTGCAGCAACAGTTTGAAATACAGTTGTGATTTAGGAAGAGATTTTTGATAGTACCTCATTTAATATAAATTATTTTACTGTGTATCAATAATGTATCAAATAATGGGAGCACCTGAGCACTCAAACTTCCACTCCGTGTTAGTCTGGTACTGAATTCTTTCTTTTGCTTCTGACTTGAGCTTTTCTCTATGGTTTGCTGAAGTACTGATTAGATGTACAGTATCATATCACATGTCAGTTAGCATCCAAGCACCAATTGTAGGGCAGCAGATGTCAGAAAAACATTATAGTAATAAGGACATTATTGTTGCAGCCAAATTTTGCTCTGGCTGGAAATCTCCTCTTTCTGAGGTGTAAGTGCTGCAGGGTTTCAACTGACACCAGTTTACTACAGTCTTCATTGTTATCAGTGAAGTCTTAGATTTTCTTTGGTGATGTTGGAATATCTATTTTCTACTCCATTATATAGACTGAGCAAGCAGTAGATTTATGCTGGTACAGTGTTCAGGCTTTTTCAACAGCAGACTTGTACCTCTGCCTTCATGAATCAAGCTTTACCATGCAGCTGTCTCTAAAACAAAATGCCACGACTCTCAAGAATCATGGGATTTGTTAAAAAGTAATAATAATATTGGCATTTTTAATTTTTTCCTTGTATAATTTCTGAGTTCTCCAGACTAACTTCATTTTTTTTCGTCTAGAAGACAAAGAGTAAAAGCTGTAATCTTTATTCAGTGCCAGGACTTTTGTAATTGATCTTTGAGAGAATGAAGTATGTGTGAGCTAATGGCACTTATCTACGAGAGCCGAGTAGTATATTAAGCCTGTTTAATTTCTTGCCATTATTTGGCCACCTTTGCCCACTGGGTCTCAGCTACTCCAAGTGGTTTGTATTGCCTCCTTATTTAAAGGTTTCTCTATGGACTTGTTAGCCCATAAATTAGTCTGTGACAGTGTGCATTGCCATACCCTGGGCTGATAATGCTTTCTCTAAGCCTTTCTCACTGGTGCTGGACCTTGCTGCAGGGAAAGGTGTGTTTGCATCCTTGGATGGTATATGATGTGCATTCTGTCTGACTTGGGACTAAAGAATGGCTCAGTTCTGTCTTTTAGGTAAAAAATTTTATTAACCTTCATGGCTGCAGGACTTGGACAATGGAATTTTCATACACTTGGCATTTAACTTTAATGAGTGAACTCATTATATGTAGCACTAAATGGCAGATGATGCAAACAGATCTCTGTCCCTGCTGTCCTCTGACCCTAACTTCAAGAGTAGCAGTGATAAAGTTAATTTGGTGGTGAGGTAACTTTGAAGGCAAACAATAAGGCTAGCATGCCATTATTTGCTAACATCTGGAATAAGAACACAGAGTGGGGTCTACACTTCGTATGAGGAATATAAGGATCTTCTCATATTTTAATTTAGTACCGGATGTCCTTGAGAGCTGGCTACATGGCTGAGAAGACCACAGATTGATTTTCAGTACTGACCCTGGGAAGAAAAACATTGGTTTGTTTTCTTCTCTCTCCAATCCTATGGCATTGTAGGATTTATGAACTTAATTCTGTAAGACTTATTTTTCCCTCCCTACAACTCCCATAAGAATATTTCTTGCACTTAGTTCGGCAGTTGTAATGTTTGGATTTGTGATATGCTTTGTGACTCTGTCTTCCATTTAAATCTGCATCAGTTTAAAGCCCAGTCCAACATAACTCTGGCTATTCAAATGGCACTGCTATGACATCTGGGGCATGTCCCTCTTATTCAGTGTTTCCTTTAGAAAACCTGCTTGCGTGTGATCTTAAACATGGTTAAGTTCTGAAACTGCAGATGTTGTAAGGCTCTTAGAACACTGCTAAGGTACGTGAAGATTCTGGACAGCCTGTTCAAAGAGGAATTAGAATTTCTTAAAATATTACCTTTTTTTCAGTTATGTTTGATATAGTAAAGTTGAATTTTGTGCATGCATGTGCAAGTGCTCATGCATAGTTTTACCAAAAGATTGTCTATTTTATTTTCTTCGGCTTTCTTTATTTACATCTCACTCACTGTAACCTTTATGCCGCTGCATTGTATATTCTTGTCTGATGCATTTTATTCTAGGTAACCTGGGGATCAGTGTTGAAGAAAATCACCACTGTGATTCTAAGGCTTCAATTATCTCCTGGGGCTCTGCTTTCAGGAGCATGCTTTCACAGTTTCTGATTTCATGAGAAGCTTCTGATTGAATAATAGCTTTGAATTCCGTTTGGAACCATGTGTTTTTTCTGAGCAAAATATGGAGAAGGTGGCTATTTTCCCATAAGCAACCTGTTTAATTTTCTTGCAGTCTATCTCCACATTACACATGTGCTGTTCCTGTTGTCATTCATTAATTTTCCATTTGAGATGTTTGTTCAGTCATTATTTTCTGCCAAGTCCCGAAGAATATATTTATATAGGATTTTTTTTTCAACTCCTCCTTCTTTCTGTGAATTAATTATAAATTGAGTCATTTGCTCTCTGCTTCTGTATGTCCCAAGCAAATGATAGTTGGATTTGCATTTGATTGCATCAGTTATTATTTTATGTATTTCAATTTCTGGAGTAATCATAGTCTGACAAGTGCTGTCCATTCTTCTGCATCTCAAAGACTGCATGCTCAGCTAAGGGAAATTGCAGAGAAACTATGAACCACAGCTGATTGTGCTACATGACTATCCATTTAAGGACTGGTCTGGCTTCTTTCCTTTAACATTCAGCTATAACTGAGATTTAGTTAACCTGTTGAAATGAGTCTCTATAAATAAAGTAGATATTTCCCAGTTATTTATCTGATACAGATTAGAGAAATGGGTGCATAATGACTTATGACTCAGTGTAACGTGTGTTGCTGGCCCCTTCACTAAGGCTCCCAAAAGAGTAATTTGAAGTGTAGAGGGTGTTTTTGACTCGTATCTTTAGAGATATTTAAGCATGTTACGACAATGGGATTTTGGTATCTAAATATCTTTCAGGATCTACGTCTTTCTCTTTTTTTTTTTTTTGCAGTGCATAT
>VWZY01006133.1:0-15074 GCA_013399075.1 Chloroceryle aenea | reverse complement strand
TGCAGTGCATATTCATAGAGAGAAGTTCATCAAGAGAGACTTAGTGCTGAGCACTTTGGTCCCAGTCCAACATAACCTTCAAATTTGTACTCGGTTGTCAAGCTCTAGGGTAATCCCATTGAATTACCTGTGTCAGTCCTTGGCTGGAGCAGAATAGACTTGGCATGCTTTAGCCTGGCACTGCAGAGAACTACTTACCTAGCCAGAAATTGCTCATCGCAAGCCCAGAGATATAAGGCTGTGGTTGCCAACTTTTTTTGTGTCCTTTGGGTCACTGAATAGTTACTAGACAGTAATGATATTTTATATCCAATGACCCATAAATTAAAGATTATGTCACCATTACTTCAAGGTCCCTCTCTAGTAGGGAAGCGTTGAGTGCTCACTGCTGTGTGCTGATTATCTTTTGGGGTCAGTGGCTGGTAAGTCCTTTCAGATTCATTGAAATGCTGGCAGTTCAGGCTCTTTTATACAAAACAGTATTGTGCCTTTCCTAAAAATGAACAAATGGGAAGCTATTGATTTTACAGTCTGTTCACTTTACTGAGCTTGATGGTGGATGAACAGAAGGAATGCACTAGGTAAACTTAATCCAAGGTCTCGGTAAGCATTTCACACAGCCTAGTGAACAGCAGATGCTGTGCTCTGCCTAGTTTGGACATGGTATGTTGTCTGATTATGCATTGTAGGTGCCAAAGCTTTGGCATCCTGTCATTCTTGTCCAGATTACTGTACCTGTAAAGCTGAGCTATAGTTTATTATGTGATCATTATTAATTGTCTTGTGCCATGCTGCAGGGATTTCTGTCTTATCAGTCTTGACTCACAGAAGAGCAGTAGAGATTGAACTCTATTTTTTGGTATGCCTGATGCTGCCTGGAAAAGGGTCCTTCTTAGTTATTGAACATACATAAGTAAAGGAAGGAATGCTTTGAGTCTGTATTATCACAGATATAAAATGAAGATGCCATCTGTTCTTGCCATCATAGGGTCATCTCCCATCTATAGGAGAGGTTTCTTACGGAAAAGACGCAATAAACTCTTCAGCAATGTTTGTTTAAGGCTATGGATAATCATTTCAGCCCGTGTAATTCTTTGGGCACTGTTGAATTAGCAGTACCCAAGATTGGAAATGTTTACCAGGCCTCCTAGAGCCCTAGCTGCAGCAGTAATTGAAAACAAATAGCTCAATCTGCTTGCACCTCACGGTAGTATCTGATTTCATCTTTCTCTGTAATTCCCAGACATCCTCATGATCAGAATAGGATAGCATGGGATTTCTTTTTGCACCATTCTAGAGTTTTTTGTAAATGTGCCTTGAGATGTTGTTGCATTTTCAGTGTCTTTGAGGTTGCATATTATCCATTTTTAGAAAAACTCATACTAGTCTTTGTTTAACCCAGGTAGCCACCTGGCTTGCCTTATTGCATCTCTTCTGGGTGTAACATTCCCTGTGCTTTTTTCACTCTTGCTGTTCTCTAAATATATATTAGTGACTGTCCTTTGCTTCAGTGATGAATTAATTTAAGGTCATCCTACGTGAAATCAAAAAACAAGGGGGTTCAGAAATGACAGAGAAAATTGGGAATGAAAAAACCTTCCCAGATGGACAGTCTCTTTGTCTTGGACTCTTCCATTCTGAAAGGCACCAACTGGGGAAAGATGGAAAAACTAATAAGGATGAAGTGTGCAAACCAAACACTTCACTTTCATCTTCTCATACTATTGGAAAGGCATATCCAGTAAACCTGAAAGGAACAAATAAAAAAGCTGAAGAAAATAAAAAGGTATGATTTTTCTTTTTGGTCTTGTTTTTATGGGACTTGTGTTTAACTGGAAGAGCTCCATGCCAGAAGTTAGGAGTCTTAGTGCTTTGCTGAATTTCAAAGAGAATAAGTCACATACAAGCATAATGTGAACATCCCCAACATAAGCAATGAAAGTGTGCTTCAGGACTATGTACCATTCTTAAGGCTGCGATATATAAAATTTGTAAATGCTGCTACTTCACAGGATTTTAATTTTCCTCAGAGGCTATGAATATTCATTCTTTCTGGATATTCTGCCAGGGAATATTAACTGTTGAACAGCTTCAAAGTTTTAAAGAGTTTGATCTGTTTTCCAATTGCTCCCCATTCAAGAAGGATTTTCTAATATAATAAGACAAATGGAAGTTGTGGTGTCTACTTAAGGAAATGCAAACCACCCATTATTTACATTTTTGGCTCTTTCCATTGCAGTAGTAGGGGACTGGGTAAAGACATATTTTTGTAATAAAGGTTTATTAGACAACTGTCAGGCTTGCTCTGGCTGTAGGATGATGTACTGCAAATTTATTCTCTGTTCTGGATCCTTTTTTCATCCTACATCTGTAGAGAATTTCTGTACAGATTTTAGTTACATATTTTCATTTACCACTCAGATATTGAATGAAGAGACAAAAGAAATTTAAATTAAACTTTCTATTAGTGGGGTTGGGGTGCAAATAGCTATGAATGTGGAGGTGCTTTTGTAATCAGTGTGATTTTTAAATCAGTCATGTATTTTAAAAGTTTAGTAATGAAAATTTTATTAATGTGGGATATTCTGATTAGATGTTAAGATTTTTCTTCTTACCATGAGCATGATCAAATACTGTAATAGGCTGCACTGAGAGGCTGTGGTGTCTTTGTCCTTGGAAGTGGTCAAGACTCATTTGGATATGGGCTTGAGTAGTCTGATCTAAACAGACCTGTTTTGAGCAGGGGTTGGACTGGATGATCCTGGAAGGTTCTTCCAGCCTCAGTTATTCTGTGATTCCATTTATCATTTCGAAGGAACTCACTGCTAACTATGCTCTCAATGAAAATGAGTTCTCTTCACCTCCCCTTTCCCACAATGTGATGATAGTACAAAGGTTTCTAGTAGAGGCTGTGTTATACAACATATAAGCAGTTGCTGTCTCCATAAAATCTGAGAAACTATGCCCTTAACTGAATTATTAAGAAGGTTATTCAGGGTTTTAACTGAAGCAGTGCAAGAGGGAAAAAAAAATTAATTGTAAGACTTAGTGAAATAAAAAATAATTTCATTAAGACCATCTTTCCTGTAAATACTGTGCAGTAAATAGAAAGGATATATAAGCACCAGTGTACCCCTGCTGATTCTGTTACTGAGCAACTATTATTCAATGCACTGAATGCATTTCTGAAATGCTTCAGAATTTTGTTCGAAAAATGTGTTTTAACAGACTGAGTTTAGAGGGAAAGGTTGGGTTTGTTGTTGTTTGGGTTTTTTTTTTGTGGAAAAAGGGCAACAGAAGTAGCAGCTGCTGTTACAGCTGGGGAATGTGGTAGGTAGCCATAACATTTTCAAAAACGAGCAAGCAATTCAGGACAGCACGGGGCAGGTGCAAGCCAGGTTAGAATTAAATCAAGTCAGAGGAGACTCTTCAGCTTCATAAATTAGGTGATTATTTCTGCCATGCATCCTGTTCAAGGATACAGTGCCTCCAGATCCAGTTATAATTTCATGCATTAATGGCTGGGTCATGGCAGTGTACTTTGGTTCTCTTTGGGAGCAAAGCCAAGGATATTTTCCTGAAATGGAATTGCCTTTGCACCTCTCTTTGGTCTGTCATTGGCTATATGTATGCCTAAGTCATTTCTGTAGCATAGCCGATCAAATAAAATGAAACAATTACAGGGTGCATTCCTAGGTACAAATTACTTTCTACAGACCACTTGTGTTAAATTCCTCTGCAAATAGCCCCATTTCTTGGTCCTACTCCAGCTGGCCTGGCTCAGCACTACTCAGTATACTGGTTTTCACTTGAATCTTCCTTGCAGCATCCTTCAGAAATGAGTAGCAGATGCCCAGTTTGATGGTGCAGGTCCTCTGATCATTGAGCGCATATGCTCTTTTGTCATCCTGCCTCAATAATTAAAGGTATTGTCAGATGAGAAAACAAAACTAAAACCCTGCTAAGATCCTAAGGAAAAATAGTTTCTGCCTAATCAGCTGGATGAATTTTCAGTTTACAAACAGTTCTGCACATTTATCATCTTCTGCCCAGGGAAAGTCTGTCTGTACTGATAGCTCTCAGCTTTGCTTCCTGAGTGCCTCAGGCCCACTCAACATTTTTTCCTTCACTATCATCCTGTATTTCATGTAGAGAATTTTTCAGTTAGTAATCTAACTTCTTGTTAATGAAGAATTTCCTTCCTATCTCCTTGCCTTTTTGCTAGCATTCATGGTATTTATATATATGGAAATAGTAATTGTCTGGCCATTTTGTTCTGTACTATTGAACAGAATAATAGTGTTGGTGGAATAAGAAACCTTTTGGAGCCCTCTTTGCCAAAAAAAGATGTTTGACATCTCTGGCAATTGCCAGCCTTGTATTTCCATATTGAATCCACTACTGAAATGGAAACTCAGCTTCTGTACTGATACAGAGAAGACTTTACAGCTGATTTTCAATGGTATGTCACACCATATTGTTAGAGGAATATCTTGTGGACTGCATCACTCTTAGGCAGCACAGGGGTCAAAGGAATGATCTGTACAGAGGGCAAAGAGAGCAGTTTTCTAAAGTTACTTAACATGTTAGAAACTGAGATAGCAATTTCTATTCCTCATTCAGTGGCAGATAATACAGAGCAGGGTGAAACGTGGAATAATGAAGGCTAATTTGCAAAGTTTTGACTTGGGGGATTTGACTTTTCTATCAAAGAGAGTTGCAGAAGTTACTAGTTAATGAGAAGTGATGGGACTTGAAGTGGTGTTTGAAAGAACTGGGAACAAAGAGACACAAACTCCAATTACAGAATTGATAGCGGTTTGGGGAGATGAATTATGGGGAAAGGAAAGGTCTGATGTTTGAGGAATGAGAGGAATATTTTTCTAGTAAAATTAATTGGTTCTGATAGATTAGATAAATGAGATTTTTTAGAGGTTTCTTGATTCTGAAGAGAGCTGTTATCTACAAGGAAAAATGTGTTGTGGAGATGAATATTAGAAATCATATTTTTACAATTAGCTTCTAAGAAGAAGTTGAACAAAAAGAAGGAAACTATGCAGTCACTCATAACTTTGTTGTTCTGCATTTTGTATCATTTTGTGATACATAAATATAGGCTTAAGAGCACCCCCGTTCCTTTTTTGAAGTGCATTCTGATCAATTCAAGGTTGGATGCAGAGAGACACTTGTTTTCAACTTCAGAAATAGTTGTACAGGAAAGGAAGTCTGGATCTGTTCTTATTTTACCTCTATCAATGCAACTGTCCTCAGGCTTTGAAGAGATTTATAACTAAATACTTGAGAAATGTTAGTAAAATATGCAGTGAAACAAGAATAATAATTACCCTGAGAGCAACAGTGAAAAGGCTTTTTGCCAGTTCCATGGACGTCAACTAATCAGAATAATTTAAGTCTTGGATATATTTCAGAAAGGCCATTTATATAATGACTCCAAGTGAACTGTCTAGCTTAGGAGCTCTCCTCTCTGTTGCTAATTTATCAGCTTTCTTTCTGAGAAAACTTACAATGCTGATAATAGTTTTAAAGAATTCTGTAGTAAAGACAGAGATGAAATGTAGAGCTTTTATTAGCTAGAGGTGTGATTGCCTAACTGATGGAAGGATAGTTTTTTGTTTCTTACCTATGTGTCATACATCATTGACAATAACAACAGCTGTGTTCCACATTTCTGTTTCTCAGAAACTCCTTTTAGCAAAGACTAGATGGAGATGGTGTTGATAGAAAACACTCTTTCTCTCATCTTGAAACATTTCCTAATTATATCCATTATTTCACAGAACCTCTCATCTAAAATGTCTTTAGGCTCCCTTCACAATTCTATTAAGAGTATTCACACCAGTGTAGGCTATGTTCATGAAATTAGCGACTGTTCACCAGAGCCCACTCTCCAGACCTTTGCCACAAGAATGGTAAGTTGGAGCAGTGGGGTTTGTTTGCATGAAGGTTAAGACTGAAATTCAGCAGGCTTCAGTATGACATGACTTCACCACAAGTGCGTTAAAAATGGCGAGCTGGGCACTATGGATACTGCAGTACTGGGCAGTGCAGCCTGTCCATGAAAAATGTATAGCTTTGCTCAAAAAGGATGTCACAAATAGTTTTGTACTGTACATGTAACGTTAAAACCCACCAAATAATAGGCTTTTCTTGGAATCTGTTGTGTAACACATACGAACAGCTGCATCAATATCAAGCAGATTATCTCCAAAGAGGAATGGCTACAATGCCATGCTTATACAACATCAGAAACATTTTAGGCTTTTAAAAGTAAATATGACCCTAAGTTGCACAATGGCCAAGGCAGTAGGGACAAACACTGTCCTGACGTTCCTTCAGCAAATTAAAGGCTTAGTACAGATTGTATAACACTGTTATAAAAAACAGGAAAATTACTTGGGTTACAGCATACCTGGGGGAAAAAAAAGAGTTCAGGATATAATGGAAGGGAAATAGGTATATTTTGTTCTTTAGCTAAAGATTCTATAGCACTGAAAAGGAACTAAAGAAATAAGGAATTCTGTGCTGTCATCGGAGAACTCAGATGCTGCTGCACATGCTAGACACGTTTACTAATAGATTGTCAGATTTGAAAAAAATCAACTGAGAAATACTAAATTTGCAGATGAAGCAAAGGTGAGAGGATTAAAAGTACACTGGAGGATTGGATTCAGGATGATCATGACAAATGAGAGCAGTGTTCTGAAAAAAATAGAAGTAAATTCTGGGTGTAAATGTACAATAGTCTCTTCTTCAAAATAGTACCTGCACCGTTACAGGAATAAGAAAAGATGAACAAGACCTGTGATTCACATTGTAAAATCTAAAGACTAAAATGGATCTGAAGAAGAACATAAGGCTGTCTATTCTCTTCTGATGTCATACAGCCTCAATGGAAATGCCAATCCAGCTTTGCGAGATGCAGTTTGGGAAGGATTCAAGCCAGCTAACTAGACCAAAGGAGAGGAAAAAGAAGATGTAGCAAATGTGATTTACATGTCTGGAAAGTTAACGGGGCTTGGTTAGTAAAACAATCAGCAGATGAGTGGTCCACCAGAAGTGGAACATGGACTTCTACCAGAAGTGAACACAGAAATATTTTTCAGGTGCTCAAAAGTAGTTGCAAAGGGGAAAACAATAGTTTGCTCTCCCTGTCTGTTATGGACATGATAAATGGTGTTGGGCTTAGATGGCAGTAAGGCAGGTGAGAGAAGGGGTTAGGAGAACCCTTGTGACGGTATGAGCAGTTAAGCTCTCCAGTAAATTGCCTAATGACATGGAAAATCTTCACTGGTAGAGATACTTGGGAATGTATTAGACAAATGTCTGGCAGGAATAGCTGAGAAATAACTGAGCCTGCTTCCATGCAGAGGGATGAGAGAAATTTATCCTTCTTGCTCAATTTTCTATGCATTCTATGAAATATATAAAAAGATACTCACTCTGTCTTTCTCCAGAGATTCATTTATGTTTCCAAATCATTTGAGAAATTTTGATTCTAGTGTTGATAACTACTGCTGGCCAAATCTTGACTCTAGTTGCTCTAGGTGGACCCTGTGACTGAGGCAGAGGAATCCATATATTCACCCTGGAGATCATCTCAACAGACCCTGACCAAAGATTAGCCAGAAAAGTTCCATTTAGGTTGATAGCCTAACAGCTGGGCATGAAGTATGGGCTTTCACTGGTACAATCTTCTAAGAGAAAACTGAGCAACAAATTTTATCTGTTTGTTTGTATAAATCTTTGGGAAGTTTTATTACTACTTTATTATGGACAGGCTTTATAAGATTAACATACTAAAGTGTTGACAAGATGCTAATTATTTTATGAATACTGAATGACAGAAGTACAATGACCATAACTGCAGCAACACATAACAATATTTCCTTCTATAAGAAATTAGCACAGCAACAGTTTAGAACAACTTATGAAGCTTTATTGCTATTACAATTGTCACTGTGTTGCCTTATCTTCCATTTTAAAATGTCAGCTCTGACTGTCTGTGTCCATATATGAGGACAGAATGGCCTTAGCGTAAATCTGGGTTCACCTGAGTCAAAGAACTTGGCCAGCATCTTCCATGAGGTCAAGACTTTGTCTCCAGTTTTTTCTTTTTCTCCTCATATAATAGTGGGAACTTTCTTCATTTGTATTCTTGCCTTCAGAACAGTAGATGGAAGTCCAGGGACTTTGTAAAGCCTGAGACTCATGGGAATTTTTCTTAAACTAAAAAAATAAGATAAACAAAACCAAAACAAAATCAAACCAAAGCAACAAAAAACAAACCAGACCTGGAGCAATGTTAAATGAATGGGCTACTGAGAGCTGGCTAGACTAGTAGCAAATGCTTTGTGCTTATTTCTGATATGATCTGATGCTGGAACTCAAATGTTCAAAGCTGCCAGACATGTTCATGCCTTTTCCTCAGAATAGTAAATAATAGATATGTTTGTGAGTGTCCTTCAGATGCTCTGAATTCCAGATTGTGTAATCACTCCCAGTTTCGAGCCTGAGAATTAAAGCACATGTTTCAATTACTCCTCTGGGATAATTGTTGTCTTGTTGAACAAGAATTTCGTTACTTTGTTTATCAGCTGATCCTTAAGTATTAAACACTTTAACAAAAAAAAAGAAAAAAAAAAAATATTTAGCAAGCGTGGTGCCTTGTATAATCCAAAGTGGTTTTGGTTAAATTCACATTCTGTGCTGTATTATTCAGCACCACCTCTGCCTCTGAATCCAGGCAGCTACCCTGGCTCCCAACCTTTACCTGGCAAACATCCTCCTTCAGAGACACAGTGTTTGCAGGGACTAAGGAACAGGATGGAGCAGATGCAAATCACTACATGTGTATCTTCTAGATCCAGTACTATTTACCTGAAAATTTAAGAAAACCCTAAACTCTCATGCATGGGTAGATTTAAAATGTGTTTATTTTTGAGGGGCTGGCTGGTTCAACATTTGGTAGGTCTATCCCAAAGCTGAGAGAGGTGAAGCAAACATCTTTCTTTCCAGATGCATTTAGCTTATTTGCTTAATTATTATTCCTTCCTCAATCATATAGTGCAGATTTTCATGTTTGCACTTTGATGGTACTAAACAATCTTAAATTAAAGCTTTTCCTAGTCTTTTCTACATTTTTTTCATCTTTAATCCTCCTTTGAACTCTTTTTGTTTTCTGTAGTTTATTGAGGCTTTCTCAAGACAAAAGAAACCAAAACAAATGCAAAAAACCCCAACATTTTCCCTTCCACGGAGACTGGTGGCTAATTATGTCAGTATGTTCATCTTTTGAAAGTGAATCACAATCTGAGTTCTTCTCAAGCAAAACTAAAATCTAGGCAGATTTTTTTCTCTATCACTATTCAAGCCAGCAGGAGCAAGGAATAAAGCAAAAATCTCTGCACTGTGGTTATAGTCTGGCAACTGAATGCACAGCATCTGTAGCATTCAAGGAGTGTCTCGCCTGGTGTTTAATGGGACAGAGTGACAATATTATGATAGGAACTGCCTTTGTGAAACAACATGGAGCAATTTTTTTTTTTATTTTGGAAGAAGAGCATAAGAATGCTCAAATAAAACATGGCTTCTGAAAAACTGAGTTAATAAACCCACCTGCAGGATGTCTATCTCTGCTTCATCCTCACATTGCAAAATCTCCTTGTCACTAGGCTGTTTATTAAAATAATTTTTTCTGACTAAACAGGGAACGTGTGCTGAGGTGTATTGCACTAATAGAGGTCTTTTTCTTACTTACTAACCGGTATTAATGGTTTGATGTATTAAAAGCCCTCCTCCATGTAGGTGCTTAGACCTTTTCAGCAGATGGGTTATTTCAACCTAAAACATTCAATTATTTGACTCTCTATTATTCTGGTGAAATTAATATTTTTCAAAAACTTTGAAACATATTCTGTCTTTCTGGGAATAGTCTTGACAATGATGTTTATCTAAACCATTCTGACCTGGAAGAAGACTATTTACATCTGTTGCCAGATATATGATTATGAGGAGGTATGATGTTTCTGGATGGAGAACCATCAGTTTCCTTCCAGAACTGTGTTTAAATATATTATTTAGATAGCAAATTATCCAGTCTCCTCCTAAATACCTTTGAAAGGAAGATTCATAATTACTAATAGAAAACAAAATACAGACATATACATACGTTATCTGTGTTGTCCATGAAAAGAGAAGTGTACCTCTGTGAAGAGCTGTTGTCTAAAATTCACCTCTCTGTGTATCTCCATCTTCCTCGAGTGTTTATTATTTACTGAGAAATTGCATGTTCTAAGTTGGAGAAGACATACTTTATATATGTATATATTAAGAATAAAATATGCATACAGAAAAGAACATGTCTTGCATAAATTTGAGCTCATGGAAGTGAGATTGTAGAGAATAAAATAAAAGAATGTAGTCAAAACATCTTATATTTTCATTGAAAATCTTTCAGTTATTTCTTTTGGATTTTATTTCTTCAATGCTTTCTTTCACATTAAGGCTTTGTGTATTAAGGTTGCTGGAGTGAGTTCAGAGAAGGGTAACCAAGCTGGTGAAGGGTCTGGAGAACAAGGACTATGAGGAGAGGCTGAGGGAATTAGGATTGTTTAGTTTGGAGGAGTCTGATGGGAGACCTTATCTCTTTCTACAGCTACCTGAAAGGAGCTTGTAGTGAGGTGGATGCCAGCATCTTATGTAAATAATGACAGGACTAGAGGAAATGGCCTGAAGTTGTACCAGGGAAGGTTTAGATTGGCTATTAGGAAGAATTTCTTCACTAAAAGAGTAGTCACACACTGGAACAGGCTGACCAGGGAGGTGGTGGAGTCACCATCCCTGGAGGTATTCAAGAAATGTGTAGATGAGGCAATTCAGGACATGCTCTAGTGGTATGGTGAGGAATTTTTTTTGTGTGATTTTTTTTTTTTTTTTTTTGTTGTTGTTTTTGTTTTGTTTGTTGTGGTTTTTTTTGTAGGGTTTTTTTTTGTGTTTTTTTTTTTTTTTTGTGTGTTTTTTTTTTTTTTTTGTTGTTGTTGTTGTTGTTTTGTTTGTTGTGGTCTTTTTTGTAGAGTTTTTTGTTGTGTTTTGTTTTGTTGATGGCTGTACACAGTGATTTTAGAGGTCTTTTTCACTTGTGACAATTCTGTGATTAAAGAAGTTTAGAACCAACCAGGTTGAAATATGATGCCTGTACCAACTGCTGAAGCTTCCTAATTGACCTCTATTGCTACTTGTTTTTCTGATTCTTTGAACCTGTGAAAATCTTCTAATCTGCTACCCGTTGCAGGCATAGAGAGAACATTTGGCAGCATGTGAGATTCTTCTTTTTCTAAAGGCTAGCAGGAGAAGCAATAGCTAAAATTGCTTAAGCTAATGAGTAGCTCCAAATTCATGTTTCATTTAGGTTTTTAACAGCCTCTGAAGAAAAAGTGGAAAAAAAATATACAGAAGTTTCATTGTTAAAGAATTGTTGCTTTGGCTTTTTTCTTTTTCCCCTGTAGCTTTCTATTTGTTGTCCTAAGGATTACTTTAAATTATTTATTTTGAAGATTCTTGCTTCATCCCTTGTTAGATGTTTGTGCTAAAGTTGTATTGACATAAATATCTGCATAAATCCCGGTTCTGAAGAATACTTAGCTGAGGGAATTGTTACAGAAATAACTGCCAGTTGACATGCTGTTACTACAAGGCTGGAGAGGCTGGCACACACCTAACATTTTCCTCCTTCTGCCTGTTGTATATAGACAGCTGAGTTGGCCAGAAATTGTATTTCATATAGTGAAGAGTGAAAGACTGGGACAGATATTCCAGACAGCCTGAGTGTTATTGACTCCTCATTAATCATTTAGCATGGTTTTGCTCACTCACTGTGATCACACTTCATCCATAAAAATGAGGATTCTGTACTAATTTTAAAGAAGCACAGAAGCAACATAACATCCCTGTGCATATGAGCAAACAGTGGGGGAAAATAAAGGTAATACAACAATTATCCAGCATTAGTGTAGGTTCTGTCTTATCAAAGTCTATCACCAAGCATAGTCAGAAGCATGCTAATCATTGTCTTTTCTTCACTTTGAATTATAAGGGTAAAATTACAATCTTTTTAAGCAAAAATATTTTATTTTCATCATTGCTTTGTTATTCCATACTCTGTTTCCAAAAGTATGTAAGGGGATACCAGAAGGGCCATAGGTTTTGAGGGAAAGGAGAATTTTTTTTTTTTTCTCCCCTCTCTCTACTGAAAAATATTAAGAAACTCCATGCTTCAGTTTTGTGCCTGTATTGCAATGCCAGGAGAACATTCTGTTTTCACTGATGTAATGGTGGGAGTTGTCAGGGAGAGACATCAGGCATTTCTGCCCCATACGCTACTTAAATCCAGGAATTTGATGGTACACAGCACATGTTTTATTAGATTTCATGTTTTATAATTTATTGTTGCTGTATTCCACAGGCAATGACATTTTTACCTAATACATGAAGGGCAAGGGTTTTATATAGACCTAGATGATAATTGCCTGATAAAAGTTTCATTTGCAGCTTATGCAGTGATTAATGCTTGACAAAGAAACAGGAAGAGTGTCCATCAATGCCTTTTAAAGGATAACAAGGCAATATGTTTGTGTTCAGTTTTAAAAGCTCAGTATGATGAGAGGAGATACACAGCTGTCAGATAGTAATATATATTTACAGGTTCTATATGTGTTTGTCATGAATGACATTGTAAAAAAAAATAAATTAGTTCTTCAGATGTACTTTTTATGATACAATGTTAAAGCATGTACCATTCTGTCAAGGTTACTTTTACTTGGCCACTCAAAGTAGGGTAAAAGATCTAGCTCTTAAATGTATAGTCAAGTATCTAAATGCATTCCATGTTTTCAGTTTGTTTTGTTTTGTTTTTTTTTTCTGTTTTTTGTTTTTTTGTTTTTACAAATCAAATTGCATGTCTAAATTTGACAATGTAAAGACAATGTGAGAAACAGCTGTAGGATATATCCGTTTTAAAGGTCGTGAACTTGAAAACTAGACTGTACACTAAACCAAAACAGGGCTTTATCTGATGTTTGCTAATGAAATATGTACAGAGCTCTAAATCAAAGCATTCACAGTGGTCTTCACTAAATTGATTTTGTTTGTTGGTTATTTTAAAGCAAAGTAAAGACCAATTGTGAACATTGCCATCTTTTGACACAGTCTGAGCATTTGCTGACAGTCACTCAAGATTCATTTGAGATCATGTTTTTGCCACTCCAGACCTTTCTCAGAGCTGTCCCCTCCCTTTTTTAGGTGTCAGTGTTCTAATGGCTGTATTGCCACATGGGTGGTATAATGCAGGGGTTGGAAGGACTCTTGGCAGTGAAGTCACAGCAGTGCTTTAGAGGGGAGAGAAAGAATTGCTCATTACCTAGACAAAAATACTGTGGCATTAATTACTATCAACGAAGCAGTCTTTCTCCAAATACAAACTGAACAGAGACTTGATGTACTTGAAACTCCTTAGGCTGATAGTAGACATAAGCCAAGGCTTTGATGCCCATCTACTCACAACAAATGTAGCAGCCCTACATTCTAGACTATCAGAATAGAATAGAATAGAATAGTTTTAGTGGGCAGGGACCTACAATGATCATCTAGTTCAACTGCCTGACCACTTCAGGGCTGACCAAAAGTTAAAGCAAGTTATTAAGGGCATTGTCCAGATGCCTCTTAAACACTGACATGTTGTGTCATCATATTTCTAGGAAGCCTGTTCCAGTGTTTGACCACCTTCCTGGTAAAGAAATGATCCTAATATCTAGTTATATTCCAAAGTAAAAGAAAACCTCATGCCAGTTGCTTAAAAAAAGCAGCATTCTAGTGTTGACTAGTTGTTAGGAACTATTCTCTTTGTCTCAGTTACAAGAAGGTATTTAGCAACTGAAACAGAATTTCCTTAGAAAATGAACTAGTGAAGTATCAGTATGTTGTGAGTATATACTGTCTGTACCTATACTGCTGGACAGCTATTATTCTGGTGCAGGCAAGGAAAAGCTATAGAAACCAAACAGTATAGAATCATAGAATGTTTTGGGTTGCAAAGGACCTTTAGATGTTATCTAGTCCAACCCGCCTGCAGTCAGCAGAGTCATCTTCAACTTGCTCTGTGCCCCGTCCTACCTGACCTTGAATGTTTCCAGGGATGGGGTCTACCACCTGTGCCAGTGTTTACCAACCCTCATCTTAAAAAAATTCTTTCTTATATCTAGTCTGAATCTACCATCCTTTAGTTTAAAAACATTACCCCTTGCCCTATCACTACAGGCCCTACTAAAAAGTCTTCTTATCTTTCTTACAGACCCCATTTAAGTATGTCATTGGCCAGTAAGATTATTATACCAGCCTTTGTGAACAGAGTAAAATGGAAGGATGCATTGCACATAAGTCTGAAATGCAACTGTCACAAAACAAACGAAGCAAAACAAAACAAAAGTAGTATCTTCAAGTTTTGTGTTCTGCTTCACCGCTTACAAGAGAATTTCTTGAAAAAACATTTATTATGTTTTCTGTGGACCTCAGAAAACCAGGTGTTCAGTTATTTTTAAGCCTTGTGAAAGAACTTTGGGCTAATAAGAATCTTGGAGTTTAAATGCAGAAAGCAGCAATAATGGTTGCTTAATGGTATGAATTTTTTCCTTTTACATACCAGTGCTGCCAGATATCTGACAGCAATACCTTAAAGCAGATCTGATTCTGCATCCCTCAGCAATATTTGTTTTTGGATCATGTTCTTAAGCTCTGAATTTACACACTGCTAGTTACAAATGTTAGCAAGGTGCAATTAATGCTAGTGAATTCAAAACTTGGTGAAAATATTGCCAAATCTACATGATCTACTGACTTGCCAATAAGCACTAATCTAATCCAGGTAATTTAACCAAGTCTTACTTTACAAGGCTGAAGTAAGGCAATGTCCTAGAAACTGGTGCCTGTATAAGACAAAATATTGAATAATTTTCAAGGAGTCTCTTCCTTCTTCCACAATCTGATATCATAGAATCATAGAA
>VWZY01006131.1:10425-20556 GCA_013399075.1 Chloroceryle aenea | reverse complement strand
AGGGGACAACTCATATCAGCTTAGGAAGGAAATACTCTGGTTACCTGACAGTAGCATCTCTGGAAAGGTTTATTATTTGTATTTTTAAAAAAACTGAGCTACAAATCTCAGGCAAGAGGCAAGAATTTATATAAGCATAAGCATAAGGTAATTTTACTTTGCAATACTTCTAAGCAGATTGATTTGACTCACACCTTCTCCTGTGCCTGCTGACAAGGATACATGTGCAAGTGGTCTGGTCAGCATCACTGGTGAACAACACAGTGGTTTTAAGCAATTTGACTGTCTTGTGCATCTGTGGTTTGAGTTTCTGAGCATTACATGTTGTTTTGCTGGTGGTCTAACAGGAAAAAGGAGTGACAAGGCAGGGTGTCCTGTAGCATTGTCACCATCCACCTGTTTTCAAGATGCAGAGTCCTCTGCTGAGGAGTCATCTGTGCTGTGGTTTCACTAGAGTGTAGAAACTAGCTTTATAGGAACACCTTCCTCCTCAATTTCACTGATGTTAATTGTGTGTTTGGTTATAAATAGGGGCCACTGAACAGGACTTCCTAAATATTTTCATAGCCTGTATCCCTCACTGAAAGACACCATCCAGCTCAGACCACAGTGAGTGAGACATGGTACAGCAGGATGCCTCCACAGCCTCCACACTTCAGGCACATGTGTTGTAGCTGAATGGATTTTGTTGGTGTGGTCCCAGAGGAAGGATGTCATGGCTTCATACTAGCCACACTTAACAGGACATGGTCAGTGATCAGCTGCATATCTGAAAGGTCTCCACCTGGTGGAGTGTTTGTTCTGTTTTCTTTAAGTCATATAAAGAAACACTCCAGAGTTTTTTATTAAGGACCCTATGTATACTCTCTATGACACTTTACATAACCTGGGCTGTTACACACATGCAAAACTTCTTTTGCTGTATTTGTTTTGGCACCTACTGGCTTCTGAGTGTTTAGCAATGCCACATTGTTTATAGTAGCAAACAACTTTATGCAAACTTGTTTCTGCTAAGGAAAGAGATGAAGGAGAGGAAAATTTGGCCCGTTGAAACATCATCAGTTTGCAAGTGGATGCTAATTTGCTCTTCTAATTAGTCACAAGCTAGTTCTGATTCAAAACCCATATTAAGTGCATTATAGTGCAGCCAGGGTGAGTACTCTTAGGTTTGCTAGTTTATGAAGTGATGAAGCAGTTTGCAAACTTATGTAAAATAATAAAAAATCAATTGTACGCATAGGAAGATTGAAGTAAGGGAAGATGCAAAGATCTGTTCAGGCCAGGGAGGCATTGAGAATTGGACTGGGAACTTTTGGTGTTTCCAAGGCTGGAGGACAATATGTTCCAGTCAGAAATGTGAAGCACAGGCTGAGGTTTTAGACCCAGTTCCCATGTAAAAGACCTCACATTTATTTCACCTCCCAGCTATCATATTTTTTTCGTGGGAAGCCCAGAGGGAACTGGACCCTCCAGCATGTGCCTGCTAGCACAGTTTCTGGTGACCCCTAGAATACAAGTGATGCAAACAATTTGAGTTTGAAGCCTATGTTTTTTCCAGTTCTGTTGCTACCTATAGTGAAACATTTAAAATGGTTTTGAAACTAATGAACACCACAAGTTCTTTGCTCATCCTGGATATATATGGACCAAGCTTACCCATCTTGTAACTCAATTTGTTATCTCAAGTCTACCCTGTGAAGTGCTCTTTATCTAGCTATTTATGCCTTCAGACCTTACAGCTCAGTGGGGTTTTTTTCATGCTTTTTCTGCACTGGTAGAACAATGAGAGTTTTTTGCATTCAACTTCTTGCATTCAACTCAGTAAACACACTCCATAAAATGAAACCACATGGTAGATTCAAGAGCTGTCAGAAAAGACTACAGGCCTACTTTAATAACAGTGATTTGCCAAAATTCAGGCAAAAGAGAAATAATCATCATTAACAAGAAAAAAAAATATTGCACATACCTAAAAAGACAGTAAAAATATGCTGCCTTTAACTAATAGGTATTTTTATATGTCACAGACATACTGACTAAGGCAGCAGGGGTCTCTGGCTCTGGAAAGATTCTATCCCATCAATCAACCCTGTATTGTCTCACAGTACTTATCTACCTTGTCCCTTGGGAAGGAGATAGAACAACTAATTCTGGAAACCATTTCGAGATGTGTGAAGGACAATAAAACCAGCAGGAGTATTCAGCATGGGTTCACCAAGGAGAAGTCATGCTTAACCAGAAGTACATGCTTAACCAGAAGTACATGCTTAACCAGAAGTACAATGCTAACCTTCTACAATGAGAGGGCTGGTTTGGTAGATGAGGGGAGAGCAGTGGATATTGTCTGTCTTGACTTCAGCAAAGTGTTCTACAATGTCTCCCCAGACATTCTCACAGACAAATTGTTGTATGGGCTAGGTAAGCAGACAGTGAGGTGGATTGAAAACTGTCTTATTGAGCTCAGTAGGGTAGGAGGTATGAGCTGGAGGACAGTAACTATTGGTATACTCCAGGGGTCAATATAGCATCCAGCCCTGTTTAACATCTTCATTAGTATCTAAATCATGGGACAGAGTATAACCTCAGTGAACTTTTACAGATGACATAAAACTGGGAGGAGTGGCTGGTACACCAGAGGGTCATGCTGACCACAGTAAGTATTTTCTTTGCCTCAGTGCGATAGATATACTAGTATTTCATCTGGCAATATCACAGCTGAAAAGTAATATGTACATTATAGATAATTTTAAAAGCACTGAACTAACCCCCTAAACCTAGATCCAGCAAATGGCTTCAGCAAGTGCATAGCCCAAAGTACTACAGCAGTCCAGAAGAAATCATCTGGCTAATGAACATTTATCCTTCTTGAATTGAGGAAGCATTTAAAAACTGCAAAACTCCAAAAACTAGTAAGCCCTGCCAGGTTAAACCAGTGCTACATCTTCTCTGGTATTCTTGTTTCTGATAGCAGCAGAAGGGGAAGCTATTTAGACAGAGCATGTAACCCTGCCCACTCTCTGCAGTCCATTACCCTTTGATTCTCCAGGANGAAAAGACTACAGGCCTACTTTAATAACAGTGATTTGCCAAAATTCAGGCAAAAGAGAAATAATCATCATTAACAAGAAAAAAAAATATTGCACATACCTAAAAAGACAGTAAAAATATGCTGCCTTTAACTAATAGGTATTTTTATATGTCACAGACATACTGACTAAGGCAGCAGGGGTCTCTGGCTCTGGAAAGATTCTATCCCATCAATCAACCCTGTATTGTCTCACAGTACTTATCTACCTTGTCCCTTGGGAAGGAGATAGAACAACTAATTCTGGAAACCATTTCGAGATGTGTGAAGGACAATAAAACCAGCAGGAGTATTCAGCATGGGTTCACCAAGGAGAAGTCATGCTTAACCAGAAGTACATGCTTAACCAGAAGTACATGCTTAACCAGAAGTACAATGCTAACCTTCTACAATGAGAGGGCTGGTTTGGTAGATGAGGGGAGAGCAGTGGATATTGTCTGTCTTGACTTCAGCAAAGTGTTCTACAATGTCTCCCCAGACATTCTCACAGACAAATTGTTGTATGGGCTAGGTAAGCAGACAGTGAGGTGGATTGAAAACTGTCTTATTGAGCTCAGTAGGGTAGGAGGTATGAGCTGGAGGACAGTAACTATTGGTATACTCCAGGGGTCAATATAGCATCCAGCCCTGTTTAACATCTTCATTAGTATCTAAATCATGGGACAGAGTATAACCTCAGTGAACTTTTACAGATGACATAAAACTGGGAGGAGTGGCTGGTACACCAGAGGGTCATGCTGACCACAGTAAGTATTTTCTTTGCCTCAGTGCGATAGATATACTAGTATTTCATCTGGCAATATCACAGCTGAAAAGTAATATGTACATTATAGATAATTTTAAAAGCACTGAACTAACCCCCTAAACCTAGATCCAGCAAATGGCTTCAGCAAGTGCATAGCCCAAAGTACTACAGCAGTCCAGAAGAAATCATCTGGCTAATGAACATTTATCCTTCTTGAATTGAGGAAGCATTTAAAAACTGCAAAACTCCAAAAACTAGTAAGCCCTGCCAGGTTAAACCAGTGCTACATCTTCTCTGGTATTCTTGTTTCTGATAGCAGCAGAAGGGGAAGCTATTTAGACAGAGCATGTAACCATGCCCACTGTCTGCAGTCCATTACCCTTTGATTCGCCAGGACATGTAACTGTTAAATGGGGAAAGCAGTACTTGCTTGCCAAACCTTTCTGTATCTGTTTACAGACCTGTTGCCTGTGAATTTGACTAATCCCCTTTTGGATCAGCTGCTACTCCTGTCTTCAGAGCCTGCTGAGATAACTGTTTCCAAAAGATCGATACTCCTTGTGTAAAGTAGTATTTTCCCTTTATCTGTTTCAAATTCATCTCCTGGTGGTGTCATCAGACTCCCACTACTCCACTACTTCTTCCCACTACTCCACTACTTCTTCAATCTTACTGAGTGGTGAAGAGGAGTTTGGCATTTACCTGACCAACGGCCCTCATCCCCCTTTCTTGAGCAGAAGTACAAGAATCTCTAAATGTGGCATTTAATGGGCCTATCTCCCCTACTCCATAGTTAAAATTAGTTGTACATTTGTTCTTTTTAGAGAACAGCCTGTGTAATAAAACCTCTTCAATTTACACCACTCCAGAGCAAATTCTATATGGCCTCTTCTCCTGTGGGCTCTAGGACTAGTTGTCTTAGGCAGCAGTCATCTATTGCACCCAAAGATATTCTCTCTGCACTTCATTCCTGAGAAATCATTGTTCCAGTAGTAGAAATACCCCTATTAGTATCTGTCCAAAATTCACAGTTTCATGAATCCTACTTACCACTTCTTGATCACTTTCTCCTTCCTGACCAAGGAGGTCAGCGGTACAACACAAAAAGGACATTTTTACTGTCTGTCCATGATTTCCACCCACAGGTCCTGTGATGCTTTTACTTTCCATAATGCTTTTATGCTGTTGCTGCTCAGTCTTTCATGCAGAGTGCTATTCTGCTCACTGAACACCCTACGGCAGCATTGTTGTGAAACTGGCAGCCAGTTAACATTGAATCCCATTGATTCTCCATATCCCATCTCTGCGAGACGCCCATTGTATCAGGGTACTCCTTGAAGGCAACATTTCACCCTCACCTAATACCTTTTTCAGGATTCAAACAAGGGTGTGCGAGCACCTGTAAATTTTCCTCTTAACTACAGCACTTAGTTTTGCATATACTAGTCAACTGACATTAACAGTCTAGTTTGCTTTCCTTATTTATTGCAATTGTTCTTTTCATTTCCCTTCTGCTATTTCCCAAGGGACATTGAAATCTAGCTGTATGCACTTTTTAGACCACATCAATCTGAACTGGGTGCTCTTCTGTACCTGTGTGCTTTTCCCCAGTTTCCACTTGAAATATTCCTCCACAAGCCTTTGAATTTTCAGTGCCAGAAGCCTCCTTTCCTTCTGATCAAAGTGCAGCCTTCTCTTCTTGTTCAGGCTCTTCTTGTCCCAGAAGGCTTCCTAGTGCTTCACAGACCTAAATCCTCTCTCTCTCCATCTTATTCAGGCACTAAGACTCTCGATTTCTGTGTATCCCTGCCTTCACTCATGGAACTGACAGCACTTCACATAATGTAAGGTCCTGCTCCACAGCCACCTGCCTGACAGTCAAAAACTGTCTCTTCCATCTGCAGGTCACTACCTTCATCAATAGTTTGAAGATGGAACAAAATAACAAGCTCTGACCCTGAAACCTCACACCTAGGTGTTGCATGATATCTTTGTGGTCCACAGCAGGTTGTAATTCAGTTTCAAGAACCCACTTACGTAAGTCTAATAACAGAATCACCTGATAGCACCAGCTGCTTCTTGTCCTTTATACTCTCTGCTACCTCCAAGGTGCACTGTGATCCCTGCTGTAAGATGGGCATCTAGAAAACCTGGTCATTCCAAGGCAGTCATTCCAAGGCAGGCATAGTTTGCAAAAGACAGTCAGAAGAAAAAGACACATCACTTACAGGGCACCAAGGGATTTGGCTCTCCTTGTTAATGCCTTGTCCTTGTGGAAGGGCCCTGATTGAAACCATTCTCTTTCCCTGGAAATAAAGTGAGTTAGCATCATGCTGCAAGTTCTCAGCCTTGTAAAAAGAAACACCAAGGAGCAACCTAGCTGTGTTGTCTGGCAAACACAGGTTGTAACAGGCTAGTCAAGAAAAGGCTAGGATTTCTCTGTAATGAACCCTGAATGCATTGTGCCAAACACTTAATACTATGCATCCTGAGGGAGAAGAGGCTGCCCTGCACGATACATGGGAGGAAAGGACTCTGGGGTCACTCTTTGTTCAGCCAGTTTCCCTCCCTGCATTTAGCCTTGCAATAAAAACAGGACTTCAGAGTAAGATGATACTGATTTCTGTTAATGAAAATTTAGCTCCTGAATACTTGCGCAGGTTCAGTTCTTAAATGTCATATTTTCCTTCCTACATACACAGTGGGTATAAGTGTGCCTTCACTATTTTATCCCAGATAGACTATGGGTACTTTAAGGATGGATTCCTTTTTCCTCTCTCTCTATATATAGAAAAGTCCAAGAAATAACCTCTCAGCAGAAGCCTTACAACCCAGCCACAAGGTAGGGAAAAGTGAGGGCACTATATTTTAGACACACCTAAGTCAATATTAAAATATACACAACTTCTGAAGGGGAAGGGCAAGGGAGCACCAGTAGATCTTGATGTCAGAGGTACCTAAAAACTGTGGCATCCTCTCTTTGCTCAGAGTGTCTCGTAGAGTACAGTAAGCATTATGTCTTGGTCTAGAAAATATAAATGTATATCCAAAGTACACAGTCACTCAGCCCCAGAATTTTGTTATTTTGCTATGTTATCTCAAAAATCTAGGTGTATAAGCCATTCAGTAACAATTTTTGTTCTTGTGAACCTCCCCCAGTTGGCAGAAAAATCAGTAGATCATTCTTTGCATTCACTTGCTGTCCTGCATTAATAATGTTAGAGATAGAGATTTGTGGTTTCTTTCATACCTAAAAATCACTGTCCTGAAAAATGTAGGTGAAGGAAAATCCTGACAGACTTTTACTAGCAAAATCAGGAGATAAAGAAGATACCAAAAATAAACCTTGTGAATCGATTGCTTAACACCTTCCCCTCCCCCCTGGTTCCCCAATCCCCTAAAGGAGCTAGAATTAATCAGCAGCTGCCTGCTCTGTCATAGGGCATCCCTGGGGTGCGGCACTATCCTCAGACAGGTTTTCCACTGCCATCTGCTGTCCTTTAGACAGGTTTCTAACTTCTGCGATGACAGCTGAAGGTTTGCGCTAGACACTGAGAAACAGTTTTGAACTATAGTCAGTCACCACCATGTGTGAGCTGCCCAATGATGCTTCACATCTCTGCAGGCACCAGGCAAAGTGATCTGCTACATTTCCCTCTTCCTCTCCCCTGGCCTTCACTCCTACTTCCAAGTGATTAAAGCTATGACATGGGCCATGCAGGCCTGTGTAGGCTGAAAGCATTAACAAGAACAGGTTTGAGGGCTGATAGGTGAAATGCTGTCCTTGGATCTGGAAGTTAAGGTGGGTGGAGTTGAGACAGCCTTGCAGCACAGCCCAACTCAAGTTATTACCTTGGAATCCCTTATAGAGGGCTCACAGAGGGACTTGAGAGAGAAGGATTTGCCCTACTCTGGTCCACTGCCTTGTCTGTAAAATGGGAAAAAAAGCCTTTCTTGCTTCAAAACCACATTAAAGGAGATACTGTTTGCTGTATGAAATTACATACCTGTTTAAGTGCACATTTCCTTCTCCCATCTGATACCAACATTTGGGTGCCCAAGTCTAGATATTTAATATCTTTGTATCAACCTGCAGACAAGCTACATCATATGAAAATACTCCTTCATCATAAGATTTTTAAAGTGCAACACACAAGGAACAGCACCTGCTATAGAGCTTCCTTGCTTTCAACCCAAACTAGTTGTGAAGGGAGCCCCAAAACTCCAGTCAAAGCAAGCACAGAAGAACAGCTCTATGTGCAGAGCTGTGTAGGTTCTGCTATTTCCAGCACAGTGCCAAACAGCTACCTAAGTGCATGAATTTTGGAATGATGGCACTGAGTCTTTCAGAATTCCCTTGTTTCCCGTTTATCTTCTATCACTGACCTTTGTTTCAGATCTGCCGAGGTTTTTCCTGTTGAGTACTACCCAGGGAACCTTCATGGAAATGCAGGAGCTTGTATTTTATGACAGACCATTCATTTGCTATCGAATGCTACAGAGGGTTCCTCTGTAGTGGCTGGAAGATGTTCTTTGAGCCTCTGGAATAAATTACTATTTCATGGTTGATGCATTTTACAGGAGATAAGAATTAGGTAATCCTTGTTTTTGTATTGCCATGTGCTTAAGAGTCAATGGAAGTGGATGGCTCTGTGTGACATTGAAAACACAGATCCCCTTCAAGGATCAGGGCCCCAAGAGGACAAGGCACATGCAGGTGACCAGGCTAGCCAAGGATTTTACCATTATCATTGTTTTCATATGGCAAAGCTCTTCCAGGCTTTCTCTATCTAAACCTCCCAAGTCAGTGAGAGCTAAGTGACAGTTTGTATTCAACAAGTCAGTGTATATGTGTCAGTAAATGGAAATGACATGAAGAAATACAGTTCCTGTGGTGATTTCAGGCTGTCAAATTCTCACATTACAGCAAGACAACCAGATTTTGTCATTTCTGAATATCTTCCAATGCAGAAGCTGGCTCCTGCAACCCACAAGAACTGTTTTTCCTTATGCATCAGCAAACAAGGTGTTTTACCAATGCCCTGCTCTGAACCCATCCTCACCTGTATGAAACATTTCCCTTATGACTTTGACAACTTCAATATTTCCACTTAATTTTTTCTTCTTTTACCATGCATTACTGTTGGGATTTATAGCAAGAAAGTTCAGCCTTACAGAGATGAGCTGAAGGTAGATGGCACTGTCTCTGTCATAGTGGACAACCCTATGGACTTCCAGGATGCAACAAGTGGTTTCCTCCTCTACTGACTGCAGTGAATGTAGAGCTTTTGGCTGCCTACAGACTCGACTTTCACCCCCTGTGGTTTTACAGTATAAGTAAGGGAAGCTTCTGGTTTTGATTATTCTTCCATGTGAGTATGGTAATCTGTAGGAAGGTGTTTTAACAAGGGAAATTCTGAAAAGATAAAACTTCGTATCAGTCTATTGCTTCAGGCGTCTTGTCATGTGTTCTGATGCAATTTATTATAAATAATAACAGTCTATAACAGAAACATTTTGACTAACACATGTCACATACTTTCACTTAAACATTTTTTTTCAGTGCTTTTCAGATACCATGATTTTATGTTGAAATGCAAACGGATTTCTTCCTGAGGTGGAATTTGCAAGAGAGTGGAAGTTCCCCTTGCTGCACAACTCTACTTAATGAGGTATAGCCCACTAAGGGATTTGTAACAGTGATGAAATACAGCCTCATTTTCTGCACTGTGAATTTTCAGATTTTTCAGGCTTTTATTCTAGACAAAAGCAAGCATGGTGTGATATAAAGGGAGGCCTTTAATGCCTTACACATCCTTGAATGTGAGTGAAAAGGACATGCAGCTGACCATCTTGCATCAGTTCAAGATGAGCAATGACACTGAGAGCTGTGGAGTCGTTCTAGGTTTGTATCAGTGGGATTAAAGACCAGTTTGATGTGCAGCAGAGTATTTCACAGGTGACAGAACCTCCTGATTGTTACCTTATTCCATTCTTCATGTTCTCTTTCCATAACACGCTACTTTTTTTTCATCCACCATTTGATAAATGTTTCTTCTAATTTCCCTTGGGAGAATTTTCATCGAATTCCTCATTACGGGTGTGCCAATACGCATTAGAGTGAATGGATTCTAGTGTGAAATACAGCTGCTATTTGCAGATTGCATCGCAGACCATACAGACACCAAAGACCACCTGCACCCCAGGAGAAGAAGAATCTCTTGTCCACAGGGAGCAAGCTGGACACTTCTCAAGCCTCCCAAACCTGGCACATGGACTTCTCTCTCTGCTTGATCCCTCA
>VWZY01006128.1:60030-94603 GCA_013399075.1 Chloroceryle aenea | reverse complement strand
TCTATGATTCTATGTTATTTATTTTGGGAAAGCAAAATTTGAATAAAAATAAATGCCCCAGATAAAAAACCTATCTACCACCAGATCAGCTTTTTCTTATTGCCTGTGTGCTTCTGAGTAAAACTTTCTAGTGATCTGTGCTCTTGACCACTTCCATGTAATCATGGATGCCTGCCCATGCCCATTCTTGTTCTTCTACACCCTGTCTAAACCTGCAAGAAGAGATAGACAGGTAACAGCAAATGGCAGGACCAGTTAGTTACCTTGGCCATAATGCTCTTCAGATGTGGACGTCAGCCCTATTGCCTGTCATACTGACAAATTACTGTATACTTCAGGATTTGGTAAAGAGGATGAGCACAAAATAAACATGAGAATAACAAATGGATGGAGGAAAGTGACACGCAGCATAAAAGGGAAGTGACATGCAGCATAAAAGGCACTGATTTGTGGATTTTATTAGCATTCAGAAGTGTTCATTTTCCTTTCACCTTGGTTGGACTCTGCACCCAACTGCCCTTGAGCCATGCCTATCTGAATTAAAAGTCTTCAACTTTTTCAATCGTTGTCTTATGAGATTTATAGGTTTTTATAAGAAAGAACCCTAGAAACTCAATACAGTCCCCTTTCCATGATCTCCCGAACTTCCTCATCTGTCATGATCTAAAATTTGCCATGAATTGCCCTCATTGTGCCATTTCCTCTGTTTTGTTTCTATTCTTGTCTTAAAGCAGAAATTAAGAAGCTTGTGGGAAATGATCAATGTAATGATACTATTTGCCCATTTTTGTAGCACTTCTAGAAATTTCTTTCACCTTTCTTTTCCTTTCCACATCATTTTCAAGGCTCTGACTACTAAGAGTTAAAGGTGATCTGTCCATTTAATCTCTTCTCTAGCTTGTGATCCATCCCCTTTTCTAAAGGGTGTATCCTTACTCCTAAACAAAAACCCGGAGGGACCGTGTATTAATTTTTTTTTATTTTTTTTTTGCCATTGAAAACAAACCAAACAATGTTTCCTGGAAGCATGGGACCCAAACAGCAACTCTTGGCAAAAAATTGACTGTTCAGTGCAATTGCTGGAAGGGGTCATATTTTTTACCTTTTTTTTTTTTCCTGAAAAGTAAAGGGAGCACTTGTAGGTAGCAATCTATCCAAGAGACAGATGTGACTATAAAAACAACAAGCTGCAGCACACATTTGGTTTCCTTTAGGGATCTTCAGCTTTTTCTTGTTTCACCATTTCACATTATTACTTTCTCAAGAAGAACCTGGCATGAATTAAAGGGGAGAGGGGGAAATTATGGGATGTTCTTGATTTTATATACTATCAGTGCTCTGTGAGAAGACAGGTCACTTGTACTGTGATTGTATTTTCTGTCTTGGAGCCAGATCTGATTGACTCCAAATTGTTTTAGCATTGTTCAAGGGGTGAAAGAAGAGCTAAATCATAGTCCTGTCTGGCTTCACAGTGTTTTACGTTGTCATGGTAGTGTATGTTTTTGAGATACCAGGGAGTGGACACCAGCACTTTCATGTCTGTTAGAAGAGATCTGATCTCACCTCTGGCTGGTCATTAGCCAGGCATGGGAGTGAATCTCAAACACTTCTGAGAGCCAGGAAGATCTATATGCCAATTCAACACACCCTATCCAAGCAGCACTAACCTGTCTGCTGCTGGTGAAGAAGCCTGGAAAGTCATGCCAGAAGTGTGCATTATGCAGAGACCCTCTAGCACTTGTAGGTCTTATTCCTTGATAATCCATGTCAGTCCATTTCTGGACTCGAAGGTGGACTTCAATAAGTCTTTGTATAGGTTATTTATGGAGACATGACCTGAGAGGCTGAGATTTTTTTACCCACTGATACCAGTGGGTATTTTGGTTCTAGGGTAAATTTTGTTTCCTGAATTTTTTGAAATATCCTGAAATGATGGAGTATATCTCAGTGACATTTTTAGGATGGAATTATTTACTCTCAGTTGTCACCAATTTCTGTCCAGTGGGTACAAGGAAATGAGCTTCCAGAAAACTAAAATCAAACTAATGGTACCTTTGTAAGAGTCTTGGTGGTCTTGATATGGATCAAGTGCAATCTGGGAATGTCTGTTTTCAGGGAGCAACTGCTGATTTCTGACTCCTGGCTGAACTTTGGCAGGAATGATGCTGTGGATTTGTTCAGAACTTGAACTTTAGGATTTGAGGGACCTTAAAGACAATTTAGGTCCTGTGTGGACAAGTGATTTAGGTGCTTCAGATGTATGTGTTTGAATTCTGTTTATGTCCTCTTTCAGGTACTCAGGCTTGTCACATGAGGACTTTTCAAACACTTTATGCTTCTATTGCATCTGACCTTATATAAAAACCATTTGGAGTGGTTAATTATTATGCTAGTCTTCACTGTATGAACAATAGCCTCTTTCTTTCCTTAAAGGATTGTTTGTCCAATTAGTCACTTTTGTTCAATATTGTTAAGAAGCCTTGACTTTGGCTTCTTGATAAATAAAAGCTGTTTCCTGAGCACACTCAACCATTGACATCATTGTTAAATTTTAATAATGGCCTAAAAAAAACCCTATAGGCTTTTCCCAATGCACATTTATTCCAGATATAAATTACCATCAATACTTTAAATTGTGCCCAGTTCTATAAGCTTAGCTTTGTAAATTCACTTCAACGTTTTGCACGCATAAAGAAAACAGAATAGAAATGGAAGAGCTCAGGGTGTGCAGATTTAATTAATTGGCAATGTATGGGATTTAGTGATAGCTGAGCTATGAAAAACAGCGGGATCACTGTGGTAGGTGCACTGCGCCAAGCTAGATTCTCAGACTACTGCATGACTTTCATGTGACTCAGAAAAAGTGTGTGTGTAGGTGTAGAAACTTTTGTGCCTGTAGTCTTACATATGGAAAAGCATGCATGTGGGCCAGAGTTATATAAAATTACTAATGAGTCTGTGTGGAACACACTTTTCCAGCTCCTGTTGTCTCAGCGAAGATGTAACACAGTTCTTGGGTGCATTTTGATGAAGACTCAGATTGCAGTTGATACAATCACAGGTAGGATTTGGACAGATCTTTTTTACTGTTTTGTTTTGGTTTAATTTTTATCATTCTTATGCTTTTATGGGGGAGAGAAGCATTATTTTTTCATGCTGTATTCTACAAATATTTTGCATCAGATTATTATTTTCAACACTGTTGAGATGCAGTGGAATTCTGTTATTCCAAAGAAGATGTGTTTTGACTTGCAAGCCAAGCCATCTAAATTTAGGTGTTGTCAAGGTGCAAGTCCACATACAAGTTTATGGTCTGAGCTCCCACTAAAGTCACTGCAGGTCCACTGAATTCACTTAGTGAAACATGAAGAGCTACTTAGAGACAAAATTAGCATTTTCTGAATAACTGGAAACTTCCCTGGCAATACTGANAAGCCCTGCCTCCTTTTCTCTTGTGCTTCAGTCCCTCAGGATGCCAAGGATGCTAACAAGGGCCCTTGCTGCTTTGTGCAGCTCTGTTTAAGGCAATCCCCAGAAGATTGGTAGCTAAAGAAAACTGTCTGCAACCTGGGGTTTTAAAAATAGAAGTGGATGGCTGGAACGCTGCAACCAGCTGGGCTGCAGTTAGCAAAAGCTTGTGAAAGATTTTAAGGTCAGCCCTGCGCTGTGGGAACAAGCAGGCTGTGGTGTGCTTGAACTGGAGACTGAAAAGTGAGCCCCAGCAGGAACTGTTCTCTGATTCTTTTCAGACACTTTTAGACAGGTTGTTCTGCTTTGTTCCATTCAGCCAAGGAGACAGACTGGAGGTGGGACAGACTTTGCTGCACTATGAAGAACATCCCTTGTCAAAATGCTGCATCCCTTTTGCATTTCTTCTTTTTCCCATGCATCATAATTTCCACCCTTTTAAAATTCAGATCTTCTTCATTAACACTGCCTCAACATGATTTGTCTCTCTTCTGCTTCATACATCTCATTTTTGCTTAACACCTCACCCTGATGATGATGAGTTTCAACCTTTGCCATTACCTTAATAGGAATTTTTCTCCTAGCTCTGCAGCATCTTTCCTTACTGACTTTCAGAGTAGATGTTTTTCATCCNGCCTTGACTTTGGCTTCTTGATAAATAAAAGCTGTTTCCTGAGCACACTCAACCATTGACATCATTGTTAAATTTTAATAATGGCCTAAAAAAACCCTATAGGCTTTTCCCAATGCACATTTATTCCAGATATAAATTACCATCTATAGTTTAAATTGTGCCCAGTTCTATAAGCTTAGCTTAGTAAATTCACTTCAACGTTTTGCATGCATAAAGAAAACAGAATAGAAATGGAAGAGCTCAGGGTGTGCAGATTTAATTAATTGGCAATGTATGGGATTTAGTGATAGCTGAGCTATGAAAAACAGCGGGATCACTGTGGTAGGTGCACTGCGCCAAGCTAGATTCTCAGACTACTGCATGACTTTCATGTGACTCAGAAAAAGTGTGTGTGTAGGTGTAGAAACTTTTGTGCCTGTAGTCTTACATATGGAAAAGCATGCATGTGGGCCAGAGTTATATAAAATTACTAATGAGTCTGTGTGGAACACACTTTTCCAGCTCCTGTTGTCTCAGCGAAGATGTAACACAGTTCTTGGGTGCATTTTGATGAAGACTCAGATTGCAGTTGATACAATCACAGGTAGGATTTGGACAGATTTTTTTACTGTTTTGTTTTGGTTTAATTTTTATCATTCTTATGCTTTTATGGGGGAGAGAAGCATTATCTTTTCATGCTGTATTCTACAAATATTTTGCGTCAGATTATTATTTTCAACACTGTTGAGATGCAGTGGAATTCTGTTCTTCCAAAGAAGATGTGTTTTGACTTGCAAGCCAAGCCATCTAAATTTAGGTGTTGTCAAGGTGCAAGTCCACATACAAGTTTATGGTCTGAGCTCCCACTAAAGTCACTGCAGGTCCACTGAATTCACTTAGTGAAACATGAAGAGCTACTTAGAGACAAAATTAGCATTTTCTGAATAACTGGAAACTTCCCTGGCAATACTGATGAGACCCTCATGAACTCTAACAGAGACCTGTCCCCCTTGTACATGCCTATACATACTCATGCAAACTGAACACCAAGACAGGAGCTGTAGCTTTAAGTAAAATATTTTAAATAATTAAAATGTCATCAAAAATAAAATCATTTATAGTACGTGACGTTGATCCTTACACTCCAGTTTTGAACCTATAGCTCAGTTTAGCATCTAAAGAGCAAATATATAAAATATCAAACATGAAGTACAATTCTTTGTCATCATGAATGTCATGCACCAGAGAAGATACTCAGTGTAGTCTTGCCAAGAAAGAAAGCACTTGGGGCATTCTCTGCGAATGCTTGGAGCCAAAACCTGCTCTAATGGAAATAGAAGGAGGAAGGGGAGCCTATGGGCTGCTAGGCTATAGGAGAAACCTTGAACTTGGGTATATAAAGCAATGTTTCTAATGGGAGAGCAAGAGAACTTGATGAACAGACAACTTTCTCTGTCCATATCTGTGGTCTTCAACACCCACCTAAAGCTAAGAAACCTTTCTCTGAAGGTGACACAAAAGTTCCAATTTTTCCACATCTTCCTTACCCAAATTCATCTAGTAGTCACTCAGTTGTCCTCACTGCTGCCTGGTGGCTACATATTGAAAAATGAAGCCTCCCAATCCCTGCAGAGTCGAGATTTCCTAAGTCTGGATCTTCCATTAAACATCCTTTTGCACAAAGCTAAGCCCTGCCTCCTTTTCTCTTGTGCTTCAGTCCCTCAGGATGCCAAGGATGCTAACAAGGGCCCTTGCTGCTTTGTGCAGCTCTGTTTAAGGCAATCCCCAGAAGATTGGTAGCTAAAGAAAACTGTCTGCAACCTGGGGTTTTAAAAATAGAAGTGGATGGCTGGAACGCTGCAACCAGCTGGGCTGCAGTTAGCAAAAGCTTGTGAAAGATTTTAAGGTCAGCCCTGCGCTGTGGGAACAAGCAGGCTGTGGTGTGCTTGAACTGGAGACTGAAAAGTGAGCCCCAGCAGGAACTGTTCTCTGATTCTTTTCAGACACTTTTAGACAGGTTGTTCTGCTTTGTTCCATTCAGCCAAGGAGACAGACTGGAGGTGGGACAGACTTTGCTGCACTATGAAGAACATCCCTTGTCAAAATGCTGCATCCCTTTTGCATTTCTTCTTTTTCCCATGCATCATAATTTCCACCCTTTTAAAATTCAGATCTTCTTCATTAACACTGCCTCAACACGATTTGTCTCTCCTCTGCTTCATACTGGTGTACACCTCATTTTTGCTTAACACCTCGCCCTGATCATGATGAGTTTCAACCTTTGCCATTACCTTAATAGGAATTTTTCTCCTAGCTCTGCAGCATCTTTCCTTACTGACTTTCAGAGTAGATGTTTCTCATCCATGAGCACACCATACAAACAGAACGGGGCTAGTCAGCTCCTACCCTTCTCACAGGGCTTCTGGCACCTGCTGTATGTCAGTGTCTCCCTTGGACACTTTGTATGCTCTGGACTTTCTCCATCCTGCATCAAACATCTTTTTTTCTCCTCTTTGCTCCTCTTTTTTTGACATCAGTCAAAATCAAAAATCAAATCTCAGATCATCACTGAGACTGGTAATTCCAGCATGCTCCTGCTTGGGAAAGGACATGGATTTGATTTAGGATAGGATTGGATTTAAGTTGGATTTAAACCTGGACTGATGAAAGGAGACATTTGGCAGCAGGGAAAATTAGGAATCAAACATTGGTCTAGAAACCAAAAGGAAGAATAAGGATGATTTACTTCAGGAGACCTGGCCTGAAATCCAGCCAGGCTCCATGGAGCAGTCTGGTTAACATAGTAATTTCCAGGCAGTTGGTGAACAATTTGACTTTGAGAGACATACACTTTCTTATTGCCATTCTCCCAAGCTCTTTCTTCTAAAGTTTCTTCATTTGCTGGATATAATGCACCTCCAGGTTCCCAACTTGCAGTTCTCACTCATTACCTTCTCAAGTAATACAAGAAGCAATATTAGGGCCTGAAGGAGATATGGGGACAGAAAGGTTGGACTCAACAGAGGAGACAAGCAGCAGATGGAAAAGGCAGAGTCTAAATCTGGATTCTGTTGAGGTGTGAAAGAGCAGCATCTGGGACCAGCTGGGGTGGAAGGCAGTGCAAATAGTCGTGTTGAATCCAGTGTCTTCCCATCAAGCTAATGTATGCTTGGGGAAGAGATGTCTAAGAGGAGGAAAGTGGACAAGCAACCCACTTCAGAGGCAGGAAGCAAGTAGCCAAAAGCTCAAGTTTATGTTCATCTGTTGGTTCCTGAAGTGTTCCAGAGACCCACGATACACATGAATATATGTATCTGTTGCCTCAGTTCTGCTTTGCTGTAGACATTTTTGATGGTGCTCTGCATTTATTTATCCTGGATCAGCCTCCTATTTCATTTTCCCTCCTAAAAAAAATCCAGTAGCTTTCCCAGATATACAGCTTTGACTAGGCCATAATGATGGAGCCTTTCTTTTGTTTCCATTAATCTCTTTTTCTTGATTTTCTTTTGCCACAGAGGAAAAAAAAAAGGCAATTTTCTTTAAGTATATCAGGATTGAAAAAGATTTTAAAACTACTAAAGATTTAAACTATTTAATAGACCTTATTTTGCTTCATAACTATTGTCTAGGGCATTTCCATAGCATGCTGTAGAAGATACTGGCTGAAAATATCTGGATATTCTGCTTAATTACTTGCTTTTACACAGCCATTTAATTAGAAATTGAAGCACCTATGAAAATTAGGCTGAGAAACAAATGGGGACATAGCACAAGTTTAACTCCCTGCAGGCAAGGCTCACATCTTGTCCAGTGAGTAACAAACGTTCAATGAAATGGTGAAGGACTTGCAAGTGATCTTCTTGATGATAGTCTGTAGAGTACTTGTGTTGAAAAAGCACAAAGAGAAAACCACATCCCTGATCTGCCAGGGCAGGATTCAAAGCCTGTGAGCCTTTTGCAGATTGTTACTGATGTAACCTGTGAGCAGCAGGAGGGAACACTGTATGGTGGATGCATCACTCTGTTGCTTGCTGGTATTATGTCACTGGGGAACACACCTCCTCATCTGAGCTAAAAGAAGGACAGGAAATCTAAAAGCAGTATTTACTCTAGCAAATGTAATCTGCAAACTTTTTCTCCTTGGATTAAGTCATTTCAAGGCCTTGTGAACCTGGTACAGCTTTGTCAGCTTAAAAACAGTCTTTGTCTGAAATGAAGCCAAAAGAAATGACGACTGCGAGACTAGGTTGCAGTTGTGACTGAAAGGTTGACAATGGTTGAGGTGGGAAAGGGAGGCTGGAAGAATGAGGCTAAGAGGGAAGTATTGCTGCCCACGCAGATAAGTCATTTGATGGAAAAGCTTTCCCAAGCAAAGGCTTACTGTAGTGGAAAGTGCATTGTATTCAGACTTTAGAGCTCCTGTGTGTCAGAGCCCAGCGAGACAATTGTTCTCCTGCATCATGGGGATTTATTACATTTAGTTCTTGTGGGTGCTTCTTGCAAAGCATCCTTTTTACTGTCTGGGAAAGAGGGGTAAATAAAGCATACTGGGATTCAGCAGAGGAGAAATGCCCTTTGAAGACAATCAAAAAGCAGCCTGAAGATACTGGGAGGGGCTAAGATCAGTAAGGCTCGCCAAACTAAATCACCATGACGTTTGGCCTATGTGTGTTGGACACAGTGAGGTTTCTCCCAGGAGCTGTCGCTCACCTCCCTGACATTTACCAAGTGCAAAGGCAAATTCTTAATCTCACAGTGAGACAGAGACAGTCTTGGGATAGAGATTTCCCTCCTTTCTCCCAAGACCGGCTCCAATGAGGTGCAGAGACCCTTTGATGACTTGACAAATCACTTTCAGCACCATCCAAGTGCATTTCTCACTCAGGCCCTTCTCCCTCTGAGCAGGGAGGACAGCCAATCTACTTCT
This sequence comes from Chloroceryle aenea, assembly GCA_013399075.1. NCBI lineage: Eukaryota > Metazoa > Chordata > Aves > Coraciiformes > Cerylidae > Chloroceryle > Chloroceryle aenea. The sequence continues at coordinate 85,595 of VWZY01006128.1, read as the reverse complement.
TTACAAAGTGGCTCTGTGCTGTCCCTTTGGCATCCGGAGACACAGCTTTTTACTGAGCAGTTTGAAGGGCTCTGTTCTTTAAAACAAAACAGGTCCTGCAAAGCAGAATAAGGAGCCAGTGAGACCCAAGTGACTTGCCAGGATATTCAGATGGGTGGGATGCCCAGGGTGTTTTCTCCACACCCACTTGCAAAGAGTTGGAAAGTGGAGCTGCCTGCCTTTAATAAATAGAGCCAGCAAAGAAAGGAGCTGGGGAAGGAAGAGTTGCCACCAGGATTATGGTCAAATAAAAGGAAACATAATGATTTTTTAAGTTTTACATAAAGCTTTGGAGCAACTGTCTTACATAGACTCACTTAAGGCATCAGTTGCTTCACAGCCACCAAGAGTGAGGACGAGTGTTTCAAACTGGATCAAGGTGATTTTAACATCTCAAATGAATTTTCAGCTTCCATATGTCTTCTAGTGTCCTCTGTCCTTGTCAAATCTTAATGCTTGGAACTGCATGTGGCTGTGGGTGTGTGAGGGTGTGCATACATGTGTATATCGGGGTGTTTGCATGTGTGTGCATCTACAGATCTAACTTCTCTGCCAAGGTCAAGGGTGCAGAGTGCCAGCTTGGTGTGAAGCCAATATTGTTGTGTTCTGGGAAAACGCACAACGAGAACTTGTATTTGGGTTATGATAAGAGTTCAGTTTAATCACAACTGAAGCCAAGTCATCCCAAATTAAAGCTCAAGGCAGACTCTGATATCAACGAAGTTTGTGTCATGTAGTTTTCAAAGAACATGAGCTAATGTCTAGAAAAGGAGAGAGGAAGGGCCCTGGATTTTGCCACCAATTCCATTTCTGGTCTTGGACAAGCTATGCTAGCCAATAGTTATGATTCTGAAGGAAAAAAGAAGCAATGTGTGAGTAAGAGCTGGTGAAAAAACGACCCAAAAATGGAGGCTATTTGCAGAACTTCAGAGTACTCTAGTGTCAAACCATAACATGCACCTAAACATGGTTATAGAAGACCAACACCCAAGTTTGATTTATCGTCCCCTGAGGTAAGATTTTCAAAGACATTGGACTGAATGAAGAATTAAAATCTCAACATTATTTTCTGGGGATTTGACTGTGATACGTAGCTGCCTCAGTTTCCCTCCCTTTGATTTGGACAGAACTTTTATGCTAAAATAGAGGGATGTGTGTGGAAATTCAGTGCCTGTATCTATATGATGCCTTTAGCAGCAACCTTGCTCTGAATATTTCAATATTAAAACTGAAAAAGTAACTTTTCATTACCTTACAAAGGTGCTGTGTATTTTAATTACTTACTGACTTGCAAATACTCTGAGGTACGTTTTTCAGAGCATGTTTATTACCATTATTTTATTGATCTAATTACACAGGATTATGTTGTAGCCAGTATTTCTAGCTTAATATCATTCTCTTTGGTTTTGAGAGCTTAAGCATGGTCCTTCTTGCACTAAAATTCATTAAAAGGGGACTCTGGTGACATTTGATCTGAGATTTCTTCTTTCCACATTCTGCAGAAGTCAAAAAAAAAAAAATTGACTATTTTCCTGAGTTTGGCTGAGATAATTTTAATTTTCTTCCTAGTAGCTGGTACAGTGCTTTGTTTTGGATTTAGTGTGAGAATAATGTTGATAACACACCGATGTTTTAGTTGTTGCTAAGTAGCACTTATCAAGGACTTTTCAGTTTCCCATGCTCTGCCAGCAAGGAGGTGCACAAGAAGCTGAGAGGCAGCATGACCAGGACAGCTGACCTCTTTGAGTCTTTTGAAGATTTTTTTAATAACCCTTTCACTTTGATAATGTTAGAAGTGCTTCAGTGCAGATGAAGACACTACTTAGGTTGTTTAGTCCTTTTTAAATACAGTTTTCAACTGGCCTGTGCCCTTTTGGTTAATGATAAACATTATAAACAGCTCCCTCTCTTCTTCCAGAGCTGTTTCTCTTCACCTTTTTGAGAATTATTGTCTTGTCTTTGGTCAATAGTCTCCTTTTTGGCCTGAGTCAAGTGGCATGAACTTCTAACCTCTTCAAGCTCCTAGAGGATAGATCCAGTAGTAAGGGACTTACACACACAGAGACATTCTCTTGTGAAACTGGCAGGGCTGCAAATTGGTCACCCAGCAGCCCATGTCTGTGCTGTTAGTGTGAATAAGATGAACATGTCAAGGGGTGAGTTATCTCACACTCATTGTTAGCAATCTACTGGGTTGGATCTTGCACAAACATCAATGAACACACTGACCTTTTTCCCCATGGAGTTTGGTATGACAACTGAAATTTGACAGCCTTGTCTACTAGAAAACCATTGTACATTGTGAATTCTCACTAATCAGCCAAAATACTGTGCCTGGAGTATTCTGAGATACTCTCATTCAAAGAGTAAGCAATTTCTTATAATAATGCAGAGGGTCAGTGATATGGCCTAAAAATAAATCTCCTTCCTTTTCTATCAGTGAGGTGTTGTGAAAGCAAGAGGTGTAATTCATCAGGCCAGCAGCTGAATGGTCAACCCTTGCTTCCTTTTCAGGCAAATGTGATTCCAAAAGAGTGGATCCCAAAAGAGATTCTTTTCTATAGAGAGTGGAAAATAGACTTGAAAAAAAATTATATTAGTTATACAGTCTTTGGATAAAAGGTTTATAAAGGAGTCAATATATATGGCAGCACCCAAGGGAAAAAGAAAAGGATTTCCTTAAAAAAAACTATGTAAACCAAAAACCTGCCCCCAAGATAAAATTGTTTATATGTATAATATGAGGGGGAAACAACCCAACATCATAATAAAAAACCAAACCCTTCATCTAGAAGGTTTTCAAAATTTCTATTGCACATTTTGCCATCCAGATGCATCTTCTTTCTCTGCTGACACTCACTCAGAATGTCAGTATGTGACACCAGATCACATGTGAACATGAGTGATCAGAGGCAAGCATCAGCCTGATAACCATGCTGAGATGCCCGCTGTCAACACCAAAATTTACACTGCTGGAGACACTAATTCCAGTTGAGGCATTCAAGTGTCCTGCGTCACACAAATCAAGCTCTTCCAGGCACTTCAACCTCTCACCCTCATCCAAACTCCAGATCATGCAGTCACTTTGGTGTGTAAATTACACATAGTTCTTGTGTAGGGACAAGGTGTCAGGACTGATTTCACTACTTGGAACTTCCCAGGAAATGAAATATGCCCAGTGTCATTAATTATAATGTTGAATCAGTCTAGAAGGCTTTCTTCATTTTCTTTACTGTTCACATAAGGGGGAAGTGTGTTTCTTTGCACTGATCAGGGCAAATCAGGGAGTCATCATGGGATGGTTTGGTTTGGAAGGGACCTTTAAAATCCAGCTAGTCCAACCCCTGCAGTGAGCAGGGACATCTGCAACCAGAGCAGGTTTCTCAGAGCCCCAGCCAACCTGACCTGGAATGTTTCCACAGATGGGACATTACCAGCAATCTGGGCAATATCTGCCAGTGTTTCACCATCCTTACTGTAAAAAGTTCCTTCCTTATATCTAGGATGAATATCCCCTCTTTTATCATAGTATCATAGAATGCCTTGGGCTGGAAGGGACCTTTAATGATCATCTAGTCCAACCTGCCTGCAGGGACATCCTCAACTACAACAAGTTGCTCAGAGCCCCACTGAGTTTTAAAACCATCACCCCTTCTCCTATTGCAACAGGCCCTGCTAAAAATAGTGTCCCTATCTTTCTGATAGGCCCCCTTTAAGTAAACCCAACCCAAACTCTCTCAGCCTGTCCTTATAGGAGAGGTGCTTCAACCCCCTGATCATCTTCATCACCCTACACTGGACCCTCTCAAGCAGGTCCATGTCTTAGGCTGGGGGCTCCAGAGCTGAACACAATACTCCAGGTCTCACCAGACCACTAGGAGCAGAGGGGCAGAATCACCTCCCTTGACCAGCTGGCCACACTTCTTTTGTTGGACCCTATGGAGTGACTGGCTTTCTGGGCTGTAAACACACACTGCCAGCTCATATTAAGTTTTCATCCACCAATACCATCAAATCCATCTCCTCAGGACTGTTCACAGCCCATTCATTGCCAAGCCTGTATTTGTGCTTGGGTTAACATCTCTCTTCGATTCATCTCGCTGTAACTGTCAGCCATTAGAAATGCTGTTTATTGTCATTACACAAGGAATGTTGAATCCTCAATTACTGCATTGATGCTGATCACTGCACCTCACTGCTACGTGTTGTGCAAGACAAAGATAAATGATGAAATTCTGGGGCCTTCTTGCTCATCTTCCAAGAACAAGCCAGAGGAGAATCACTGTTACCACAAGTTCTGCCAGCTCTATATTCTACATCACCAACTTCAAGTAGTGGTCTAGAATTATAAATTGTTTCCTGCTTCTGACTGGACTTCTTCAATAAGTTTACGAGTCTGCTTTGTTTGCAGTTTATTTCTTCCTGCGTAAGCCTCTGCCCCCACCCTGATATGCAAGTGGTGTTTTGTTATCCTGTGGGTATCCTGACATTGCAAGAAGGGAATGAGAGAGGGAAATTACTACACTTCCCCCTTTCTGATCAGAGAACAAACAGGAAGTTTGATGACTTTTGCTATTTTGGAGGTCACTTGGTCATGCTGTGCATTCCCAGTACTATGGTTCAGTCATTCTCTACTCTCTCCTTTTGTCATTATGAGGAACAACACAAAATCAAGATAATGCCCACAGTTTAACTTCCTGCAGTCTTTTGATCAGATAAGAGAAAATAATGGTAGAATCACTTGCTTTCCAATAAAAATGTCAAATCTTCCTAGAGAACTGATAGATCTGGGAGTCATAGGATCATAGAATCATTTAGGTTTCAAGGGACCATTAAGATCATCAAGTCCAACTGTTAGCTCAGCACTTCCAAGTCCACCATGTCACTAAGAACCACATCTACACATCTTTTAAATACCTCCAGGTATGATGACTCCACCACTGCCCTGGGCAGCCTCATCCAATGTTTAACAACCCTTTTGGTGAAGAAATTTTTCCTAATGTACAACCTAAACATCCAACACCCCACTCACTACAACCTCCTTTCAGGTAGTTGTAGATAGCAAGAAGGTCATCCTGAGGCTCCTTTTCTCCAGACTAAATAATCCTACTTCTGTCAGTCACTCCTCATAAGACTTGTGCTCTAGACACCTCACCAGCTTTGTTGCCTTTCTTTGGACACCCTCCAGCACCTCAATGTCTTTCTTGTCGTGAGGGGCCCCAAACTGAACCCAAGATTCGTGGCAAGTACAGGGGCATAATCACTTCCCTAGTTCTGCTGGGCACATTACTTCTGATACAAGCTAGTATCTTATTGGACTGTTTGGCCACTTGGGCATACTGCTGGCTCATCATTTCAGTGAGCAGGAGGGACCAGGGAGCTCAAGAAAAACAATGAACTGCTCTTTGTCTGTTGGGCAGAGCTGTAGCTGCAGTATGAATTCTGAAATAATGTGTGAAAGTCTCCAGGTTGTTTCTTATCTTGTTAACCCAAATCTGGATGAAGTGTCATGGCCCTTATTGGCTCTGTTGATTTCCTAATGGAAGAGAAGCCTTTGACATGGTGTTGGTTTTTATATGGCATTCAAAAGAGTTTTAAGAATTCTGGGATGTTTTCTTTTTGTCACAATGTGCTTATTAACACTGCAAGTTTGCTGTTAAGTAAAACAGAGGGACAAGAGGGCTCTCAGAGAAAGCTGCTAGAATGAGGAATCTGGGCAGGGAAGGTCTCAGAGAAACCTTGAAGAACTGGGTGTGTGATTCTAGAGAGAAGGGAGTATGGTGATTAACTGAGGATTGCTAAAATGTGTTACATAGGAGTCAAGCATCATTTACTCCTTCTCATCATTAGGGGCAGAAGAAATGGGTTTACAAGACAGCAGGGAGGAATTAGATCAAATATTAGGAAAAACTTGCTAAGTACAAGAAAACTGGGCTGTAGAGTTGGTTGCCAAGGGAGGATGTGAATCACTATCGGTGCAGATCTTTGTAATTAAACAGCCATCTGTCACAGAATTAAATCCTCATCAATGTAGTGTTAGATCAGGGTTAAAATACTCAGTTACCTCAGTTATTGTAGCTAGAGTGAGTCTTACATAACTGATATTCATAGTTATGAATAATCCAAGAGAAACCTGCTTTTTCTTTGTCTGGCATTTTGGCTTTTTGTTGTTGTTGTTAAGTCCTGTGTCTATGAGGAACTGTGTAATAAACCACCTGGTGCTTTTTGGTTTTCCACCTATTTATCCATCACTGAAAGATATCAAAATATGTCAAAGATAATGGGGGAGGTGGAGAATATATCTTGTGGTAATTTCAGTAAACCTCCAAAGTCTGCTCGTACCCCAGTAAGCTAAGCAAGCTGGTACTCCCTTCTAAGGAAAAGAGGTGCAGATACACCTTGTTAGTTAAAAAGACTGGAAAAAGCTGCCATGGCAAGGTGTCCTTTCTCTGTTTATCAGTGGCTACCATCCAGTATTGTCCAAATGGTCACATTTTGGCACCATCTTAAGACAGAAGATACCTGTGGGAGATGATAAAAAAATGGGGATCTGTAAGGCTGATATAGCAATGTGCTACGAGATACTTCAAAGAGATTGATCAGGTGTGGGACAACTTCTTTTTTGAGGAGATTAATATTTGTGTAATTGTTTAATTCTGTGGGAAAGACACTAGGCTCAAAACTTGTCCATTGGTCATTTCTTGAGCTGGTTCAAAAGGTATCATTATTCTGACAGAACAGAGATATCCTGAATTCTGTGAAGAGGGTGAAATGGCAAACAAGAGGTTTTCTTTATAGGGTTAATCTCTTCTTTGTTTTTTCCACTGAGCCCTGAAGATGGTTTCAGGATTCTAAATATGTGATCTTCAAAACTAAAATAAAAACCTGTACATGAAAAAACATTGAATCTGATGGCTGGTTGGGAAAGAGTCAGAATTTGTTCTCCAAAAAGCTTGAAATTAAATCAGAGGTCACAGTTTAGCCCATTTACACATTGTGTATATTTTCATATGTATATATTTCTTGTTGTTTTCCTTCAAAAGTTGCTATGCCAGTACTTCCATAAGGTCAACAAATTTTTTGAACTGAGAACTATTTCTATGGTATTTAGGTTTGTAAGGAGAGATTACTTCCATGCTATTATGTCATTTCCTCAAATGAGGGTCTATGTTGCAAGATAGAGTAGTTAATTATGGTTCCCTTTTCTCTTTAGTCATTCCTGAATTACCACGTTGTGTCATTTCTCAGTTACTACTGTGTAATCAAAATAATAACATGTTTCTTACTTTTCTCATTACTACTGTAACCAATGCAATCAGAACCCTTATTTTTTGGCCTGGACAAAAAATGGTGTTAAACCATCTGCAAAATAAACACGGGGGCACAGGCTTATCTGTGGTCCATGGGCCACCAAGAGTGAACACTTAACTCATCTTGTGCTGTTGTTAACACTGCATAGCTAGCACCATGACCTCCACTTGGGTATCACTGATTTAACTATTTGACTGTGCTCAGGACTGCTTCTTCCAGTTTGAGCTACTGTTCTGCTAGGAACTGTATAAATAAGACTAATAATTTCTAAGTTTCTGGAGATTAAGATCTCAGAGCAAGCAGAATAGGTCAGGTCATTGAACTCACCTAAAGTTGGACCCTTTTTCTGGTGATGAATCACTTTCATTTATTCTAGAAGCAGCGTAAGTGGACTTGTAAATTAATGTGGTGGGTTTACCCTGGGTGGATGCAGGGTAAGTGGCCACTAAGCTGCTGTATCACTCCCCCTCCTTAGCTGAACAACAGCAAGAAAATATAATGAAAGGCTCATGGGTTGAGATAAGGACAGGGACATCACTCACCAACCACCATCATGGGTAAACCAGTTTTGACTTGAGGAATTGATTTATTACCATCAAATCAGACTAGGATAATGAGAAATAAAACCTAATCTTAAAAACACCTTCCCTCCATCCCTCTTCTCTCCAGGTTTAACTTTACTTCCTGTTTTCTCTGCCTTATCCCCTGCAGCAGCACAGAGGGACAGGGAATGAGAGTTGTGGTCAGTTCATCACATGTTTTTTCTGCTGCTCCTTCCTCCTCACACTTTTATCCTGCTCTGTTGTGGGCTCCATCTCCCTTCTATGGGAGACAGTCCTCTGTGACCTTCTTCAACACAAGTCCTTCCCATGGGCTGTAGTTGTTCATGAGCTGATCCAGGGTGCATCCCTTCCATGGGGTGTAGTCTTTCAGACACAGACTGCTCCATCCTGGGTGCCATACAGAGTCAAAAATCCCATCAGTAAACTCTTTATGGGGCAAGTTAACTACATCTCAGCCAGACTCAGCATGGTTAGGGACAAGATCCAGACTGAGATTTGGACACCTTATTTTCAGCATCTAAATATATGTGTGCAGGGAAAGAAATTTCTAGCTGAGGTGCTTAATTTACTTGCCCTAACGTGATGTCTATTGACATTTGAGAAGCCCGACTGGTACTGAAGACACATGACCAGCTGGAAGTTAAGTAGGATGAACCAGAACATCTCAGATATCCATAGCCACATATGTTCACGTAACTGAATCCCATCCCAGATGTCTGAGCTCATATTTAAGTCCATTGAGACCTTTTCAATGTGTCAGGAGACAGTTTTCCATTTAGAAGAGAAAAAAAAGGAGAACCAGAGCACTGCCTTTCCCAGCAGCCATGGTTAACTAAATCCATACTACTCAGGTTCTGACATTTGTCAGGAAAATAAAAAGGCCAAAAAAAAAGAGCCTTCCAGATGTTGGTCACTGGTCCACTTTTTCTCAACATCTCCAGTGATTAGGATGATCAGGGATTTACTTATTATCTTAACTTTGGTAAATGGTGCAATCAAAAAGTCAGTGATTTTCCCAAGGTAAAAATAGGCTGTGCAATGGATTTAGAGAAATACTGCTCTACTAGGTTCTCTGTACCATTGATTGGTATTACATTAGTGTAAAAAGCCTAAAGTAATTACATTTTTCCTAAATCTGTCAAAAATCCATGGAAAACTGTTATCTTGTAATGATATTTTCTGTTAAAAATGCATATAAAGAGTCAATAAGCCACTTACATAAACACAGAATTTTCTTCCTCATAATGTGATATCTCCTCAACACTTTCATGTTCACTCTTATTCTCACCATTAAAAAGGGAGAACAGATTCTGTTAACAGCTGCCTGGGTCCACTGTGTATTGTTTAGAGCAAGCTCAGCCAGTGTATCAACCTGAGCTTCCACGAGATCTCTTAGAATTCATAAAAGTCACATTATTGTGGCTAAAAAGCAGATTTTCCCCAAGAACACCACCATCTTTTGTGTACATCAGCATTATTGTCCCACTGAACCCTTCGAAGCAGGGTCCCCAGTACACATTGGCTACACCAAAAATATCAAGTGATTCTATATGAGAATAACTCTGGGAGAGAGTTAGGATGCTGCTCTTCAGATTATTGTGTAACAAGTACGCACAGGTTTGCTCCCTACAAAGAGCATCACTGACATTCTTGCTCCTCTTTTTGCTCATTAGCTTCTGAAATTATTTTAAAAAAAAGTAAAGTAGAAGAATTAAAGCCATTGTTTGTGCCAGGAAATGAATTACTGCCATGGAAGAGAAAATATTACCCTTTTATAAACTGTTTTCTCCCTTCAAATTCTCATTTGTCTCAAAGGGCATTAACTTTGCCCACCCCTGAAGACAACTCTGGTGGCAGTGCACTTCAAGGATCAGTCTCCTGCAACTGCTGGAAGTCCATCAAAGTACAGGGGAACGAGACTTGAAGAGACTTTGATCCATCAACCAGTCCACTGTCCAGCCCCAGGGCAGCTTCAGTCATCAGTCCCGTGGATGTTTGTCTGATCTCCTTCAAAAACTCTCCAAAGATGGAGAATCCACATTTTCTGCATCTGCTTTATCAAAGGCTTTACCAATTTTACTTCCAGAAAGATTTTTGCTGACATCCTGTCCACAATTTTCCTCTAGCAGCTGTAGCCAGGGTCCTTTAGTCCTCTCTGACATGGGCAAAATTATTCCTGTCTCTTTTCCAATGGTCTTTTTAGAATACAAGATGTGTCATGTATCCCCTTCATCCTCTCTTCTGGCAAAACCATTGGTTTTATTCCGACCTTTCCCTTTGCTGCAGCTTCCTAGCTTCTCCTCAAACCCTCTGCCTGCCTCTGCATTATTTCCAGCAGATCCAAAGCTTTCTTGAAAAGTACTTCAAAAATATTTCTCATCATATACTGATCAAATTGCTCTGGAAATTTGACTTCTCACTATCATGAAGTATTGCTTCATGTAGGAAATAAGTAATACCCTCATTTATACACCAAATAATTTTGCCTTTCTCCAGTACTATAACATCACTGACATCACTTTACCTTGTTAGCCACCTTGACCTTTAGATACTTTCCTGGAGACTTGCTCTGTAAACAGCAGACTCAACTTCTTGTCATGAGCAGATGTAAAGGAAAACTTTCTACCTGTAAAAAAAGGAAATCGAGTCAAACATCACCAATTAAATCTTTGACCTACCAAAGATGAAGGCAATAAGTGTGCATGAGAACCAACTTCAGTCTATAGCTTCTCAGTATCAGGCTGCCATTAAAAAAGCTAACCATCCTATTTTGATCATTTGTACAAATCATGTACAGAAATTTATGTTTTCCTAGTTCTGCATGAAAAAACTCTCAGGGTTTTTTCCCCCTTAAGAAAAGTTTTAAACACGTCACTCAGATGACAAGATGTGTGCCTGAAAACATCACCTGATGTTCCATAGGTGGCAGCAAGAGATGGTGTCAGGTTTGTCTAGACAGCACCTGCTCTCTCCTAAAAGCAGCCCTGGCTCCTCTACCAGGTGCTGCCTTCTGCGTTACACTGACTGCATTTAGGAGACATGGTGAAGTGGAGTAGGGAATTAATTCTTCTGGGGGAAAATAATGTTTCTTTCTAGCCAGTTCCCCACTATGCCCACAAATAGCTCTGGCAGGGAGTAAGCAGCCCGAAGTTGAAAGGAAAAAGGAGAGAAGTGCTGAAGCTAGCACTGTGGTCAAGTAACTGTGCCATAGCCTCACTGCCAAGCTAGAAAATGCATCCCAGTGGAAACCAAATCAAGTGCACTGGTGCAATCCCCCAGCAGAGGAGTGCTTAAACAGATTGAACTGAAGGGGATTAAGAGTTAAGGCTCTACATTTTGCAGCTTTCAGGAAAATCTATCTGCTCATTTCATACACGGTGTGAGCAAAATGATCACCCCCTGCATAATTATGACCCTGCATATTTTGGACCTTCAGTATTGAAATGATAATTCAAGGCCCCATTTATACAACTTTTTGAAGTTTTGGATTGTCTAAAGTTACTCTGACTTAAACATTCAAACATTCTCCTTTTTTTTCCTCAGAAACTAAACATTTATCTGTCACGTCTGCACGACAAAGTTGCCTATTCTTGGAGCTGTGGTTAAATGACTTAGACCCAGCTTTCCCCCCCTCCCCTCCCACACTTTTCCTCTAAATTTCAATAGTTTTAAAGAATTGTCAATGCGCAATAAGAGCCTCTGGGAGACAACAGTAGAGACTGAAACTTCCCTTTATTTAACAGCAGAGCTGCTCTCAGGATTACAAACTTCATCATTACAGTGTGAGCCCGTGGGTGTGACCTTGGCAGACCACAGAAGAGTCTTGGCTTTTGACCCTGCTGATTGAATTAACAAGTTCAAAACAAAATGCCCTTTTCTCAATGCTGAATTCTAGCACCTTTCCCTGCATGGTCCTCGGGAAACAGGGAGCTGTAACTCTTGTTTCAGAAGCCTTGATTAATGCAAATTTTTTACTTCTAACTTCAAAAGTTCCCCAGTTTTTTTAAGTCAATTAAATGAGTTGTTAATTTTTGTTTTAGGTAACTGGTAAGATTCTGAAATATTAATTTACAGCATTAAGGTTTCTCCACCTTTCCATCATCATAAGACAACTAGATATTGTTAATTGCTGTAGAAATGTTCTCCATACATTTTTGACTGTATTGTGCTGGTTAATTTTTCATACCGTGGGTGAAGCTGAGCCTGACCACCACCACCACCCAGCATCTGTGCTCCAGGAGTCAGACAGTGTCCAGCTGGGCATGTTGGTAGAAGAGACAATTTGCTCTCATCTGTTTACACATAACTGCAGTAGCATGGTGGATAAGGTAAAATGAGACACGAAACTGAGCCTTACTTGAGATACATCAGGTAAATAGGAGCACTGAGTTCTCAAGGCTATGAAGAGAGGACAAGGGTAGTCTAAAATAATAACACCCTTGCTCTTTTTGCCTGGGGAAATCCAACTAGTCTGTTCAGTGAGGCTGTCTAGTTTGGTAGTTTACTTTTATTCTTTTTGTGTTTATTCACACTATCATAAACTCCAGCAAACCAAATCAGATTAATTAGGTGCAAAATATGCAGATTTCCACAGACATTTTCAAAACTGCTTCAAATAAATTCAAAAGCTACATTTCAACTGTGTAAACAACCTTGTAGCTACTCTGATGGAGCAGATCTTGCAGTGAGAGAAAGGGGCAGAAAAAAGCCCCTAGAATTTTAGTTAAGTTTTGGGATGCTGATCTGTGGTGCAGAAACAGGGCTATTAGGGCAGGGAGGAGGCAACAAGCTGTTGTGAAATCAGCCAGTAGCTTACACACCATGCGAGCTGAACGGACAAGCTAAAACCATTCTGCAAAGAGCAGCAAGAAAATCCTTGAAAGAGCTGGGAAAAAGTCAGACTTTCTCCTTGGGAGAGCCCATGGGCAGAAGCACATTTCTTCCACTGCATATTCAATCTCTCCTCTGCAGCTCTAAACGCAAGCTGCCACCACTAGAAACTAGCTGGTGAGTGTGTTGATCATGGAGGTGATGAGTGGAGAGAAGATGTAGCAATTACTAATCTATCAAATTCCTGCCTCTGCTCGGAGGCGTGGGAGCAGACTTGCAGGGGTGGTGGTGATCAAGGCTGAAAAGCTCAGATAGAACTGGTAGGAAGTGATAACTTTGTGCCTGTGGAAAACCAGTCCTTCAGATGTGTTTTTATGGTGAAACTAAGCAGCTTTAAGTTCTTCAAGTTATTGAGGAAACTTTTCTGTTTCACTTTTAAGGAAAATAAAACAAGCCAACAAAAGACCCATAAGGCCATTACTTTCTTTTAGACATGTCCTTCTCCTTAACAAACAGTTGGAAATCTGCACAGAACAGCGACAGTAGGAAGGAACTCATTTTTATGGAATGGGAAATTCTAACGTGTACACCAACAGCTTACTCCTAGACCATGTATTTTTCTAATACATGGACCAGAAAAGTGCATCCCCTTGAAATGTGAGGTTGTACTCATTTGAAACAGGACTGTCCATGATTCTGTTTCAAACACAACTTGAAATGCTGCAGGGTGTATGATTTGTAGACCATTTGTGGGATGGCCTGAAGATTATTGACCTCAATAGCATTGATAGATTACAGGAAACTTTATGGATGCTGAGCCAAAGATTTTTCTTTTATCTAGAATCTCTTTGGGAAGGTAAGGAGAAGGAATATGTCCTAGTGTTGGCATGAGCTTGTGATGACAGCACCAGGGACTATGGTTCTATAAGATCTTCAAGGAATATAACAATATTAAACATTTGTAAGACTGCTAAAACTCCCTGATGTAGTCTTAATATGAAAAGCACTTTGAGTAGTGTAAATATTTAGGTTGTCTACCTCCTCAAATGGTGATATGAGGCAATCAGCAAAACACTGGTAAGAACTGAATGCTATTGCCAGACATTACTTCAAAGGCATGTGGCATGGTGAATTAAGACTCTGAAGTGTTAAGTTCTTTTACCATCTTTTTTCATAAGTTAACCAGATGAAAAAGTAACTTTAACATGATGGGCTGAAATTTTTCCATGCTGTACCTCTGGGAGGAAATCTTTCCATTCTCAACATTCTGTAGCTTCTGAAATGAAGTTAGGAAAAATATGAGAATTTGCCCATGAAAAATACATTTATAAGTGTTCATTTACAAAGTCTAGAGCTTCATCCTCTGGAACAAGATGATGAAAAGTGGCAGGAACACAGTTCTAATTTTGTTTTAGCCAGTGCTGTGAAAACTTGCATAATTCAGGCAAGGTATAAGGCTTTGGGGAAAAATTAAATAAATACTTATACACACACTGAAAGGAAATCTTGCCAACTTCAGCTCACCAAAGACACCTTCTTACATTTCAAATACTCAGTTCCCTCACAGATCCAACCTACAACCAAGTGCTGAAGGCTTCATCCCCACAGATGTTTCTAAATGTAGTCAAGCCTTATATATAACTCCAGTTCCTCATAGCTGTGGTGACTCTAGAGATGGGACACTCCTTTGTAAGGTCTCAGCATTTCCCTACCCAACCTGTGTAGATAAGCAGTAGGAGGTCATCTGATATACCTGTAGAAAGCTAAATGGGGCAAAAAGCTACATCAGAGGTGAAAACAAGGTTCTTATGATGGGCCACTGTGGGAAGATGGGAGCTGGGGTCAAGAACTGTTTTTAAGGCAAGGCACTGTATAAGAACAGAAGGGTGGAGAACAATATTTTAAAGGTATTTAATATAATTTTGTTCTGTTAATATTTGCTTAATGTTGATACAGAATTTGAAGTCCCTCAGGATACTATAAATTGATAGACAAGTCTTCATACATACACAGCACGGCTGGTGTACAGCTGACCATATCATGTCTAGACATTAGATGTTTAGCTCTGAGCAGGACTGTGTGTTTCCTGAGTGGGAATTGATTCATCTCACCTGTTTTAAAGCTTAGCATGAGCTGAATAAGATGAATGAGCTACATTTCTATAGCTTGACTAGAGAAGTTGACTAGTTTGGATTTAGACACTGAACTTTCAGAAGTCTGAAGCAAACTGCGAAGAATCTCTTGCAGATTTTGCCTTCTTATCTACGTCCAACAGGTACCCAGTGGAATTTGCCTTCATGTCCCTGTGAGTAGCTTTTGCTCCTGTATTTTAAAATATAGTACCATGGTCATTATGCTCCATAAAAACACACACACATAGATACACTGAAACCACACTATGGAATGTGTTTCCTTAGAATAAACTGGCACTGGCATCAGCTGTTAAGAGAGAGTTTCTCTGATGCAATCATGTTGCTTTAATTCAGGATTAGCAAATTTTAGAGCTGTCCATCCCTCCTAAAATTATTTTGTGTTACAAAGAAAGAAACGGGGGTCTTGCCACAAGGTACAGGATTCCCTTGTTCCTGAGACCAATGACTCAATTGATCCAGTCCTGTCTTTGAGCATGCAGCAAAGACAAAAAGGTGCAAACCAGTTTAAATACAGCTTAGAGAGCTGTTAATATTTATTTCTCACCTCACTGTACCATTACGTCACTTCTGGGCAAAAAGATAAATGCTTCACATCAGCAACTGACAGGAGAAAGAGAAGTCAAAAAGCAGGTGAAGGATGCTGAGAAAGGCTAAAGAAGTGAAGTCTGACTCTTGCTTTGGAACATGAACTTCAGTGCTTTATACCACTGTGCTTTGTACACCCTGAGCCTGGCAGTGCTTGTAAGTAATTGCATGCAAAACAGCTTTTACTTTTTTTTTTTTTTCAATAATTGTTCATTTTCTTCTTGGAGCAGATGGTCAGATACAGCTTTACTCTTTGCATGAGTCTCTTTTTATCTGGTTTGGATCCCAGTTAAATAAGGCAAGATGCTGTGAAAAGTGTGAACAGCAGCAGAAGGGACAGGCGCTGTAGGATCTCTGTCTCAATACATTTCACTGCTTTCTTACCACACACTCACTAAAAAGAAACAACATAATTGGCAGAATCCCCCCCACCCTTTTTTTATGGTGTGTAGGCTTTAAAAGACAGTGACAAAGAAGAAATTGGAGGAGAGATGTTACATGAGAGCAGCTGAGTTTTGATAGAGTTTTCTTAAAGTTCAGATGACAGAGTCTTGTGAGTTACCATTTCATCTGCCTTGTTGGTAGCATTGTTATTTAGTGTGTGAGCAGCTGAGATGCTGCAGGTAATAAATGAGTTGAATCAGCAGAGACACTTAAGGCAGAATTAGAAATATCCAAATGCATTAAAAAGCCCGGAGGTCTCACTAATATTTTGCTTTGGATGGTGATTGGTAAACCAGCATTCAGGATCACACAGATAACAGCAAATGCCTGTGAGAAGTGGGGGAAGGATATTTTTTCTTTGCTTTTGAGTTTAATTACATTTTCAGGATCTTCCTTTTGTGATCCTTCTTGCTAAACTGTTTCATCTTCCCTGGGGATCTCTTCTCTGAAGGAGCATTTCTTGAAGGGTGGCTCAGCAGCTTGGGTTTTGTGGGTCAGGAGAAATAAACCACTGTGAAAGGACTGAAAAGACTTTTTACTGATGTGGAGCTATGGGTTCCTTTGTATCAAACTCTGCTTCTCTGTAGTCAGAGCAGATAAGTATGGTTCTTCATAAGTAATAAAATCAGGATCCATTGTTAAAAATAAATCTCTTCAAGTTGAATATTTTATTATAATAGAAGACAGGTGAACAACTCTTATTTGAGTAGAAAATGATAGAAAATCCTCTGACAGAAATATGCAGTGAAAAGACAAGAGGCAATGGGAACAAACTGAAACAGAGAAAATTCTGTTTAAACACAAGAAACCACTTTTTACTGTGAGAGTAGCCCAACAGTGGAAGAAGCTTCCCAGAAAGGCTGTGGAGTCCATCCTTGTTGATATCCAAAACCTGACTGGATGCAGCCCTGACTAACTTGCTCTACTTGACCCTGTGTTGAGCAGGGCAGCTGCATTAGATGGTCTCCAGTGGTTCCTGTTAGACTCAACTGTTCTGTAATTCTCTGGTCTTTGAGCTACAAAGGAAGTGTCTGTAGGGAGGATCCCAAGACAAGGGGCAAACTAAAAGATTTTATGGAGTTCCATGTCTTTAGAGATCATCCCAACAAGAAACAATTGTCTTATTATCAGCTGAGCTACCAGGAAAAATATCTCTGCTTTAATGATTTATGCACAAGCCTGCACAGTGTCAGCAGCTGTAGTAAGAGGTGTTCATCTAACTCACCTGCAATGCCCAAATTTAGAATGTAGCCATGGATCTAACACACAGGGGAATCCAAGTGAAGTGACCAAGGATGACTGGTCAGATGATGATGTCTCTGTAGATGTAGACACCAAAGGGAGCTCAACCACCAAACGGACATTTATTCTTGTTGTAAAGAATGTCTCATACCTCTATCCCATTATTTGACAGTACAGTGGACAGAAGGGAAGGAGGCAGAAAATGAGATGAAATAAGTATGTCTGTAGGTGTTTTGAGTACTTGGGAACTTCATTCTACACCTTGTTTGGGAATAGTATTCAGAGCTGTTCAGAAAGTATAAGGGTCTGCTAGATGAAGTCAAATGCTCTAGGAGGACGAGTAGTTCTAGAACACAGCCTAGGAGTGGACTGTTTTTTTGGAGTTTATCTTACCTGCCTTTCTGTCATAGCAGATCTTGCTCAATGTTTAATCAAGCACTCGTTAGTGCTGACTTGAATATAAACTGTGAGAGCATCACTTAAGGTCTGGTCTTCTTGAAGGAAGAGGTAATAGTTTAAATTCCTGGCACTTGATCAGCCTCACCTTTTCGTTTGAGATGCATGTGGTAAAGTGCTTTCACGAGTCTGGAGACTTAGGAAAAGTTTCCTTGACTAGCGAATAAGCCAAACAAGCTTTGTTCTTGCCATGAACACTTCAATGAGCAGAGTTTTCATAGGCAAAATGTACTCATTTTTTTTGCCAGGAGAAATAATTTAGGATCGTGTAAATGGGTACATTTCCTGCCTGCTGAGGTTTTTCTGGGCACAGTTCACCAAACCAAGAGAATGTTGTAAAATAGTTTTTCACTAAACGGTTTGACTGTTTCTCTACTGACTCATAAAGCTACTTTTTGCAATAGCTGCTGTCCATGATGAGTAGCAAGCTTTTCAGGGTAGATGGCTTTCATTGTCCAGGGTGAGTAAAAGGGGGGAAGAATATATGTTGGCAAGAGAAGAGATTTCAAGTGAGCAGAGATGTTCAAGGCAGATGCCAATTTTGTGTCTTCCCACCTACCCTTACGTATTTTATCAGAGCTGAGGGGGTCCCTAGACTACCTGTTTTTGCTGACATCACCGAGGCATGGTACACATCAGATCTCTGCCTCCAGGGGCTAAGGCTCCATCCATTCATAGTTACCTTCCTCTCACATATACCACCTCAAATGTGGAGCCCTCCTTTGCACGGCTGCCATAAACTGATTGATGGCATTGCTGGCTGTCAGTTTGAGAGGAAAGCCCCATTCTTCTAGAAGTGCAGTAAATAGGCAGCAGATGATCTCACTGAAGGGCATACATGTGGATACATGCCATTTTCAACTGCCAGGCTCTGCAGCCCAGAAGAGCAAAGGCTGTGACATAAATCTAGTATTCTCCAGCAGCCTGAGAGCTTCAAGTTGTTAGGCAATATGCAGTTCAAATGCTCTGCAGACCAACATGAAATATGAACATTAACACGGAAGGGAAACACCAGCTTATTGGAACTGATACGATCTTCCCTCTGAATAAACTGAAAGCCAGCTATTTATTTTCCAAATTCCCTGAATATTAATCTTCCCCGGGTGGAACAAAACTGAGCCATATGCCAGCCACCTGTTCACCATGCGAGTGTCATCCTGAGTTTATCTTCTGTTGTGTCTATGTGTGTCTTTACATCTATATTCCCACATACAGAGCCTGCTGGCACTAGAGACCAGTGCAGCCGAGGGTGTCTCTGATGACAATTGGCCTTCTGAGACTGGGGACAACAGCAATGGTTGGACAAGGCCCATATGGCTTTCTTCACTAAAAATAGACACGTAGTTCTGCACAGTGGGTTGAAACTTTGGGTGCCATTTCTTTTTCTTGGAATACCAAGCCAAAAAATGCTTTGGTGCAGGTTTGGTTTTTCCAAAGAAAGGAGTTTTGCCTCCCACCCTGTGTAAAGAAAGGCAGATGGCAAAAGGGGGAGAGAAGGTTCATTAATCTTGAAGTGAAGAGCTCATTCTGAAGACAATTTTTCAGTAATTGTATGTGGTTTTGAGATGTTGCTTCAGAGGAGCATGTCTATGCTGAGGAGCAGGTGGGCTTTGCAGCATGCCCTGCAGTTCTGGGCCCTTCACTGTTCAGAAAAGGAGCTTGTCCAAGTGCATTCTGTCTCCCTGACCCCGGATTTAACAGGAGACAAACTTAGGGTGTAAATGACTCCTGTGCTCACACCCAAGCCCTAGGAAAGAGGTCTTTATAAACACAGCCAGAAAAATCTTACAAGCTTTCCAGTGCAGAGATGTAGTTTGCATCTTCCTACAGCTATACTGCCTAACAATTTGCTCTGATGTAAAGTGTCTGTCTTTGACAGAGGTCAGCGTGGTTCATGTGCCAAAAGCATTGCAATTTGTGCAGATGGTGGCATCCTTTGATGGCTACCCTTCTATGTTCTTAACCCAGCCATGTTAGTTCCAAAAGTGGATCTGGACTTGCTGACTCCTGAGATCCTATTCAGCTCCTTCTTACTAATCCACTGAAACTCCTTTCCCTGTAGGTTGCTGGGAATGTCCACCCAGAATGTGATTTGGTGACAGAGCTGAAGAAAAAGGAGGCTGAATGTCTAGAGGACTCAGGAGAGCGTGGAAATGCAACACCAGCAGGTATCCATGTGTGAGGGGTGAAAAGACTGAAAGAGAAGCAACACTGTAGCAGAGCCAGTTCATGGCCATGCTACCAGTGTGCATGTTTGAGTGTTTTACTTAATGTCCCACATCCCTGTCCTCTGGTCAACTCTTTTTTGAGCTACTCCCATTCCTTTCAATTGTTTTTTGTTTTTTTTTTTCCTTTTGTTTTCACATCCATGTGGATAGTCAATCTATCTGAGTTAATCCTTCCTCCTCTATCTCATCCCTTACCTAACTGGATGCTGTGTGAGGGTGTGTTGCTATTTAACAACAGGGTAATCTCCTAACAAGTATTGTAATCTGGTCTTTCTTCCAGCATCACTCTCCTTTCCATTTCCATAATATTTTTCATTTATTGCATTATGTCTGAAAACATAACCCAGTCTAACACAGGTCTAACTAAAGCCAATTAAATAGTTCTCTGGATGTGTTTATTTCTCACTATAGAGTAAAAACTGTGGCTAAACTATTTTTATAAAATATGTAAAGGGTGGAAAAGTTTAAATTTTTGTATTAATTATTTTTTTATTTTATTTTGCTTGAATATAATTGTGCTTGAAAACATATTTACTTCCTGTTTGAGGCTGCAAGAGAACTTGGGACAAATTACTGTGCTGGCCAGAGGCAGATGCAGGGCAGACTCTTGCCTTACCATGCCCAAACATCCTCTTTCACTTCATGAAGGAGCCAGGTGAGGTACTATCACAGTTGTACTACTGCAATTGTGTTGCATGCTTGGCAAGAGCATTGATAAAAATCAGGGGTGGAGAAAAAACATTGCAAGTTTCTTTTCTCCAGTTGGAACAGAGCATTACTGCAAATATTTTAGCAGGATTTGAGGGAACTTAGCAGTTCTCCTTATATTTTAAACATTATCCATAACTGGATATAATCCTATAGTCTGTGATGAGATCCTGAGCCAGAGAACACTGAAATCAATAGAGTGATTTCCAGGGGACTTGGGATCAGCTTGTTGTGTGACTTTTCTACAGAGCTTGTATGGGGGTTGTCTAGGTCAGAACTTAAGCATGGGGCTTTATGAGATTTATGCTCTGATCAGTGTGGAATGAAATGAAAGGCAGAGGAATGCATAATGTGATTGTTCTTTGAGACCAAGGTTGGAAACACAAAACAGAATTTGGTCATTGAAGTAGCACATGTGTTGGGTCCTAGGCAAGATTGCAAAGTAATGCCTTTATGCCTGCTTACTCCCTGGGTCAGTATGGCTAGGAACAAACTGTAAGCCCATAAGGAGCAAATGATCTTCCAGGAAAGACCAAGATTTGGCAGTTCCACAAGAAAAAGAAACTGCAAAGCCCAGCCTCTGCCTCACCCAACGCATGCTGGTTATAAATGAGGGATAAGGAAAATCCCTTTCATCTTGCAGATTCATTTCCTGCCCCGGGATTCTCTTACTTATCCTTCATCTGACTCATAAATCTTTTTATGGAAACATGCTATCCTCATAGAACAAACTGCTTATTCCAGCCTCTGACCTGCAAAGAAAGAGTAAGCCCCAAGGGAGGTGGGAGTGAGAAGGGATACATCAGAAGACTGAGTGCTGAATGAGGCAGAAGTCTGATGGAGCAGTGCTTCTCAGTGTGGATTTCCTTGTCCCTGATAAGATTTTTCCTTATGCCTTCCCATCTCTCTCACCTTGGTTCTCTCACTTCTTCCCATTGTTTGACTTCAGTTAAAGTAAAAAGTTTTGTATTTATTACCTGAATGTCCCTATGCAAAAAGTCCTGTCAACTCTGTGAGCTCCTAATGAGGAAGATGCTCTCCTCCTGGTATAACCTTCCTATTAGCAAGAGGTCTTCTGTTTGTTTTTCTTCCATATTATATGACTCCTTGTGAGAAAAAATAAGTGCTTCTGTTTCAGCTGGGATAGTAAAAAGGAACTGCACAAAGAAAGGCTGGTCTGACCCATTTCCTCCCTACCATGTTGCTTGTCAAGTAGAAGATGAGATACCACTTGAAGAAGTAAGTTTAATTAAAGAAATATATGTGAGTGGTATGCTGATGCTGTAGGATTACTTTCTATTCCTGAAGACCACTGCAGAGGGAAGCTCAGCTGAGGCTGAAATTCCTTACTGAGTATGGAATGCAATTGAAATTTTACTCTAATCATTTATTTTGAGAATTTCTAAGGATGTTTTCTAATTCATGTGTAAGAGTGTAATAAAAATAAAACCTGCTGCAAATTCCATACAGCCATGTAGTTCTGTTGAACTTGCTCACAGAGATAACAGCTGTAGATATATTGCAAAATGTTCATAAAACATTGATTAAGACATCTGAATAACAACAGTCAGTAAGATATTTTGTTATATATCTAGCTATATCTAGTCAGAAATGCACACAACATGGATGTAGGGTCCTCACCACCAAAGGTTTCTCTCTCCTAAACCAGACCTAGCAACCTGCACTACTTAAGGCAGGTGTAGTAACAGAACCTTTCTTTTGCTGACAGCAAGTCATAAGAGCTCCTATTACAATGAACTGGGGTGCTTGTTTCCCTTCAGTAACTGGAAACCAAACCGAATAAGAAACCCCAGGATTGTTTTAACAACTAAAGGGTACAGTCCTGTGGCCATTGCTTGTTCTACTAGAGACTCAGATGCTCAGACTTATGCAGCTAATTTTTAAGCACCTAAAACAATAAAATAAAGCCTATCCAAAGTCAGCCTTGCTATACTTAAGATTCAAAACAAGTATCTTGTATAACAAGATCTTGTATAACAAGTCTATTCCCCGCAGTGAACTGTAGCAATGCACTGCATAGCTGTATAGATTTTAGGATACAGAAACATTGGAATGGGACCCAGGAGACAGGCTGTGTTAGATTGATGGGAAATATTTGCTGCCTAGAGCTTGTTCATTCTATTTTCTGCTTCCATGTGTGATAGTTGAGCTCTAGCTTATCTTCACTCAGAGATCATGTCTGATAGATGTGCCATTTAAATTGAAATGCATTTTGATTGACATTCTGACTGAGTTTTGATTGAGTTGGGCAGTGAAGAAAAAAAAAAAGGAAAATAATGACCTGAGGGAAAAAAACAAACAACAAACAACAAAGCAACACAAGAAAAATGGAAGTGAAGAATAGATGGCAAAATTGTAAGCAAGGAAAGCAGAGTAAAAGCAAGTGGAGAAACATAAGGCTGATAGAATTCTGTATTCCTCATGCAACCAGGTGCCAACAGGATTGTCCTGCTACTGCTGTGGAGCAAACACAGCATAAATATGTTTATAAGTATGCATCAAAGTTTTTACAATGTCTTTGTGGAGCACTGATTTGGCTTTATGAATGAGCTTGAAACCACCCTGATCAATACAAGTTTCTTGACCAGACTGGGCTGTATCCACACAGCTATGGAATGGGTCCCCACAGAAGAAACACAACGAGTGCTTTGAGTTGAATTTTGATGTGGGATTAAAAAGGAGGAAAAAAGGTAGTCAGGGATGTGAACAGATTGGAAGCACCAAACAAAGCAAAACTGCCAGGATAAGTAGAACAGATGTCATTTGGCTGCAAGTGATGTGACAAACACTTTTCTTGTTTCATAGCAATCCTACTTTTCTACTATAAAAATCATCTACACCGTCGGATACAGTGTATCCATCACCTCACTCATTATTGCTGTGACAGTCCTTATTGTATTCAGGTATGTAAAGTTACCCTCTAACTTTGATTCTTTTAGCAGTTTTTAGTATCTTAGACTGTGTAAGACAACAGATGATAGAACAAAGTAATATAAATAGAAATCCAGGAGAATAAAACCAAACATTTCCAGCCATACTGGTTTAATAATATTAAATTGAGGAAAAAAATGAAAGATGATCAGATAGAGCCAGGCATAAAAAAAAATCAGAACTGGAATAGAAACCTTGCCTTTCTACTGGCAAAACTCATCAACTCACTTTGATCCTAAATATCCAATCGATAAATTTACTTGCTTTAGCTGAAGATAATTTTTTATGAGCTATGTGTGATTGACTTTTAGAGCTTCAGTTAATTTTACATTAGTTAGAAGAACATACACAAAGTACTTGATTCTGAATCAATGATCCTATGGCACTATGTATGTTACTACTGAAACATTTACAGCTATAGGCATGATTTCAAAATTAGGTTCTCAACTTGCTTATATTTGGTGAAATTTCTTTCAGCTATTAGGCATTTTCAGGAATAATTTAGAGCATCTGGAGTAAAACTGTTTTGTTGGGTTTTTTCCCCCATTTAATGTGGATTTAAGGTTTGATGCTATGTAGGATTTATGTTATTAATCTTTGTTTAGTTCTGGTATTTCTGCAAGACAAAAAAAAAGTAGGTTTTTTTATTATTATTATTATGCTGTGAGAATCAGGTTTCTCTAGGGAAAGTTTCTTGACCTCTGCTGGTTCCTAGTTCATGTCTGGAAGTCAACAAAGATATGTTTATTGACATCCACTCTGACCTCAGGAAAACAAAACAGCCCAAATAAGGGGAAAGAAACAATGGACATTAAGAGACTTAGTACTAGGGAGGAAAAAAGTTGCAGCTAACAATGGGGTTGGCATTTGAGTTCAGTAATAAAATTCTGCACAATTCTAAGGGAAAACATAAAGCTGAAGCTGTATAACTTCTCCAAAAGCCTGTATTTGTTAACAGTCAAAAATTAATCAGAACTAACTGAGAATTTAAAGGAGATGTGCCAAATTGCTTTAAAGCTCTTACCTGCATTCATTTAACTCATAACTTTGATCAACTAAGAGAGTATTCTTGAATTGTGGATAAGGCTGTGGAGGGGTTTAATGCAGTTTTACCCCCCCGTGGCATAGGGTATAGAAAATCTTGCTAAGTAATTACTCCGTTCAGTGAGGAAACAGCCTTGTTAGCCCAGGATATCTCTGCACACTTGGTCTTGGGAGTGATTTAGCCACAGTCAGAATTGTTTCAGTAAATTCCCCAAATGCAGGTTTCTCTTGGCCCAAAACTGATGCCAAACAAAAACCTGGCTCAGGTATACTGAACACAACCTAAAGCTGAGATTCCCGAAACGTGGCAGTCCAGAACCATCACCAGGGCACCACCTGACAAAGAAGGAGATTAAGATGTAGATTGTGGGTGAATTGCTTTACATGAGGAAGGTTTCTATCTCTGCCTGCCTGCAGAGAGAGTTCAGTGGATCAAAGTGTTCTTTCTATACATGACTAGAAGTACCTAAGTTGAAACAAAGGCTTCTTGCATATTTTAATTCCAGCCAGCACTAGTCATTTACTTCAGAAGGACATTTTTTTTTTCCAGGAGGCTTCGCTGTCCCAGAAACTACATCCATGTACAGCTCTTTTTTACTTTTATTTTAAAAGCTATTGCCATTTTCATTAAGGATGCTGTTCTCTTCCGAGAGGAAGACATTGATCATTGCAGCTTCTCTACGGTGAGCACATGAAAAGTGAGATACTGTGGTACTTGATGTTTTTGCATACCACCTACATGTGGTTCTACAATCTGAAACCTAAAACTGAAGATCTCTGAATACCTCTCCACACGACTTTTAAAAGATATTTCTTCTGGAAATATTGTATTTCATGTTCTAACTAGAAGCTTTGAATTGTAAACTATGCTTGAGGTACTAGGCAATCAAGTGAGCTTTGAGACAGTGAAAAATACTGGCATCATATCAATGGTTTTGAACAGAGATTTATGGGATGATTCTCCTGCATCGCTCATGGCCACACAAAACTTTAAAACTGGGCATAAGTTA
>VWZY01006128.1:0-59981 GCA_013399075.1 Chloroceryle aenea | reverse complement strand
AGGAGTTATCACAAACACCAAAGCCAGGTGTACCTTGCTGTGCAGAATAGTTCATGCAGAATATAGTCTTCTTCTGAGAATGGGTCCATATGGAGTCAGAGAAGACATTTTTATAGTCCTGATATTGCTCTAGCCCACCTTTGCATTGGGCAATTGTATGAATAAAGGAGCTCTAGCTGCTCAGTAACAGCTCAGGCATGAGAGAACAAAGTCTCCACTCCTTTTTGTTGCAGTCTGCAGTAAATCTATTTGTTCAGACTTTTGTGGTGACTTAGAAATCAGAAACTTAGTGGCTGCCCACATAAAGTTGCTGTGTAAAGGAATAAGCAGAGAGCTCCCATAGGGCAGGTGAAGGCACATGCAGATTTCTTTTCAGGATTATTCTGTGAGTTTAAAGAAATTCCTGCTGCATGAACAGGCCACAAATGATAATTCCAGTTCTGAAAGTGAATGTGTCATCACAGCAGAATTTCAGTGGACAAGATTTGGATTAATTGGCCAAACTGGACAAGCATGGTTTTTGTTTAACTGTCTGACAGGTTTTCCAACGCTTTTCACCCTGATATGGATTTTAGCAAAATTCTACTTTGAAGACACAGCGTAAGTCATTATTTCCTACATCATTCTATATGCTTGGGTTATATTTTTAATTGATGGTGGTGATTACATATAAGTGTTTTTTCTAAGCTTACTGTTATTTTCTCAGATGCTGGGATATTAATCAAGACTCTCCTTACTGGTGGCTAATCAAAGGTCCTATTATAATTTCTGTTGGGGTAGGTACTTCTGAGTCTGCCAACATTAATTAGAAGAAAAATGACTTTAAAATTAAAATCTGTTTACTAAAATGTTGTTTGAACTAAGGAAGAGGAATGGTAGAATTTCTACTCTCAGTTTGCCTATGCCAAATGCCAACTGAAAAGAGGCAGAGAACTTCCACCTTCTCAAAGCAAACACCTTTCAAACAAATTAAAAATTGAATTGTCAGTTGGTGGGAATTAATAGCAGGCGAGTGGCTAAACCATCCTTATAACATTTGAAAGCAAAGTTTTAGTCTGAGTCCAGAACCAGACATAAAATTAAATACAAATGTTCACAGGAAATAGATTTCTGTTTATAGGTGATAATAATGGTGATAGAGCTCAAGCCTGGCATTTACTGGATAAACTGATGGGCTTTAATTGATTATCATGTATGATTACTAAGGATGTCTAAAGATATTAGCAACAGCCATCTCAGATTCAAAATTATATGAGCTACAAAGAAAAAGAATCACACAATTTTGCTTAACAAACTCAAATTCTCAACTTTTCATCTTCTGCTATTTCTTTAAGAAGGAATGCAACCTATTTCGATGCTTGAATGCTGCCAACAGGAATGACATGAATAATCTTACACTGGTTGAAACTGCACAAATTACATAGTAACTGAAATAGGAAAAAAACAAATTTTCATTGCTAAGTTTTACATTAAAGTGTATTTTTTTTTCCCCCCTAAATCTTGTGAACAGGTCAATTTTGTCCTATTTATCAACATCATCAGAATTTTGCTGAAAAAACTGGACCCTAGACAAATCAACTTCAATAACTCTTCTCAGTACAGGTAGTGTATGGAATGATAATTAAAAAAATTAAAATAAAACCATATCTTTTCTGAACAGGGAAGCACTTGTCCAGTGTCACAGACAAGCTCACTTTGACTGACATTCAGTTTTAGAAATTCTCAACCTTGTTGCATTCTCAAGAAAATGGCAAAGGGTGAGATTCATCTCACCTAACATTGGCCACCTAAACATGATGCATTTAGATCAGTTCAGGTGTCTTCTTTCCAATTACAATTGACAGAAAGATTAGGAAATCATGCATTGGGAAATCATGCATTGAATACACATTAGATCTGTGATTTAGGACAGGATAAATTACCCTCTACAAATGCTTTTTCCTGTATTTGGACTATAAATGGCACCTGCATATTACTTTCTCTGTGTTTAGTTACAAATAAATGTCCAATTTTCAGTGGTTTTGATGGGACTAAATAGCTCCACTCCTTTGTGTTTTCCTGAGCTGTAATCTCATTCAGAAAGACACAACATCAGAATGCCATGAATATGGCATTGCCAATAAGGCAACAAGCACCAGAAAGCTATTTCCAGCTAGTTTCTCATAATGCTTTTTTCCCAGCACTGTAGTCCTGAGAGATATGAACTTCATATGTAGATATCAGATCCTCTTTTTATCTTCTGTTCATTACTGTGGAATATTGCATGCATTAGTCTTCACTCAGGGAAATAATATTGCCTTACTTCTTCCCATGTCTGGTGCTAGACGTCTCTCAAGATCAACTTTGCTTCTAATTCCCTTGTTTGGAACCCATTATATTGTGTTCAACTTTCTTCCGGAATATACCAGCCTAGGGATCCGTCTTTACCTAGAGCTCTGCATTGGATCTTTCCAGGTAAAATGACTGTAGAGCTTCAGCTCCTTCTTAGCAGATTTTCTAATTTGCAGATTAAAATCTTAGCAGATTTCAATTGTATTTGCTGAGTTACAGTATCTGAAGAGACCTACATCCAACCTGGCTGTAGGCTAGACTGTACAATTGCCTTTCAGATGCCTGTTTAAACTGGATGGTGGGTCAAAGTCAAGCATGGAAAACCTTCTTTGCTGTGAGTGGTAATGTGCAAACCATCCCTCACTTCACTGACAAGATCAAGCTGATTTGGACTCATGTTAAATTATCCTGGGGCAATCAAAGCTGGAGGTCCAGCCCCCTTGCTAGTTCTTGGGCAAAGAATAAATTGATAGGCAAACATATAAACATCAGATATTTCCTGGTGCACCCATCAGCCCCATGCAGACTATTGGCCCGAGGAATGGTACATGTGTTTCTCTCCTAGGGAAGTAAAACATTTGGTGCACTTTGGATGCCCCCAACTGCTCTGAATTGGCACACAGGGAGTGGGCAGCTTGAGGAGCTTGGTGCCAACTGCAACAGCTACTGGGGCTGCTCTGACATACCCTCCTGGTGGGTTTGCTACCTCAGTTATGAGCAAGGCAGCACCCAGATGCCCTTTGCTTTCCTTCTTTTCCCTGTCCTGAACCCCAGAGTCTACAAGAAGCAGCTGTGGACAATCCTGCCAAACTGTACAAGGGAGCAACTCTCTCTTCCCTCTGAATGGTTGCGTGGCATCATTTGTGAGCATCACCAAAAATCCTACAGTTGTGCTGGTTTTGTCTTCTTGAGGATTTAATCTATTGCATTAATCCTGTCCAATAAAGCCTGAACAACTTAATCCTGACCTCCAGTACTTGCAGCTGGCCTTCATTGAGCTAATTGACAATGTAAGGAATAAATTAAGTGAATAAAAAAGGGGAAGGTGTTTAGGTGGCATCTGACCACATAGGTCCACTGACCTCCTAGGATTTTCCTGCCTTTATTGCAGTTCAGAATCTTAACAGAAGTATTGAATAAGCCAGAATTTGATCTCATCTGATATACTGCAAAGGCACAGAAGCTGACTGGAAAGCTGTATGAGCTCCATATCTGGATCTCCTTATGAAGTCTATGTTTCCTTACTGATTTACACTGTGTAAAGAATTAGTTCAGTGTGCTTGATTGTAGAATGGACTTTTGTAAGCATAATGGTGGAGAACTTTAAGTGTTGTATCATCTATTCTTGTGAATTCATATAGTGTTACTGACTTTGGTGAACTGTCACTAACTAGTTGATTATCTGGCTGATCAGATATATAAAGTTTTCCAGTTCATAACAACCCTTCAACTTATAGTGATCCACATTAATTCACATACACAGCACCATCATGAAGTCAGATGGTGTGAATCTTTCAAGCTGTGCTAACACTGAATGCTTGTTTTGGGTTGTTTTTTGTGTCTTTCTCAGGGCTTTATTGTAGCAGTTCTTTACTGTTTCCTGAACCAAGAGGTAAGGCAACTATATCTTTTACAATATTGCTTTCACTAACAGATATATAGAGTTAATAATCTGTTTCATAAATGCAGATAATAAAATCTTTTCGTTTCTTAAGATTGTCTGTGGGAATCAATGAAGATAAATTTCATTTCAGTTATGTTCATGGGAATGAAGCCATCTAGTGGAGAAATGAATTTTTACTACTTTGCTATTCCATCAAGCATTTTTTATCCTTTCTGCTAATTTTGGTACTAAAGTCGGGCATGAAAAACCCATGTGAGGTCCAGACCTGAAAGTTTAAGGTCCTGCAGTGATGCAAAGAGAGCTCCATTTATTAAAAGCCTATGATTAAATTTAAATATATATACATATAATTTTTGCTATTTGGCCAGTACTGAGATACTGGTTTTATTATTTTTAATATGCTCATGAAGCTTCCCAGTATTCCTTCATGTTCATAAATCTGTTTTTTTAATTTAGAATATATATAACAATTTTGCTTCCATTTAACTTAATATCCAGTATTTGTATAGTCCAGATATTGTAATAATAATGCATCTTAAATGAATTATATGGGAAACTTACAGTTTTAAGGCATGTTTAGGAGGTGAATCCTGCCCCTAATCATCACAGTCAGGGAAATACTCAAACGACCAAGCACAGTTGTCTATTTTGAGACAGCTGACCCACTCTAGACTTCCTGTATTGACTAATCTCCATCTTCCAAGTTTAAAATCTAGAGCTCATTAAGTTTTCAAATAGTATTTAATTGTCTACAAGCGCCACAGTCCACACTTAATTTTGTCAGAAATTTCTTCAATGTTGTAATAAATATCTTTAAATGTACCAACACTTCTGAGCCTTTTGGTTGAGTTTATGGGTAGAAATTACTGACTGCTCTAATGATGCTTCTGTTAACACTCCTGTTCACTAGTCTGTTAACAATCCTAATCTCTTCTGATACAGCACCTCAGTTTAGAAATTTCCTTCTTATTAAACATCTGGGGAAGCACATTTCTAATAGGAATCAGATGTGAAAGTAGGATTAGTGGCTGCTCTGGACCAGCCAGTTCACATGTTTCTGTGAACACACCAATGCATCGTATGTATACTTGTCAACAATAGAAAGTAAATACCTCCTGACTGAGGTATTCCCCTCACCATCTTAAATAGAAAAGTAGTGTTATTTCTCAGCCACAAATTGGTGAATATTGATTAAGAATCTTACTGCAGAGTATACTTTTTCTAGAAGCAGATGGAAACAAGACAACATCCCTAAGCAATTTAGGAAGAGGTCGCAGTGTAGAATGAATGGCTTTAATAGTGTTGGCAGCATTGGTGAGACCATTACTACAATAAATTTTCAAAGGGATATTAAAAAAAAAGGAAGAAGATATGAAAACAAAGCTAAGAGACTATTCTTGTGGCAGAGAAAATGTTTTACAGTGCTAGAGTTGGAGACCTCAAGCTCTTTCATTTCTCAGAAGAAGCTTGAGGTGGCTTGACAACACATAAAGATACCAAAATATAACTACTTTGATGGGAGAAAGTTACTTAATTAATGCTGATAGACTTTTCAGTTCAGCAGAGGAAGGTGGACTGAAGAACACCAGGTAGAAACTGAAACCAGGTAAGTTAAAAATAGAAGTGGGATTTTTTGTTTTTGTTTATTTAACACTGTGACAATTCTAATAATAAGCTTTAACTGTTGGGCCCTTTGTCATTAAGCAGGAACACAGGGCTGGGAGGACCCATATAAAAGTTGTCCTTTCTTCTTGAAAGGAATAGTGGGGTTCGTTTACTCTTTTCAACAGGGGAGGCCAACTCTGATCTAGGCACATTAGAGGAGTATGCTGAGAGGCCATGTGAAACATTCTCTGGAGGATCCTACTTTTCTGTGTCATTTAGAGAGGGAGCCCATAGGAACTAACATGGAATGAGATGTCTAAATTTTGTCCTTCTCTGCCACTATTCCTCTCTTTCCTCTTTCCCACTAGTCCACTCCCAAGCAGTATTTGACCACAAAATACATTCTCCTTTCCTTTTGAGGTGCAAACAGAAATTGGCCGGAGGTGGCACGGTAAGAGATACGGATTTATGCGAGTGTGGAGGAGGACCAGATGGACTGTGCCATCGAGCTCCGGAGTAAAAATGACCACATCTGTGTGCTAAAGATGGCCTCAGGATCTGGAGAATCACACATAAATCTTGGTAAGGAAAACAAACAAACAACAATCCCCAAACCCCACCAAACACAATGCTTGCAGTTTATACTGAGCAAATTGGAGGAGGATCCACTTCTACAGCAGTTCTGCCCACTGGATGGCTTTTACATTGCAGTGACAGATTAATCACTGACTGGCCTCAACAGAAAATAACCCTCTCATCGCTATACCATACATCACACAAACACAAAAATCACCTCTTCTTCTTTCACTTCTGTGCCCTGTCACTGATGGACCATATAACATAATGTGTCTAGGGAGTGGACACCTTCAACGACACCATTCACACTTTGTTCCTCATTTTGATTCAGTAGATATGCAAACAGGAGGCCAAATGTCCTGTTAAACTGCAATACAAAGACTAAAAGTTCTCATGTAGTGTATTTTTATATTCTCTTCAGAAGCAAAAAGATTCCAAGTTCACAACAGAACCTAATATGCTCTCGTGTCCTGATGTTATTACAGTAGCTACAGGTTAGAAAATTTCTGATAGCCACGTAGCAGAAAGCAGAGGTGTTGGGAAGGAGGAGGCTCCATAAGATAATCATTAGGTTACTCCTCTTTGCAAGTAACTTAAAAGGAAAAGCAAACACTTGCAGAGAAAGAGAATGAGACTCATGGGAGGTGGACTAAGAGACTGCCAGGAATACTAAACATTTTCTTTTGTGTGACTGTTTTTGCTCTACAGTGTTGTAAAACATTCAGAAGCTTGAAAATAAATTTGCATTCCCAGTGTTTGTATTTGAGGGGGTTGGTTTGCTTGTTTGGTTTGGTTTGCTGTTGGCTTTTTGTTCTCCAGGGGTTGTTGTAACCTGTAGATTAATAGATTTATTAATCTCCTTGATGGCAACATCAGGGTTTGGGAAGGAATGAAGAAAGCTAAACTGTACCAGTGAGGTCTGGTACACCAACACAATTTCCCCCTGCTCTTCTGGATATTTCAGCCAAGTCTAATGGAACAACAGAAATTATAACAGAAAAGGGGACTTGCCTTCTTTTTTCCTTTGTTTTGTCCATTCCACTCACATTGAAGAAGCAGAATGTTATCTATTTTTTATGCAAATCTGATTGCCAAGGAAGTGTCTACCTCTTTTAATTATAAAAAGGGGGTTTCTCTTTTTCTTCCATCTGTGAAAAATACATCAATGGCTGAATTCAGATGTGAGAGTGGGAGAAGAGTCTGAGGGAGCACTGAGAGAAAGGTGTTGATTCCCTATTCTGCAATGACTTCTTGCAACTCATCACAGTGTGGGGGCCAAGATATTCTGTGTTTGTTTCCTCCCTTTATCCAGATGGATTCAAGGTGAGCTGAATGGAAGCGTGTCCTGAACTGCTGGTGATCTGTTTAAAGTAAGAGACTGTTTAACAGAGAGATGAGTTTGCAAGGCTTTCAGACTCATATAGCACCCAGCTCATGTGAAGAAGTGGTATAACCTGGAAGCACAAGTGCTGAGGCAGTGGAATGACTCTTCTTTCCTGGAGATGGGTTTTTTCAGCCTCCAGAAGATCACATTGTCTATCAGCTAGAACAGACCACACAGTAATAGCTCAACTGAGACATCTCAATATTACCCATCTCTACCCATACACACTTAGACAGAAAATGTCCTACAGCTGCTGCATTTCTGTTGTTGCATAATTAACTGTGAAGGGGCAAATTTGCTCTGAAGACCTTCATGCTCCGTAACTGAAAGAGAAGAGGCGATAAAATTCTTTCTTGTGCTGAACAGATCAACCATTGTCTGGCTCAGCTTATTATTTCTGAATGTGTGATGGTGTTTCCTCATCTCCATGTCTCAAGCAGTGATATAACATGTCATATTAAGGCCCTTGTAAGTCTTGACTGTATCAAATGGATTTTCTGGCTTATAATTAAGTCCTACAATTCTGAAATGGAATTACCATGATGACTCTGACATGAAATGAACATGTTAGTAGCAGACAGGAAGGCACATGAATACACAGACTTCTCAGGGCTCTTGTTCTCTCATTTTATAGGTGCCTGCTTTAAGGGCCTGACCCCAGAACTCTCTGGACCAAGAAAACCAGAAGACATGACTCTATTTAATTAGGATATTAATATAAATTATGACTATGCATGGCATGGATATTAAGGTTACATTTTTAGCAAATTCATTCTTGATTATGAAGAGTTAAGCAGAAATAAAAACCTCAAGCAGTTCAGTTTTTCAGGAAGGGAATAGCACTGAATTTAGATAATTTTTACCAAGGTTAACACTTGGAAGCACGTGCACACTTATCACATAAGATTATAATTCTGCAAGTTCTTGTCTGTCACACACAAAGTTTGATAAAACAAGTATGAAAACTGTGAGTAGCAGAAACTCCTTAACCTCTGAAGAATAATTTTTGCTAAGTATGATTTACTTCTGCTTGGAGAAGAGCCAGAGCAGTGGAAAATTGACCTGAAG
This sequence comes from Chloroceryle aenea, assembly GCA_013399075.1. Lineage (NCBI taxonomy): Eukaryota > Metazoa > Chordata > Aves > Coraciiformes > Cerylidae > Chloroceryle > Chloroceryle aenea. Next base: position 51,393 of record VWZY01006128.1, on the reverse strand, counting down.
ATAGAGAATCATTCCCAGGGTATACAAATTGCCACAGGGTTTACACTGCAATGAGTAAAGACAGCAATCAAATGTTTCCAGGCACGGCAGCTGAGCTGATTTCACTTCAGGATGCAGAAGAAAAATAAATAAGATTAGCAGTCTTAGGTGCAACCATCACGTTTCTGCCAGATTAGGTGCAACTTAAATTCCTTGGACTTGTCTTTTATACTGTATCAAAACCAACTGTATGACACTGACTATCTTCTACCATCAAAGACACCTGCCCCCATTCCTAAAAATAATTAATCCCACTTTCCATTTTATTTGTTTATTTAAATAGCAATATCTTACTGCAGAGTATTTGTTTAGTTTCTTCTACTCTTGTCCATCATGGTTGTCCTCTTTTTTTTTCTTTCCTCAGTCAGGCAATCACCCTTTTATACTGGTTTATTTTTCTCTCTAGCTCAGTGCCTCACATTGCTTCCCTGCATATTGTAACTATTAATAACTCAACAGCAAAGTATCTCCTACTAACAATATGTATTTTATAATATATTATCAAAATGAGATGTTACATCATCTAATGACTAACAGGTTCTTCTATCTTTATCTAATATCAAGACAAGGTTACTGTTATTACTTTTATATTATGAAAACATTTCAGGTAGTGAGTGAAGCAAAGGCAACTTTTCAGTGTTTTGCTTTATTTGAAATACAGTTCAAGCTGTAATGTAGTGAATATAGTAATATAGTACCTGGATCCTCTACCAGGGGATGTCCTGCAGTGATAATGACATTGAGCTTATTGTAGGATGCTGTAGAGAAGAGAAAACATTAAAATGGTAGAAGTGGCCCTAACTGTTTAGTGAGCTTTAGATTGATTATTCTCATAGAAACTCTACTGGCAAAATTTGTTATCTAAACAAATTTGTACCCAAAATTCTTTCATATATTAAGATCCCAGATCTGTGTTGCCTGCATGTATCAGTAGGAAAAGGGACATGTCCCTGTCTATCTATTTTATATTGGGAACAAGTACGAAACATCTTTTAATTATAATGTACTATTCCCTGAAGATCAGGCAGTGGGCTGGAAATTGAAACAGAGATGAAATACATGTAATCCACATCAGCTTTGATTGTAAGAAAGACAACTCCATCTACACCATCACCGTTTAGCTTGAATTGTGCTCTCATGTTACCAAATTAAGATATTAATATGGTGTCCTTAAGGTGAATGCTTTGCAATTATCCATAAGGAATCAAGATTTTAATCAGATCTTGCCTACTGCAAAATATGTCAGAATGATGGTGAAGTTTCTGCTTAGTGAAAAGGATTTTATAACACACTATGAGAATGTTATTGCTAAGGAGCTTAAAAAGAGAATTGCAGTTTGCATTAATATTTCATGATCTTTATGCTTGCAGAACATCAGCATTGCTTAGTTGCAAATAAAAATACATCATGTTCATATTTCATGCCATAATATTAAATGACTGGAAATGTTTACTTCTACTATATTTTGGTTCAAATGCTATCCATTTTTAATAAATATTAATATTTTACAATATGAGAAAAGAAAGTGAAAAGATTATTTGGAATTTTAGATAGCAATAGGATTTTCCTAACATTTCATATGCGACGGAACAAAACTGCAGTGCCAAAGTGGACAATAAATGCCTTTCTTAAAGCAACAGGAGCACATATAATAAATCCTTAATATTGCAGTGCACATATATAAATGTCTGCAATAAATCTGTGCTTGTTTATTTCCCCTATTGCACTCACTTAACTTGACAGACCATTTTATCTGCACCATAGTCTGTCACGTCTAGATGATGAAGACATTCTTTGCTCCACACTTAGCACACATAGTTCTTTCTTCTGGTCAATCCACTTGCAAATTGAGGGGCTATAGATGTCTCATTTCCTTCTCCTGATGTGACTTGAGTCAGATTAATCTCACTCCACTTTTTGCATATTTAAAATATTAGAAAAATATATTTCTTTCTTATAATGCCCACCTGATATGCCACAGATGGAAAATATTCACTGAGCCAAAATTATTATTCTGGAAACATCCCAGCTTTTCTTTAGTTGGGAATTAAAGAAGTTGGGTGGTTTTCCATTGAGTTGAGAGGGAGGACACAAATTGTATCAGCAATTGTGAGCAAGGCAACCTCGGTGTTCATTCATTCCCTATTTTCTGTGATTATGATGTTGTGCTGTCCTCAGTTTCACTGGTATCAAGGCTGCTCTATTTTTCACTCAAGTAATGAGGGTATTTAACCTGCTGATTACAGGTTAGTTGTCTGTTATTCCTGCAAGTACTATTTATATATTTATTTTCGTCTGAAGGCCCATCACAACTCCACTAGATGGCAGCCGGGACCTTCTTAGATCTCATCCCACTGAAACCGAATTACACTTCTGACAGATTCCCTTGACACACAGCAACGAAGATGTTCTAGTCAACGGGTGAATTATTTCACTGTCTTTCCAGTGAGACTTTTAGTATTCAGCAGAGCACCAATAGACTCCATTATACATCCTACTGCCAGGACATCACATCTTTCTTTTCCTTTCTGCTTACTTGGGATTGCTGAAATGATCATAACGGTACCTGGAGGCCTCTCTGCAGGGTAGTGCCTTGTGTTTACACTGCATGTCACAGAACCACAGAATGTGGCTGTGACACAGCCTCCTGGACCACCAAACATGACTGGAGAGCAGTCTGCAAGATGCTTGCAAGGCCAGTGTTGACTGACAGCTAAGTGGAATATGTATCACTTCACTGGGGATTACCCAGGGTCATGATGACTTTCCATGGCAGCCTATAGACATTCTCTTGGGATTGCCAAGACTCCTTACATTGCTGTTGGGAGCATCTGGGATGGACTGCTGTGGGACTATCCTCTCCCATTTGGACAGATGATGAAGAGGCAGGCAGATGGCAAAGTTGACAAAGCAAAGGCTGAATCATTTGGATATATTAACTGATGCCTCAGAACTCATGTCTGAGTGAAAACAACTCCTGCCAGAAGCAGGGCTCTGTCCTAGGCTATACCCCATCAAGCAGCAAACATGGATTTGCACCTCAGGTACAGGCAGCAGCATTGCTGTGGTTGTGCAGAGCTCAACTCAAGCTTTAAAATCCACCAGAGAAGCCAAGAAATAAATGAGTTAACAGCTGACACAGGTTTAGTGCCACAGCTGCTTGACGGTTCACTGCTGTGGGAGACTCATTTATGAGTGTGCCTGTGGTGACTCCACCACTTGGTTGTGGATGCATTTGCAAAGTCAGCTCTAAAATATTAGTAGGTCCTGTTTTACTAGTATTGTCTCCAGAATCTCACAGTTCCCTGTCTTTATTCTATTTTATTAACACATTTATGGTGGTTTAATACTTTCAAATGGATTTCAGAGAGAAAACCTTGTAGGCTTGTAGTGGTCTCTGTGAGGATTGGTTCTGGTAAAAGGTCTAGAGCTGAAATGCAGATGGATTCTGATTCTGGTATGTGGTTCTATAGCCATAGGGATCATTTAAAAAAAAAAACACATCTGCTTTTGAGTATTTATGGATAGGCTAAAGAGAAAGAATGAGTAAAAGGAAAATTTTATGGCTAGAAGAATGTTAATAAAAGTATTTTCCACACAGCACCATCACAGATTGCAGAGCTGTCATATTTTATGCAAGGGATTAAAAAATACCATTCCAGTTCTGACTGAAAAATAGCTTTTTCACCTTGCTTCTGTTAAAGAAAAAACTGCAACAATGAAGGCATTGGAAACCTTAACTTACTGTTAATTTCATAGCCAGGGCTAACAGGAATATTCTGGAAATGTAAATGTTTCATTGTAGAATGAACATTTTTGTACAGATTTTACAGTTTCATTCTGAAGAGTTGTTGCATCCTTGGATAAAAGTCTGCACCAGCTGTGGAAACCAGCTCGATCTACTCCCATGGTTAATGCTGAACACACACTGAAGTCTCTTCCTGGAACAGAGACTATGTTCTTTCAAAATATGGCTGGGTTTCTTTATCTTTGCTGATGTAGAATTTACTTTAGTATCTTTGAGTAGGAAATGCAGACAACTACCACCATTAAAAATCAAAATCCTTACCAACTTAAGAAAAGTGTTATCTTGACCATTGTTTATTTTTCCTGCTGAAGTATCTGTCATTAGAACTGTGTGTCTTACGGTCTTTGGAACAGAAGAATGAAGCTTTTACCATTAAAGATGATCCCAGTGGGATCATCTGGGCAGCTGTAAGTAGGTGAGATTCATCTGACATTAATTAGTCATCTAAGAATGAAGTGCCTAAATTCAGGCCAGGCAACCCTTTATAGTCAAAAGAGAGGAACAGATCATTTTGAGATATAATTTAACCAATGTTTCAAAGACTTTGTGTTAAAATGAGATTACTTGCACTGCAGACTCCCCTTGCTAGCTCTCCATGGCTTATAAAGGAAGCCCATGTAGATCAGCTGTAGATAGACTGATGTTCAGCCAGATGCTCCCTCCCAGGGTGCTCTTCTGTGTACAGACAATTGGCAGCAAGTTGTAAGCATTGCCTGCACTCACTGTGCTGATGCTGTACAAAATGACAGTGTTCAAGACCACCCCAGAGACTCCTCAGAGCTGGTTCTCATCAGGCATGACCAGTTTTATTACTGTTTTACCAGTCAGCTGTTTAGTTTGGCATCCACAGGGTACCTCATGCCTTCACAAGCCCTTTTGCTGTCCTGCACTAGGATGTGTCAGGACCTTGCAGAGTGTTTCAGAGCTCACTTCTAGGAGAATCCCAGAGCTCTGAATGGATAGACTGGACTCCTGCTAATCTATCTGTCCTAATGCAATTCCTTTGGCTCTTCCAACAGGTACGTCTGCACGTGCTGGATCCATTGCTGCTCGAGACTCATCACCTGTGGCAGCCAGTTTTGTCTCACATCAGCAAAGTGATAACTCAGCTCACTCTCTAGTCTGGTGTTGGAGGAGGTTTTCTGCCCAAATGAACTTATAGCACAGCCTTCTTCCCCAGTGCAACTGTAGGCTTATTAGCAGAGTAAATACACCCACTGGCTTTTCATATCCTGATTTTTCTCTCTGAACTACCCAGAAAATCCCAAACGTTTTTTCAGTACTGAAGTTAAGCAAGTGCTTACCTAATTTGCTGGCATGTGGCAGTTGCTTTGCTGTTTTGGCATTGGTATGGGCATAGGACATACACTGAAGCAGCCAGGTGCAAGCAAGCACTGTCTCTGCTCATCCCTCAGCTTTTAATGCATCTGTTTTCCCGAGTACCCTTTCAGAAGCTCAGTAGCAAAAGGAAAGTAGCTTTTAGCTACTGTTTGGATTTTAATCTTGGTCTGCATCTGCTTTAAAAGCTTTAGGAAAAAAAATAGAGTGGCTTTTAATAAAATAGCAACTATTGGAATACCAGTAATTTTCTTTCCTCACAGAGACACAGTGGAGAATATAATTTCATTTGATTAATTCACAGCTCACATTTAAAATCTCCACACCACAGCCCCACTTTGTTTTTTTTTTCTTACCCTGCTTTCCTTTTGGCATTTGCATTTATCAGCTTTTTGAAAACAATTCAGATGCTTTTAGCAGGAAGTGGTTACCTCTGTTCCCAGTGAGAAAACTGCCAGAACATTGGTACCTCGACTTGGGATATGGGACCGAGAACAACATTTGGTGAGTCACATAATGACACACTGAGACAAAAGGAAGATAAATTCCTCTAATTTTTCTGCTTTTTTACATCACAGGTGACTGCTCAGCATTTGGTCATGTATTAATTTCTATTACTACTCCACTTGTCTTTCTTTATAGCCATATATTTGAATACTGAAATATTAATGTTACAGAAAGATATATGAAGAATGTTTCCATTCCAGCTGGCTGGAACATTATTGTAATTGTTTCTTGGTTGGTTTTAGAGGCCAGTATGTGTGTCAAAAATCTTCCCTCAATGAAAACAAGATGTTTTGCATAGATTATTGATTTTGAAGAAGGATTATTGATTTTGAAGAAAGATTACCAAGCTCACGCTGAAATGTTTGATTGGTCAGAAAAAGCAAAAGGCAGAGCCAAATATCAGGCATGACATTTCAATACAATTTAATTCCGTGACATAATTTTCCATGTTTTATTTTTGCATTTTCCTCAGGGCTCCTATGAGCTCTTGGAATAGACATTTGCTTAATATTGCTTTTGCTTATGACACAATGACAATTGCCAAAGACAGGCTATTCTCAAACTATTGAAATTATTTGAAAACTTTAATCTACAATGTAATTTAAGGGAGAAGACTTTTGGAGAAATGTTAAACACTTTATTTCCTTTTCCTCAAAGGAAAAAATAGAATCTTTTTATTTATTCTTTTTAGGAGTATGGACAATATATTCCAGAATGTACACAGACACACAAGCCCCTCTCACCCCACTCTTTCCAGAACTGCCTTGTTCAGTACTTGTGTTTTTTTCCCCCTATGTAGAGATTTATTTTTCCCTGCATATTCATACAGCTCCACCTTTTCCAAATTACTGTTCCCTGAGTGGCTGATTACCTGGGCACTTAGAAAATAGCTCCAGGAAGTGTAACCACTGGAAACATCTCAGTAAAGGGATTGTAACCAGAGTCTGTACCAGTGTGTGGCATCAGCGAGAGGGGATAGAGGAATATAGTCTTGTAAAAGATGCTCATAAAAATGTGTCCCCTCTAACAGGCTTTTGAGATTTGGAGTGCTGAAAAGCTTTTTTTTTTTTGATGAGAGAAACAAGGCTTTTAGCAGCAAAACTGGACAAACACCAACTAGTGCTTTCTCATTGGAGAGCAGGTATCAGGCTTCTGCAGCAATGGAGCGAGGGGGATTTTGGCAGGGGAGGCACATGGACTAGACTCAGCCAAAGGGATCAGATAGTGCTGGCCAGGAGCTCCCTCCTGCAAGGGGTGCTTATCACAGAGTCATAGAATGGTAAGGACTGGAAATAACCTTAAAGATCATCTAATTCCAGTCCTTCTGCCACGGGAAGGCACACCTCCCACTAGACCAGGTTGCTCAAATCTCCATCCAACCTGACCTTGAACACTTCCAGGGAGGGGACATCCACAACTTCTCTAGGCAACCTGTTCCAGGGCTCCCTCATACTAAAGAATTTCTTCCTTATCTACTCTTTCCCAGTTTAAAGTCATTACCTCTCATGCTGATGAAGCTTATGTAGTGACATATGATTTCCCCATCTTTCCAGTCGGCCCCCTTTAAGTACCAGAAGGATGCTATAAGGTTTCCCTAGAGCCCTATCTTCTCCAGGCTGAACATTCACAGCTCTCTCAGCCTGTCCTTGTAGGAGGGGTGCTCCAGCACCCTGATCATCTTTGTGGCCTCCTCTGGACTGGCTCCAGCAGGTCCATGTCCTTCTTATGCTGAGAACCCCGTATCTGGATGCAGTTATCCAGATGGGGTCTCACAAGAGTAGAGTAGAGGGGGAGAATCACTTCACTCAACCTTCCATCCGCACTGATTTTGATCATCAGGATATGATAAATTCTGTCTGAGATAAAAGTCACCAAAACCTCTAGAAAAAAATCTAAGTCTGAAGAAAGCTGCCTTCATATTTTCAGTACAGATGCATTGGAAATCACATGAATTAAGCTCTAAGGTTTGGGTTTGAGCTTTGAACCAATATATGAAATATAAATGAGATCAAGCAGAGTGCAACTTGACCTCTTCCTGGTAAAAGTCAGCCTGATAAGGTAGGTGAAAAATACATGTTATTCTTCCTTTTGTAGGGGTGTAAAGTTTAAAAGACTACACTAAAAATGGCTAAACTTTGATAGCCTTTAATAATAATTGTTTTTTTTAAAAGATTGTCTTGAATCAGAAATACTGTTCCATAGGTTTAGGTTTCTTCTGATCCAAACCAAGGTGTGTGTCACAGGCTTCCTCTGGAGTCAACAGGCTATATGAGCATGTCCAGAGGGTGGTTATTTTTTCCTAAGCAAAACCTGCAAGACAGTGAAATGAACCACACTGCAGATATGTCATCACTCACCAGTGGGTTGAAAAGGATTCTATGTCTAATTTAGAAATGTATTTTTTAGTATCTAACTTCTAGTGTCTGAATTCTGTAGTTTTGAATCCCAATATGAATCTCAATTCAAGAGTCACAGTTGGATTCTGTCTCTACCGCATGCATTTGTAAGGATGTTTTATTTTGCTTTTTTTTTCCCTTACCTGAATTTCAGCTGAAAGCAGGCTGAATCTTTTCCTAATATCATACTGCTTTCTAAAGAAACAGGACACGTAGGATACTGATTGAGATGGAAGGTTAAAGGAGAAACAGAATGCAGAGCAGAGGTGCTCTGTGAGATACTGCAGATACAGAAGGTGAAAAAAGATGGCAAGTGGAGCTGCCCACAAAATAACATCAGAAGCAACAGAGCCTACACAGCAGATAGAAATTCAGGGCAATCACTCTGTAGCAAGTGAAACAAAGTGAACTTGCTAGTAATTGTCAAAGCCTGTTCAATTGCCCCTCTTGTTTGCTATGCTGCTTAGTTCACAGTCCCTGCAGGAGAGTCAGGAGACAGCCCTGGACATTTTGAACAGGTAAAATGTTTATTTTATTCTTCTCACTTCTCAGATGTTAGGGCTTTGAAGGGGAGAACCCTGCTGCTGCATTTTCTGACTTTTTTTTCGAGAGAGCAAACCAAAAACATCGAATAGATCCTCAATATGGTCCTTAGAACTGGTATTTTCTATCTGCTTTTCCATACAGCCCTGCTTGGGCAGAGTTCATGAAATGTAGTTTTACATAAAAAAAGAAAACAAACATGCAAAGAAGCCAACAAACAAAGAAACAAAACCTTATCATCTGGTTTATTATTTCTTCAGGAGCTCTGTTTCAAAATGAGACAAGGAAAAGTGTCAGAGTTGCAGCTTTCTGGTTTCTGTTGCACTCCACACTGAACTTGCCTCGGGGCAAGTTTTTGTCATACCAGCTTTCCTATGTATTTCAAGTACCAACTGTATTGACCCACAGTCAAGTAATTTCCATATGCAATTCAAATACTTTGAGTAGCACTTATTTAGCTTAACACCAGAGCTCTAAATCTCCACTGCTCAAACTAAGGCTCCCTGGGTATGTGAAGGTCAGAATTCAGCACCTTTCAGAGGGCAGTACTTGTGATCTTAGGTGCAGTATCCTGAAATGAAATAAACTGTCCTCTGGAGATGTCTCTCTTTAACTTCATGATGCAGCTAAGAGGACACCTATGTCAGACTGAGTCAGCAGCCTTTCAATATTGTATGAAAGGAGACAATTCTGTCCTGCATTCTAGAGCCATAGAGAATTTTCTTCTTACTAATTAATTAATAATAATATGTTGTCATTAGCACTTACATTTATCTTCACAAAAGACTGTAGGTGGTCGATATCATTGAGAGATGGGACTGGCAGCAGCGAAATCTAACCTTGTAAAAACCAGCTCGATTCAACTGTTCACAAATGCCTACTGCTGTTTGAGGTGTCCTGAAATATCTTATAAACCTACGTGATGCTGACAAACATAACGTAGGAGCTACATGAAACCTATGGCACTCTGACAGGAAGGGCAAGTGGAGGTACAGTGCATAGAGGGAGTTAATTAGGTAGTGTCTCAAGATGTAATTCACAGTCATCTACTATGATTAACATTACATGAGATGCTCGTCATATAAATTACTTCAGGGTTTCGAGGGCAGTTATATTGGACTGACAGATGGGACTCAGGGCAGATAGTTGACATCTTAAAACAGATCTAAGTTCCTCACTTGTACGGGCAGATGACTCCAGTATTACAACTAACACGTATCATAGATATTTAAATTAATCTTGGTATTTAAATTAAATCCCTAAAATCACCTCTAAAATCCCCTAAATCCCCCAAAAAACCTCTAAAAGTGGGAATATTAATAGCAAGGGCTTGATCACAGTTGTCCATACACAAGACTCTAGTGCTTGAAATGGCATGGATTATTCAAGGTGTCACATATGACTGAGGTCCCAGAGGAGACCTGTGTCCTTCTGAACCATCTGCTACCTAGTGGCGTAAGCATTTGATGGAAGATGAAGGTCCAATGCACATGTTTCTTGAGCTGCCAGGTTGTGTGATACTTATTCTGTGGCTCATAGTGACTTCAGCTTGAAGCTGAGGTATAATTGTAACTATTGTTCACTAATTTATGTGTTAGGTTTTACTTGGTGCCCTTTGAAAACAGTACCCTAAGAGAGGCTGAGATTACTGACTGAGACTACCGATCCTTTCTGGGTGACAAAGTAGATGTTTTTTAACCTCCAACCATGCTATATGATAAGGCAAAGCTCTCCCAACCAAGTTGAACGGGGTCTGTGCAGACTGATCCCAGCATTTATCCAGTCGCATTGTTGCTACCATGGCAACATGTGTTTGGTGTTGCAGTTGGGAAAAAAAATTATTTTTAATGCCTGTCTGAAGGTTAGAAGCCACAGGCAAAGCTTCATTCTAGTCTCTCACTGTAGTGTCTTCTCAAGAGAGTGGAAATGAAAGCGTGAAGACTTCAAGCATTTCAGAGTCTCAAGAAAAACAAAGACTGAAAGAATGAGAACAGCAGAAGTTGAAGCAGTAGCATCTTCTTTTATGAAACAGTTCTTTTAAAATCTATGCAAAGAAAATGCAGCTTTGTATAGAAAACTGAACATAAACCCAAACACTACCGGCAGTCCTCAGACAATGAAGGCAAGGTGTTTCAGTAGGTATGCAAACTGCAGAGTTAATCAAAATTCATGGCTGCATAAAGCATCACTGTAGTGTTTAGTCCTCTTAGATTACAGAGGGACTGAAAGCAGAAGCTCTGGAACCCTCAACACGGGAAGGACATGGACCTGGTGGAGCAGGGCCAGAGAAGGGCCATGAAAATAAACACTTCTCCTATGAGGACATGCTGAGGAAGAAGAGAAGGCTCTGGAGAAACTTTATTGCGGTCCTACAGTATCTGAAGGGGGCCTGTAAGAAAGCTGGAGAGGGACTGTTTACAAGGACTTGTAGGACAGGGGGCAATGGTTCTAAGCTAGGGAAGGGTAGATTTAGACTGGACGTTAGGAAGAAGTACTTTACTACAAAGGTGGTAGAACACTGGAACAGGTTGCTCAGGGAGGTGGTGGAGGCCCCATCCCTGGAGACATTCAAGGTCAGGCTTGACAATGCTCTGAGCAATTACTAGATGGCCTTTAGAGGTCCCTTCCAACCCAAGGCATTCTACAATTCAGAATTTAGAAATCAAATCTAAGCTTGTTGTGTAGATCATCTCTGTAGTCAATGAAATGAAATCCAATTACATGAAATCTAGAATTTTTCACTGCTAATTCATTTAACTTCTTAAAGTCACACCTTAAGAGAAATTAAATTGACATTTGGAAGTGTATGTGTCTCTCCACTGACTGCCAGAAATTCATCTTGAAAAATAGATAGGATGTTTTCCACTGGAAGTCTTAACGATGATCATCTAGTTCAACTCCCTGACCACATCAGGGTAAGAGACATTTTGCTTTCAGATAAGATGAATCCAGCTTCATCTGTCTGCCAAAATCAAGAAGGTGTTTTTCCAAAAACTCTCCATCCAAATGTGCAATTTGTGGTGCATGAGAGTGGAACACATAGAGAAACTGATTCTTTCTAAGTACCACGAGTATAAATGCAGAGATGAACACTGAGCTTCAAGTTTATGAATTGCTTTCACCTTCAGTTGATTTACATTTTGCTTCTGAGCTTTCAAAGACCTTAAATTTCTATTTCTCTTGATAAAGAAAACCTTACTCTGTATCTAGATTGAGAGTGCTTTAGAAGCTGGGAAATTCTGCCTGCAAGGACAACCAAGGGAAGATATATACATAATTTATTTTCCCTTGGGAAAGGGTATGAACCAGATTAATTACTTCTCATGAGCAATCACTGGCAGATTTACCCCAGCTATTATTATAACCATTAAGTATCTAGGAGGAAGATAATCAATCAGTCAGTCTGTTAAACTTGCAATCTTGGCATCTGAAACAATCAAGGAGCTGCAGATCTATTCATCTCCCTGCCTGTCTGTCTATCTTTCTACTTATTCATATCTTCTTGATAGAGATATCTATCACCTAATAGTCACCACTCTGTAAGACACATTCTCAGCTGGTAGCAATGTAGAACTCTTCAAAGCAGTTGAGCATCAGCAGATTCCTTTCCCTGATGGGTCAACCCAGTATTATTTCTTCTCTGCAGAGGGAAAGTTGAATGAAATTGAAAGCAATTAGCATTCAGATGAGCAGAATCAGGGACAGCTGAAATACCTGTTGTCTTCAAGAATGCCTTTTGTGGAACAAGAAAAGTCCTCAGTGTAAGGATGGCCAAAGAGCAGAGAGAAAAACTCAGTGATTGTTCACACTCTGGAATGCCAGCAAAGCTTTTACCTGTGCTATTAATTCAAGAGAAAGAAAAAAAAAAAAAAAATGGAGCCCTTTCCATGCGTATCTATCTATAGCATGTACTGCTCCAGTAAATCAAGACTTTCTCTGTTAAGCATCTTCCAGCAGTCTAAAAGGAGCCAATTTATTTGTTCTGTGCTGTTAAGTAATTGAAGAGACTAACAGAAAAATAATAACATTAGTTTGGGAGCTCGCAGAAACATGAAATTTCAAGCTGTAATGATTCTCCAAAATTATTATTGTGCATTTTGAGTCATGTATCAATAACAAGCAATTCAGTCATCTCTGTTTTTGAAGCTCTCTGTGCAGCCTGTGTCCTGGTTTTCTTCAATTTTCTCTCAATGAAATCCATGTCCTGATAGACAAGCTCTCTAGTTTTTCATTCCAGCTCAGCACAATACCAAAATATCATTGAAAATACAGCTGAAAAGAGCTCAAGAGGTTGCCTAGGCTATATTCCTTCTCCAAGAGAGGCTTTGTTTACCTAAGGAATTATTTTAGATGTTTATACAGTCTGCTTCTAATGAAATCCAGAAATGAGAATATTGCAGTCTGTCTGGTGCTACTTCTTGCTAGAACGCTGTATAACTAATGCCTTTGTAATTGCCCAAAACACCTCTTGCTGAGATTCAAGTCTTTTTTGTTGGTGGTGGTTTTTTAGTCACAGCAGATGCAAACATGAATGGAAACTTGCCTTTTAACAGTCACATTTTATATAAGGCTGTTATGTGGGGTTTGTAATTGCAAGTAAGTATTCTTTCATTTTATACAAGATTCCTACTCAGAATGTAACAGATTTGGAAGATCCTACCAATTAAGATACCAAACTCCTGAGAGAGAAACACAGCTCTCACACACACAAAGCCCAAGTAAAAATACTTTTGTGTTACATTGCTCTTTTTTAATTGGCTGCACAAATGATGGAAAATGAAGTTGACAATCGAGAGTTTCACATCTGTATTTATTTCTTTCTTTCTTAGTTTTGCTGCTTAATACAACCCACAATTTATTATGCTTCCGCAAGCTTTAGAGAAAGATTTGAGTTGATATGTTAATTGATCACAATTAATTTTATCATGAGAGCTCTCCACTCGGTCCACTTAAATAAGCAATGTACATAAAGTATTTTTGCCTGAGGTCTTACTTATAAAACATGTAATTCACATCACCTAATTATAAATATTTAAAACTTACATATGTCAGTTTATGCCAGTCTCCCATTTCTTATAGTCACTGGAGAAAAATAAGCACCTAAGGAGGTAATTTTTATCTTAGAATTAGACAAATCTTCTGTTTGCAGTTTTTATTTCTCTCTAGTGAATAAAGGATGACTAGCTGAAGCTTTGACAGGTAATCTGCCCGCGTCTCACCTAAGAGTAGAAAGAGAAATATGGACACAAAGTAAACTATATTTAATGAGACTTTTCAACCAACCAAGATGGAATCAGAAGGGGATTTACCCAAAAATATGCCACAGTTCAATGTCAGAGGCAACAATCAAACCCAGTTCTCCAGGGTCACCCTCCTGTAATACAGAGACATAATGAATTGTAAATTGCTGGCAGTATAATTAGTTGTTCCTCCGGAGTAAAAAAGTAAGGCAGGATAAAGTGAGGTGAGATTTAGATGCTAGTGCTAAGTGTAAGCTTCCAGGAGCAGTTACCTTAAAGAAAATCACCAAAAGCAGTAAGTGAAAACCAGAAAGGGACTGGGAGAGTAGGACGAGTGTTCTCTAAGCATCTTATTTGTCTCAAATATTTTTCATCTATTATATTACTTTCCTTCTTTCACTGCTCATTAGACAAGAGACATCTGGTAGCCCTCACTGTAATAGATTCTCAGAATAATGTACCATATGAAAGATAACATCTGGAATACACAAAGCAAGACCTTCAATGTTCACAACCTATTCCTCTTGTAGATAACAGCAGCCATTATCTCAAATTCAGAGTGACACTTGTTTTTGTGTTTGGTTGGAAAAGGAAATTGTTCATTTCAGCTCCAAAGAGGCTGTAATCTGCAAGTATTTTCCTACATGAAAGCAGACAGGCTCTACTTCTGGTCTCTCTCTCTCTCTCTAAATAGCATCTTGTCTACGTGTACACGGTGTCCAGACCTCCAGTACTGTCAGTGGAGAGCTTGATTCAGTTGGGATAAGGTAGTTGACACTGGAGATGCCTTAGGATATCTGAGTGATCCATGCTGTGACTCACTGTAGCCCCAAGGAATGAACAAAGAAACAAATCCAACCTACTGTGGTAGGTGCTAGAAGGTATATCCTAACCTACTGTCCTTCACCTACTGAGTGGAACAGCTCTTTAGGCTCCACAGGACTGATTAGACCTCCACTGATCATAATGAACACTTAGATACTTTGCACACGTGTAGATATCTATATTTAGACAATTAAATTGGCGTGTTTTAATCTGCAGAATGAGGTCTATGTCTAAGGAGTAACTCAACTCATGTATTTACAGTAAGTGCCTAGGATGCCTAGCATGAAGAGCATGTTGGTATGTATTTCTAACAAGAACATTCCCAACTGCTTGAAAAAAAGAGACAAAACTCCACTTGCCTAAGAAAAGGTTTTTTTAAAACAAGGCACACTGTGAGTAGCATTCACATAATCTCTTGGCAGCTGGATTGAAGGCAGTCACTGAACAGATTAATTGTTACCCAGACTCAGATCACTCCTCTGTGAAGAAGTTTATCAAATATCTGAGTCTGCTGAGATAATCCACACTGGATTTTTTTCCACCAACAGTTCCTCACTTCAGTAGAAAAAGGGATATCAGGAAAGGCACACCTAAATTTTACTTCTTAAAATTTCTTTTCTGCTCCTTCTGGCAATGGATTAATTTGCTTTTTGTCTGTTTCTGAGTGAGCATGACAGGATCTAATATTTTAGTCTGCCAGAACCCAGGGGTATTTCTTGAAAGTGTTTGAGGATGTAGTCCTGTGGCTAGAGAGAATTCTGGCAAGTTTCCTCTAACTAGTTAATGATCCTCTGAGAGCTGGAGTTCTTAAGGTGAATATACATAACAGTAACTTAGAATTCCATCGCAGGAAGCTTTTACATTAATTTATTCAAGGCTCACTCTAATTTCAATTAACAATTTTGAATTTCTGCAGACACATCAAATTCAGGGAAATAGGATCAGGAAGTTACTTCAGATGGTTCTGTGACAATATCACTCACTGTGTAATTTTAGTCGATGAATGGTGTCTATGCACAGAAAGCTAGAACCTCAGCAAGAGTTTCAGATGTGTGACCATCATGACCATACTGCAGTCTTGGAGGAGTGAGGGCAGCATGGAACCCTGCTATGTAGCCCACTGGGATGTGTCACTGTACTCAATGGCTTCCCTACAACATGTATTTCTGCCCCATCAGACCCTAAAAAGTTGAGCCTTACTTTTTAATTTATTTTTTTCTTAAGATATTCACATTTGCAAATTATTTCTGCCTATCTACAGGTAAAGACCTATAGACTATAATTATTATTAGCATCAGGACTACATAAAGGAAACTGAGAGCCTGCCTACTGTTCTTCCTAAAATAGACACCGAATCACTGTGGTTGGCATCCCTTTTGTTTCTGCAGCAGCCACAGGGCTGTAATATTCTCTTTGTGTTGGCAGTTCTTGAGCAGCACATATGAGAACAAGATCCCAGCTCACAATAAACATCTGCTGCTGATCTGATAAGATATAGGTGGAATAATCAAGACAAAGGAAGGATTTAGCTTGCTCTAAGAACAGCAAAGTCTGAAGAATTAGGGCACATAAGAAATTCAACTGCTGCTTTTTGCATATTGAGTATGGAAGAGAGGGTAGCTCAATTAAACAACTCCTTCAAATTTATCCCAAGGCTGTTTTTTCTTCTAAAATAAAACCTTATGTTTTCTTGGAGATATTTCTGTTGAGTCAGATTTGCATTGGTGTTGGAAACTGCACCTATTGGGATTTACAGAAGTAACTATGTGTGGTCCTAAATGGCTATCGGCGAAGGAAAGCCTCACATAGGCCAACAGTAGGGAGACAAACATAAATTCACATAAAGTTAAGTTTTAATAATGAGGGTAAATAATCTGTGAGTTAGCTATTCTTTTCTTTTCCCCAGCTTCCCTTGGCAGCAGTTTCCCCACTTTTTGAAAAGAGAATCTTCATAGGAGACCCCACTCCAAGATACAAAGAGCTCTTTGGTCCCTTGGAAAAGAGATTGAATGAAATTATGGGGCTAAGTGGAAGTGGACAAATAAGACCAATATATGATCTTTCCTATCCTTAAGCCTCTGTAAATCATGGTTTTGAATTTAGATGAGAACTCACTCTCCTTCAAGTCCTTCATTTCTCATTGGCAGCTGCATGACAGAGTTCGTTTTTCAGGGGCTTTCTGTAAATACCAGCTTGAGCCCCTGCCCAGAAATCTGGAAGCTAAATCCAACTCCCTGAGTACTTAAAGAGCTCCACTCCCAAATTAGGGATCAGCTGTCTGAAGAAAACAACTCTTCTTTAAGGTAGATGTGGCAAAAGAAGGAAGGAACTAGGCCTTTCCCAGCACACAGCAGCAATAATTAAAACCTCTCTTTTATTTTCTGATGAGGTGACTAGAAAAGGAAGTGACTAACCCCCACATCCCTCACAACACCTTTTGAAGGTTGTTGTGTCCAGTTCTGGAGGTCACTCACTGGTCTGCAGATTGAGTTTACTGAGCTGTATCAGCAATAGAGCAGCCAGCAGGATGAAGGAGGGATCGTCCCACTGTAGGCCTCAATGGAGAGGCCACAACTCAAACAGTGGGTTCTGTTTTGGGCCTCTCACCCCAAGAAGGACATTAATGGGCCGGAGCATGTCCAGAGAAGGGCAACCAAGCTGGTGAAGGGTCGAGAGAACAAGGAGTGGTTGATGGAACTGGAGTTGTTTAGCCTGGAGAAAAGGAGGCCCAGAGGAGACCTCGCTGTCTACAACCCCCTGAAAGGAGCTTGCACCAAGGTAAGAGTCAGTTTCTGCTCCCAAGGAACAAGCAATAGGACAAGAGGAAACAGCCTCAAGTTGTGCCAGGAGAAGTTTAGATTGGATAGTAGGAAAAATTTCTTCACTGAAGTGGTAGTTAAGCCTTAGAACATGCTGCCCAGTGCAGCCCACGCAGTGGTGGAATCCCCATCCCTGCAAGTATTTAAAAGATGTGTAGATGAGGTGCTGAAGGATATGGTTTAGTGGGGTACTTGGCTGTGCTGGGTTAACAGTTTAACCTGATGATCTTAAAGGTCTTTTCCAACTTAAATGATTCTGTGATTCTATGAGTCTATCTGACCCAGTAGGGCTTCCCACTAACTTACCAGAGCTAGACATTCCTCTTTGCAAGCTCACTCACTAGTTACTGATTGCCATCATCTGCTTCTTTATCATCTTTGCTGCTTAGTAGAAATACCCCAGACTATGTATCTCCCTTTTCCCTTGCTTCTGATTTTGGCTTTTGATACCTTAAGGTTACAAACTCTGTAATTCAGTTGGTTTGACTAGATCCATGCAGGGTTAGTTGGTTTGTTCAGCCTTGTATGATATTATTTTATAGTGTATCCCTCAGTTTTGAGGACTAAACTCTCTCACATATAATAAAACATAAAATGCAAATAAACTAATTTTTAAGCATTCCAAATAGTTCATCATCTACTTTTATTTCTATTTAGGAGAAGTAAGCACTGCTTCTGTTCAAACTTACTTTCTCTAGATCTTTGTGGGAGGTACTGCTCTTTCAAGACTTAGTAACTAGAATGACACTTCCCTTGCACATTACGTTTTAAAAATAATAGGAAGAAAGAAAAGAAATAATTCCATTTCACTCCATATGAAAAATATTTTAGGAAAATAACAATCTTTTCAAGTCAAAATAGGAAAGAAACCATCCATACATCAAGCAGGACAGTTACGTTACATCTCACATTACAAAATGCCTACTCATGAAGCATAAAATGAAAAATAACTGTCTTTGATCCCACAAATCAGAATTTGATCTGAGCAATATGTGCATGACTGAATCCTGAGACAGTAAAATTGAACCAAAGTCATCTGATTGTCAAGATTTTCAGAAGTTAAACCTTCAGAGAAAGGATAAATCAGTAGACAAGACATTACATTAAGATTCAGGAGACAAGTTCGACCCTGCTGTCTGCTGCACACTTCTTGTGTGAGACTTAATAAATCACTTTGGGTCAGGTCTGTGAAGGTGGGTAATGTGTCAATTGTGCTGCTTGTTACAGTGCCTTCAGGTGCCAAGCTGCTGAGCAGAATTCACAGGCATCCAGGCTGGAGCTGCAGAAGTGGAACTGGTACAGTCAGTTCTGTCCATAGTAAACTGTGTAGGTTGGGCAATAAGGAATGCAAAGGAAGGGGTTGTGTCTTCAATTCTACAACTCTGGAAGTTGTAGTATATTATTCTGAACTGCAGGGAGCTACCTTTTCTTCATAGGGAATTCACAGCTTTATGCACACTCCTGGAACTAAATTACTTAGTCTCTTGTTTACATAAAAAAAACCCAACAAGCAGAAAACCTCAAAATACAGAGGAATCTTTTCTTCCACGGAGGAAGCACTGCCATCCTTTCCCTGGGAGGATGTTCAGCAGAACCTCCTCCTTGATGGTGAGACACCTTGGCATACTTCCAGAGATTAAACCTGCGTGAGTGCACAGAGTACTCCAAAAGGCTATCAGCTGCTGAGGACTTGTCTAGTGTAGGGGAAGCAGATGTTTTCACTCTCTCCTTAAGCTGCTCCACTTTGCATGAAATAATTCAGTATGAATTGGACCACTGAGAGAAAGAGAGATTAGTAAATGTAATTTTGAACCCCAGAGGTTAGTCACTTACTGGAGGGAAGGGAGCTAGACTTCAGTCCCACTTCCAATTAATATAAGTAATGTTTGCATTTATCAGAGCATGGTATAAATGCAGCTCCATGTCTCCTGGGTCCATCAGCTAACCACAAATCCTATTCCTTTCTTAAGATCGTGTAACTGATAATTAGCATGCATAACAGAAATAAAATTGGCAGGATGATTATAGAACCCCACCAGACTTCAGCCTCATGTCCAGGACAGGTTTATGTGGGTTTAGCTGTCCTTGGATGAGAGACAGACTTAAAATCTCTGACCGTGAGTTACTGGATGAAAAGGGAAAAGCAAAATGCTTCAATGTACTGAGCCTCCAATTGGTGCAAAAACTTTATTATGTCTCTTAAGTCTCTTAACTGGATTTGGAGAAAGAATTGGTTTTTACATCCTGACAGCACATAAATATGAATTACATGCTTAGCTGATCAGTGCCATCAAAATGTATACGGTTCTGGGCATGCTCCAAAGGAAACATTTATCTGATTGTGGAAGCCGACTGGTGGAAGTGCAATCACTTAAGGAACCATTTCTATTAATGGGGAGGCTGCTGTTGATTGCTTCTTGCTGCTTTCTTCCTGCTCTGATGCCTGACAGTTTGGGAACAGATGACTGGCTGATTTTGAACATGAAGTGTAGGGTTTATATGGCAAAGTGTAGATGTTTATAGCATAGATACCTATATATGACCCAGTGTCTTGAATCCCTCTGTAGACAATGGAGATCTTGTCAATATAGTCAGTGGACTGTGTGACCAACTCGCTCCTTGACAAGTAAACAGCTAAAAGACACTAAATAAAACTAAATCAAGTGTCACCCTCCTTTAATTATTAAGGAAGGCAAACAGACCTTTAAGAAATGAAAACACAGTTTTCACATGAGTTCTGACCTCCAGATCCCAGCAAGTCTTGCTCCATATTTTGACACGTGGTACTGTCATTCACATCTCAGCACAGAAGCTGTGTAACACTGTGGTTCAAACTTGTATATTAGAGAATCAGCAAGTGGTTGCTGCTAACAAGTTTGGATATTATGAAGAGTTACCACTGACTGGTGGGGAGCTGCTGCTTCTCAGGGAAAAACTGCAAGGCACTCTGAAAGTCATTAACTCAGCTGTTTCACTTCACACCACATCTAATAAGCAGCTTTTTCATGACCAACACCATTTCTTGGCTAAAGGGCAATATTGGATGCTTACCCATCATCATGTTGCAGTCAGGGAAAAAAATGGTTCAGAAAGAATCAGGGAAATGGAATTTACACTTCTTTCTTAGAAATTAGGAACATTAATTTAACTAAGTCTACTTCTATCCTACACTGTCCTGTGGAGTATAAAAGGTGGTTTAGAAGAGAGTCTAATGAGTATTAAGTCATCATGTGATGGTCCAAAGCTTTCAGGAGTCAGGAAAATTACTACAGCGTGGTGGTTACTGACAGACAGCTCTTTAAAATAGCCTGGCTACTACTGCCAAAGAATATTACACGCTATTCATTTGAAGAGTGATGGAGCTCAATTAAAGACCTTGATACATTCCTGCTCCTTTTCACAGAGCCTGTCACCAGCGTGTTCCTCCAAATACATGTGCCTATTTAAATAAAAAAAAAAAAAGAAGCAAGAGCTTAGCCTTCTGGTTCTGAGTCAATATTAAAATGTTCTGATGTCTGGTTTCAAGCAATCTTCACAGACAAAAACTGTAGCAGAAGATTCTGTGTGGCTATAAAGGGCACAGCATTTTGTTAAATCAACACAATATGCACCATGGGCATGACTGTTCATTTCAGTTTCTATCCTTCCGATGTTATCAAATGTAATAAAGTTTTGGAGGAAATCCCCCAATTTTATCATTCTTCCTTTAGCCTTTGAAAGCTATGATTGAAATATCCAGACTCTAAAATTTTGAGACTTAACTGTGACTGAAAGGAAATGGCTTTGTGGCAGAAGAGGGACAGATCACTAATTGAGGGAGCTACGGTGTCTACTTTTGGGAATGCAGTTCACGTCCTGTAACTTAAGGCTCCAAACTCAGACACCTATATTTATGTGATGCAGTTTAGACCTCCACACATGAGTTAGGTTGGATGTTAGGAAAAATGTCTTCCCCAGAAGCGTTGTCCAGGCCTGGCCCAGGCTGTCCAAGGAAGTGGTGGAGTCCCCATCCCTGGAGAAATTTAAAAGCCTTTTAGATGTGTTGCTGAGGGACATGGCTTAGTGGTGAACTTGGCAGTGCTGGGGGCATAGTTGAACTTGATGATCTAAAAGCTCTTTTCCAACATAAATGTTTCTATGATACTATGAACCCTCAGTGTGTGGGATAAATCATCCTCTGGAGATCCCCTTTCCAGTTACTGTTACTGAGACAGTGTAGACTGGATATGTCATATGAGTAGATAAAATCAATTCCTCTACTTCCATATTTCAGATGGTTTGCACCGACTGTGCAAAGAAGCAAAGTTAAAAAAAATTATGTATAGAGAATATGGGTACCTAGATTTTTTTCAGATCAGGAAAATAGTTTCTATACTGGAACTTCATTAACACTTTCTAAGATCTTAGAATTTTTCACAGTAGGATTGAGTATATCAGAAACTGCTCTATTCTTTAGAAATCTTCATCTAATTTTCAGGTTAAATTCATGTGGGAAACTGCAAAAGAGACTGTATCTATAGATAATTCCTTGTGCATGGAGTTTTGGAGACTGCAGAGTAAGCCTGAGGTGCTGCCCCTTTTTAGGATACAATTTTGTCTTCAGAGACTTAATTACTTTAAAACATTCAGCATTTTTACCTAAACTAAATAAGCATAACTAACTCTATGCCCTCAGTAGAAAAAAAGGTAGTTATGGCCAACTAAGGGTCTGTGCCTCCCATAAAATTAATTCAATATAAATATATAAGTATTTTGAAGAAGTCCTTGAAAAGAAAATCGAGCAAAATCAGATTTCTTAATAGTCACCATTTCAGTAAAACATCAAAGAATCTGTATATTCTCATTACATTAAACAACAAAGTAGTATAAAGTTAAATAATTTTGGTTTTATCAGTCAGCACTACTTTATGGATAATGGAATACCACTTGGATATTAAAAGACACGATAAAATGCTGCTAGGTAATCTAATTAATTTCCTTATTAAACGTACTGCTCCTAATTTATGCATATTTATTAGCCTCCCTTGAGTATTAAACTATGTTCATGAAATCTTAATTCTGTTTCTCACATTACACAAACAGACAGAGTAATGATACTTGGTATCCAAAGCAACTATCAAGGGGTAATAGCTAGCATGGAGTTTATTTTTAACTCACTGTACTGCATACACTAAAAGTCCTTTTCCTTTCCTCTCAGCTGAAGGATATAGTATGGATGCTTACTCCCTATCTCTCTTTATTTTATTTTCTCCGAGTTATTCAGTTTACTGCAGAATTCACAGTGATCCACATAATACTAATAATTCAAGTTTTAAAGTTAAAGAAGCAGCTCTTTTGCGTGGTTCACACTTGTGTTTGTTGGTTGTTTGGGGTTTTTTTCTGCATTTAATTAGTTAATATTTAATATAATTATACAGAAAAAGATATATGTTCATGCTTTTGGAAAATGAGCTTCCAAAATTCATCAAAAGGAATTTTTCCTGAGTTTTACTTAGCTTTGGGTTGTGCCTTCACGTGCAAAACTGACATTTTGCTATTAATTTAAGAGAGCGTATGAAACCCTGATGAAAATAACTCTTTCTTTTAGAGGAGGTAGGGAACAGATGTGAAATTCCTTCCTCTGTGTTTTCTCTGTCAGGGACATAGAGTCCAAAGGACTAAAAGGACTAGATGTCTGCCACTGAGAGTGGCTCGCTCTCTTCTCTCCTCTGGCACTGGAAGCAGTTTCCTCCAGAGCTTGCTCAGCTGATGAATTTTTGCATGGTTTCCAGGAAATGTTTATTTCCTTCCACGGATCTCAAAGTCAGCAACTATCATAAAATCAGACATTTACTTTTTAAAGGAGTAAATCAGGACACGTGCATCATGTCCTCAACTCTTCTCTCTTGTGTTGTGAGTTGAGGAGCATAACCCGACCTTGAACATCCAATAAACTGCACATTTTCATTGTGCCTTTGCACATGCAAATCAGTGCACTTCAACTTATTATTAGTGAGTATGTTTGCTGTTAAAAAACCCAGACAGACCCCCAAAAATCCAACCCCAAACTTGGTTAAAGATAGGAATCTTATTTTCCTCACTTGCTAAACAAAGGCTCAATATTACCTCATCTTTTTAAGCATTCAGGACCTTATCCATAGCAATGGTAGAATCCTGTAGTATAACATAAAGTATCTTACAGTATAGCACAGGGTAGCAACAGATAAGGGTTGATTGTAACATTCTTGTACATCAGAGTGGGCCAAAGTGATGACTACAGGTATGTACCTTATTCTGTTTATTAAAACCACAACCCCAACATCCTGATTGTACAACAGGAGGTGATTTAAACTCTGTTTTTCAATAACTACTTTAATACATTGGAACAGGACAAGCTCAAAGCTGAAGAAAACAGTTAAAGCTGATGATTATTTCCTTTTTCTTCATTTCATCTCTTATGACTTCATTCAAAAAGTACAGACTGTGGCCATTAGTACATAAAGCATAAGAAAAATCACCCTTGAAAGTGTACAAAGGAAAACTAAAAACTAAAAAAAGCCCTATCAGTCCCACACATTGTTTTGATCATTGAACAGATGCAGTGCACTCAAATTAGTTTACTCAAATTGTATGTGATTTCTACTTCCCTGACTCTTTTGATTGCATCCATAATAGGCTGTGAAAAAAAAATACTAAAAAAAAAATCATGTGTTTGGTTTTGAGCATTCTATTATCAAGTGTATAATGACTTTGGAGGAGGTGGATACTGCAAATGAATTACACTAGAGAGTAAATGACAGAGTTTCTGCTTTGTGATTTTTGCTGTGTGCATATTATGCTGCTTTAAGGGTAACTGAATAGCACTTTGGTTTCAGCAGACATAATAACACCTCTAGGCAAGTGAGTTCTTTTTTCTATCAAAAATACTTTCTTCTCAAGTAAAATAGAATTCATTTCCTGCTTTACATTCCCAGAATAACAGTATCTCACATTATATTCAAGTGAAAAATAACATATAAAATGGTTTTTGATTCAAGAAGCCTGAATAGTACAGATTCATCAAAGGGGATCTGAGCTTTAGTAGGATAAAAATGGTCTCTGGGCTTTAAAATGAGGGTGGAAGTGGCTGTATTTTGATGAAGATCTTTCTAGGTGTAAAAAAAAAAGAATTTTGCCTGAAAATGAGCGTAAGCAGGAAATAAAAAAGACAAATTTGCTTGATAGTTTGAAGATGTGTGGCATCAGCAACCTGGTACACAGAAAATAGACCTGCTTATTTTGATTGCTTCCACAAGCATGCCAAACCCCTTGGTGCCACTGTACCTGTCCCTTTGAGCACCTAAGTCAGGGACCTGTCTAAGTTTCTTCTTCAGTTCTGCTACAGGCTATCAAAAGAAATATATATCAAGAAAAAGAGGGAGGAATTAGTCTCTGGGCCTTTCTCTGGGTGTCTGTAAATATGGGAGGATTTGGATGACAGGTGTTGAGCTAGAGAAACTAATATTAAGTCTGGCAGCAATGGAAATTTGGATGGAATGATTTGCCATCGCTGCCCTCCTTGGCAAATATAGATTAGGTGCCAGGCATTCAGGACATTCAAAGTAGCCAGGACAAGCCTGACCTCTCAACTCTTTTGAAAGCACAGGAGAATAAATATTCAAACTTTTGTTCTAAATAAGATTAAAAATAGAGCAAAGAATGCAGCAAAAGCTTGGTAAATTCACTTTGGTTAGCCCCAACTCATTGCATAGTAATAGCAGTGAGAAAATTTCTGCATCCTCAAGGGTGGAGTTTGAAAAAAAGAAAATTTAAATGATACCCTGAATTTTAAAGCCTTGGTGTTTGAACAAATATAAGACAAAAGAAACCAAACCAAAGCAAAATAAAATAAAGAGCATTGAAGGCATTGATTCTGGGAAAGAATGTTTTCTCTAAAAATCTGATATATCAGGAAATGCTGAAGTTTTTTGAAGAGTTTTGTAAGTTTTTTGAAGAGTTCCATACTCAGAGTGGTGAATGAAGAAAAGCTAAATGAAATCAGAGAGAGTTTGTTTTTTCTTCCATCAGGTCTTACTGAGGATGAAAAATCAAATGGCTTCATTTTTGTGTAGCAACAACAGAGAACTACATGTTCCTTCTTGAGCAATTATTTAAGCAGAAAGATTCTTATCTTACTGAAAATTTCCCCAATCTGCTTTTTCCTCTGATTCTCAGACTGCAATCAAGCAAATTAGAGAGCTGTATGTTGTTACTATAGTAATAAATGTTGCAGTGCATAAAAAGAAATTGGGCAGTCTAAGATAACATATCTCCCAGGGAAAATGGAATACAATTTTTCATCATTTTGACCACTCTGTGCTGTTGTAGCTGTGGGTTCTAAGAAATGAATGTCCCTATGTCAGCACAAATGTTTTCCTACTCATTTGTCGTTTTCAATGGGAACAGATACTTGAATCAAAGCTAAAAGTACATTCCAAGTTGGTGGTGTAAGCAAGGTGATGGGGCTTGCAGTACAATTTATATTGCCATGTTGATGGGCATAGCTCATTTAATGTCTTCTATACCAGCTTCATTTTCAGGCTTTGAATTTTTCTGAATATTTACACTAAATTCAATTTTAATTGAGCTTTTTATCTACATTTTTTTTACAGAGAAACAAATGGTTTTTATATACATTTATACATAACATAGATCTATGCTTCCAAATCTTCATGCATGTACGTGTGGGTATTTAGATAGGTGTGGAGACATACACAGCAATTGCATTCTAAGAATTAATGAGTCTGTTACAAATTAAAATTAAAAATTGCTACCATGTCAAACAGAATTAAGATATAATACACCATCCCTGGTGGTCTTCCAGATCCCTAGTCTCTCTCAGTAGGATAAATCTCCCCTGGCAGAAATCTTACCTTTAAACCCAAACCTGAGTGTCAAAGCAAGGAGGAGATTCATAGCATTGTCTTTCTTCTGCAGCCTATTAAAACAAAACCAACAAAAAGCTCTTGTGCACATCTATGATGTGCATGGGTAAGAGAATTCAAGATTTGAGCAGACCCAGCAGTGAAAACTATGTCTTAAAATATTTATTAGGGGAAGATATTTGCACTCACTAGAGCCTCTTTCAGAAGAAGACATCTTTATTCAGAAATGACATCATCTCACACTGTTTCTGGTAAACGGGACTATCTGTTTGCCAAGTTGCATGCACCAGGCAGCATATTGCTGTCAGAGAAGCTGTTGGTTACATAAAGCTGTCGGCAAAAAATTGTGCCTGCGTGCGGATGAAGACAGCAAAAACATGGCACAGAACTCCCGAGTGATTACACGGCTTGTGCCGATGCTCTGAAATGACTGTTCATTTTCAGATGCTCAGCTCTGAATTTGTGCAAAACGGGGCGTTGGAGCTTTTCTGTTGGTGATGCTAGCCTAGAAGTCAAGGGAACTTGATTAATTCTCTAAGTGCCACAGACTTCTTGTATAGCCTTGGTCGTGGCATGACTCTTTTTTGCCTTTTAATTGCCTATCTTGACAGTAGGAAAATGATATTAAAGCAGGGGTTACATATATTGGCAGTTATAAGGGCCTTAGTAATTGAAGTATCCAGATCAATCACTTACAGAGAGATATTTTCTATTTTAAATGTGTGCCTTGTTTTATTGTGTTTTGTTTTGGTTTGTTTTGTTTTTTCCATAACATGACTGTCTTGGTTATCCTTCTTTTTAATTTCCAGTGATTTGAGGGAGAGTGTCTGCTGACAGCCTTTCCTAAGTTTTTTTTCTTGTTAGTCTGAAGAAATTTCTGATATTTTTTGATGACATAGCTTGGCAAAAAACCTGTTTTCCTTACACTTGCTACTTCTTTACATATTCTGTCAGCCTGACTGCATGTCAAGGCATCTTTATCCTAAAAGGATGACTAATGGGAAAGCTTCAGTCAAAGCAGTCTCACCAAAAGAACAGAAAATTTATCCAGTAGCTGCTGGACTGGACTGCAAAGTCAATGGCCAAACGCCTACCCCTGTGATGGGCTGTTACATGAGGACTGTGTGAAATCAGTGACTGTCACCAAGTTTCTTTCATTATGTCTGTAACTGAACATAACTAGGCTTTAGGCAACAAAGTAGTTTCACATTAAAACCACATTTTCACTTAGTGACAAAGCTTTTGTCTGCACATTAACAGAAACAGATCGGATCAGCTGACATCACTGTATGGACAACAATATCAGTCACATCTTTCTGCAGAAAAGATTTAAGATGTGTACATTAAGGGATATAAACTCCTGCTGCTTTCCATTCTAAGCATGGCCTGCATTAGCTTCAGCATCGTGTTGAGCTCAGGTGTTCAAACTTGTAGAGTTTGCTGAAATACTTAGCCAAGCTAGATAATAAGGGCTGGAAGAAAGAAGATGATCTCTAAGATCAGCTTCCCATGGCTGAAAGCAACCATGATTCTGGTATGGAAAATAGCATTCATCCCAGCTGATTTTAGCCTTTAAATATTAGGCCAGTCATGTAAATTCCCTCTGAAGTGCAAAGGAGAGAGAGATTTCTTCAGAGTCAGTCCATAATAAAAATGATCTAAGGGGCAATGAGTCATCTTTTAAAGATGCCTGTGTCTTTCCACTGTTTATGAAGGAGCTTGATGACCAGCATAGATGACTTCTTGGTGATTGAAGTTAGAAAAATTAAATTCTGACCTGTTAACAGAAAAGTTCACAAAGCATCCAATCCACACACCCCAAGCTCCAAAACACTTCTCAGATAAAACTAACACGTGCTTCAGAAAAATAGCTCAGCTATTTAACTGACATTTAAGTGGTATTGAAAGTCCTAGAAAAGCATCTGTTTCCTGCTCTGGCAGGGGAGTTGGACTTGATGATCTCCAAGGGTTCCTTCCAACCCCTACCATTCTATGATTTTATGATTTTATGATTCTATAATTCTAACTGTACCTCCAAAACTTTTTTGAAAACCTGAACTATCCTCCCAAATCATGGAATTGCCATTACCTCTACCTGTAGTCTTCCTAATTTTGTTGAGTGCTTTTCTTCCGTGCTGTTTTCTACAAAAATGCATGTGAAGAGAGAGGCACCATGTAATGTGATGGAGCAGGCAATGATCTGGACCTCACAGAGGAAAAAGGATCATAGACTAGAGGCATTGAAAGTGAACAAAAAATAGGATATGCCAGGAGAAATGATGGGGAGGGGGGGAGGAGTGGTTATTTGCACTCATGTTTGGAGGGGGATTCCTGTTACTGTGAAAAAGAATCATTATTTCCACCACTGGAACAGGTCCTTAGAGCAGAAAACTGCCAATGGCAAAGGCACAGTGTGTGGTTCCAAAGTATCTTGATAGGAGTGGGAAAAAAAAATTCATGGGCAGTCTTTCAAATTAGGAAAAATGGCAGTGGGCAGATTCTCACCAAGACAGCTCGGGAACAGCTGTTGCTTGGGTGAATTACAGGCAGTCCATGAACAAATTAAAAGGATGATTGAAATCAGTTATTCTGAAAAGAGAATTTAGCAAAAGGAATCATGTTGCTGGCGGGTGAGCCTTGGCACAATCAGTACTTGACCTTTTCACTAAATGTTTTGTGATGCAAGTAGATTTGCACTAAGGACAGTGACTGGAGAGACATTTTTCAGATATAGTCTCAATATGGTGTAGAACCAGAGAATTGCCCTAGGATAGTCCAACTATCCCAAAGAAGGTTTAATAGATTGTTGAATAGCAATAAATGGTACTAGAGATGAAGATCATGGACCTGGGGACTGGCAGATAAAATTTTACTTTAAGGGGGAATTTGTCATGTGAAAAACTACAGGGGGCAATTACAGACAACAGTCAGCACAGGGTCACCTATATTAGCAAATTAAAGATGCCAGGGCAAGTGTCCAACCCAGGATGGACACTGGGAAATTGTTATAGAAGTCTTTGGTACCCTTTTGGGCAGGGACATTTGAAACTCACTGTTCAGTCATTAGACTAGATCAGGAACCCCAACATACAGTTTGAGCACAGTCAATCTGCCTGTAGACCCAGAGAATTTCAATAATACAACTATGATGAGAGTATGCCAGTCACCTTGAGGTAAGGCAATGGTTAATGACACTGTTTAATGTGTTAGTACAGACATAGCTGATAAATACTGGCTAAGTTAATAAGACTACACAAAAAAGATGCTTCCAGTAAATATAAATCATGTAATAAATTGGTGACAAGCCTTGCTCCCCCCTTGGAACAATGTGCTTTTTCCAGGTATGTCACAGACAATGCTTTAGTGGTCAAGATGTGTGTGGTTCAAAGGGGATCCAATACTGTGCCAGACAACTTTTACATCTCCATGTGCTCAACTTGTTGAAGCAGAAGACCCTGATTTTTCAGAAAGCAGACTACTTTGCATAGCTGCAGCAACCTCATCCCTTATACTTCAAGATCTGTGTGCTGACAAAGCTTTTTCACTACTGAGCAATGCCTGAAAATAGGAAAAAGCAGATGGTACTTCCTCACTCTCCATTAGAAACAAACAGCAACACAGGAGAATTCTGGCAGTTTTCATTTTTCACTTAAGCACTGGCATGACAGTGAAAATGTGACTGAGCCTCCTAAGTGATTTAATGTGAGTAAACTTGAAATTAAACCACATTTCAGACAAGTTCACCCACCTTCCTGAGAGGGAAGACATTTAGTTAAACACACACAACCCCTCTGGTTTGTTTTCTTTTCATTTTCCTTTCTAGAGGTACTGAGACTATGTTGATTTTATTGCAAGAGTGTGTAAAGCTAGATCCAAAGATTAATTGAGTAGGTCTCCTTCACTTCTGCAGCAGGTGCAGCACTGTTCAGGTCACATTCTGGTTCCCCTCCACACAGCTCCCTCCTGGGCAGCCAGCACAAAGCCATTATCTGTGGAAAAACACCAGTGCCCTGAGCTATCCCCATGTTTGATTTATGCTCCAGCACAACACGGAAGTCTCTCCAAGTTTATTCCTTGCTGAGAAGCTAGGAGGAGGTGGAGTCTTCAGCATCAAAAGCTGCAAGGCTGAAATGAAACTCTAAGATAGATCCTCAGATATACAGCTCTATAAAGCTGTCCATAAAGATGAAGAAAAAAACCCACCCTATTTTAATAGAGACTGAAAAAACCCTTTTATTTCTAATAAAAGTGGGTTTGTGCATTATAAATATTGTCCATCATTCCCCAAATATCATCAATTATCCATCCCTATTACCTTTGTTCTCTTTTTTGTTGTTTTGTTTGCATTTAATGCCCCTCAGACATTGTCATTTCTCTTTTATTTATTTGAGAGGATTATTTCTGGCTTTTATGAGACAGTTTTATGAGACATGACCAGAATTATGGAACTGTTCTTAAAAATGCTACATTATCCCTGATGTGCTGTAATTAGATGACAACAAATGCAGCCGTTTATGTGTGTTAGCTAGATTGTGAAGGAAAAAAAACCCAACAAACTATTTATAAAGGCTTTTTATAGCTTCTTCCTGAAGCAAAACTAATACATAGTTTGAAACCCTTTGATTTATCTCAGTAGGCTTCAGAGCAGCATAAAAATCCTCAAAACAATGGACTTATTTCCATTTGACAGACTACAACGTTGTGTACTCTGGTAACTCCTTTGCCAGATATTTAAATCTATACATCAGCAAAGAAAAGGCAAACCAAGCTTTGTTTACTTGAGACCTATATGGGTAAGTCTTGCAAATATTGTGTTACCAGCTCAGGATTTAGCCTTCATCTGAGGAAACATGTATTTAAAAATCTGGTGGTGTACAATTTATGGGCAAGAGGGTTTACCTTAAAAAATGTAAAATTACTCACAGTGAATTATTTTACTTTTTGACTTTAGAAAAAAAAGTAGTGAGAAATGGTAGAAAACATCTGTTTATAGGAAGAGCAAAAGTGAAAAAAAACCAAACCCAAAAACCCAAAATTTTTTCCCAATTAAGTCTTTCTGGCTTGGGAGAATTCTTCCCTGGCAAAAAAAAATATTCTTCATTCTTAATCACTACTGAGACATCTCACATCTCTTATTCCTGGGGAGGTTCCAATTACACACGAGAGGAAACTTTTTCACAACAGTGACAATCAGCCATTGGATTCATCTCCCCATGGAAGTGGTGAAGACACTTTTAAGATACAGCTGAAGAGGGTGCTGAGACTGAGCTTTGTCCATGTGTCTTTTGTTCCAAGGAGCCCAGAACTGAACATAAGGCTCTAGAGGTGGCCTCACCAGTGCTGTGTGGAGGGGAAGGATCATGTCCTTTGACCTGCCATCAGTGCTTTACATAATGAGCCCAGGATGACATTTACCACCTTTGCTGCAAGGACTCATTGCTGGCTCATGTTTGAAGGAACAAGGCATTGCAGCACCTGGTCTGTTCTTTCATTGTTGACTCCTTATAAATCACTGGAAAGAGGTTCCTTATGGAGCTAGGGACAGAATTTCCAAAGCACAAGGACAAATGAATATTCAGCAAATAGTCTTTAGCTGCCAATCACATCCTAAACCCTCAGGATGGATAGCTGATTTAACTCTACCTGTCAGCACCTGAGCTACTCAGCAGAGGCTCCTTTTGCAGACCTCATCAACAGAGTCACTGCAACTTTGGGCCTGATTCATCTCATGTGAAGGTAGGCATTTAAATATGCTAGGTGAATCATAAGTTAAGGTACATGATTCTATGTAAGGCAGTCTAGACTCTGTTGCAGATCCCTAAAGTTAGGGGAAGTAAATTTTACCACATACAGAGAAGGCTTAATTCATTTAGCAGGTGGTATAAATATTCAGGACTTCATTAAGAGGGAGTTTGTATGTCCTAATGCTAACTCTAACCGAGCTATACCCCACCTTCATCTCTTGATTTTTCTCCTGATGAAAGCTGCTCATAATTAATTATTTTCATTTTGGTTGTTTTGATTATATCTGAGATTCTGAGGAAAAAATCTGACACCACCATCCCTCAAATAAGAGAAGCACTGCTTGAACACAGTGTGGAACTGTAAATTTAGCCTCTGTATTCTTCAGTTTGAACCATCCTACTATTTGTATTGCTACTGTTCCAGATGAGAGTACCATCTACTCTCTCTACATATTTAAGACAGTGATATTTTGTCTTTTATTTTTCTCCATATCATTTTTTGCATGGAAGAATAAGAAGCAGGGGAAGGAATGGTGCTTTTTTTGGCTATGAATCCAGGTTTAATAGCTTAGTGTCTCATATTAAAAAGAAGAAAATAATTATTTCATATTACTTTCAACTTTGTGTGCCTAATTCAGTCCTTCCTCTAAGGGCACTTACACTCCAAAGCCTATATCCATTACTTCAGTAAGTGCATATATTTATTTTCAACATGTCCTTGTATTTTTTCCACGCTCTTTGTGATGCATGAAAACCAATTTGCTACTTTTCTCCTAGATGTGAACCCATCCTCCCCATCTGCCCCTATAAGTGGTGACATGAAAAAAGAGTTAGGCCAGCGCTCCAGTATTAGATAAATTTTAACCAGGAGTGAAATTGTTGCTTCTGAAAATAGGATGACTAACAGCCGTGACTGTAGCTGAACAAAGTCACTGGCAGTGCTGTGCCTTCCTTGCAGAGCCCAGCCTGTCAGCCCTTCCATGGGAACAGGCTTTTCAATTCTGAACTCCTCCTGGAGATTCGGAAGCACAGGTTGGTAATTCAGACAGGCTGGAGGATTTAGTCCCCCCGGGTCCCTCCTGATGGGTGATTATATATCTGCCCCCAGACCATTTTTTTTAACTAAAATCAGACCTTTTAAAATTACATCTAGACTTCTGACAAGCTTAATTTTGTGAAGAAGCCAAAAGGGTAAATGAGAAATTCTGATTTTTCTAGTGAACTATTGCCATATACTGAACTAACAGGAGCAGCAGTGACGTAGACTCTTGAAAAACACTCTCTGCTTCTTTTCTTCAAAGGCAAGGGGGAAAGACACACAAACAGCATTCCTTAGATTAACTGAAGTTAACTTTGATCTGTTCTTCCAACCTCAGCTCATCTCTTCAGCAGGAAGTGCCCACTTCATGCTGAAATTCTAGCAGTCACTGTTTGGATTCAAGCTTGAATCACTAAAATAATTTCCAAGTTGTCTTACAAACATCAGCTTCTTATGATCTCTGAGGTCCCTTCCAACCCAGCCTATTCTATGATTCTATGATTCTATGATTCTTTATGAACCACTCAAATAAGAACTGGGATTTTGGGGAACTGACAGAAAAAAAAAAGGAAAAATTCATCTTTAACTGAAATGAAATTAATTTGGAGCTATATCTTTAGAGATAAGTAACTTCTGCATTCTTCTGCATTCATTTCATGGACTATTCCATTGCCATGTGACTGTGGTATGTATGTGCAACTGGACATTATATGGGAAATTAAAAAAGAGCTTCTTTTTCTATTATGATCTCTCTTTTTTGACTATAATGGTATTTGTACGTCACGGCCAAATCACAGCCCCATTATGCAAAACACTGTTCAACAATATTAAACGATTTCTTGAGCTTCTGATCTTAAATTTAAGAAGATTTTTATATTTGCATAGAGATTAATGAGAAAAAATCCACTGGAAGTTGGAGCTCTTTTGTTCATTGAACTAAACACATAGACTTGTAAATATTCAGTTACTGTATGTAAGTGAATAAAGATGAACCATAGCTGTGGGGGTTGGTTTGTGCTGATATTATTGATTTCTCAGTCTTTAAAAATCTAGTGTGAGCTTATGTTTTCTTCTGAAATGAAGTAATTCCATCCAAGTCAGAGCCACTGCCTGCTGTTGAAGTACAATGATGCCCCACAAGTTTGGGGGAATCAAGGAAGAGTGTGAAAGGTACACTGAGTCTTTTCTCTTCCCATTCATTTCCACTCTGCTGTCCATAAGCAATGACACTCTCCAAAAATGTGATCCGGGTGTGATGTGTCTTACAGGCTTGTAGGTCACAAAACCTGGACTGATTGAATGAAATCTTCTTGTAGGACTATCACCACTGACTAAGCCATTTGTATTTCAGTGCAAGTTCACTGAAAATAGTAATTTTCCTCTTCCAAACTTCCATCTTGTTTGGGGAAGATATATATTTAGGATCAGAAATATCTGGTTTGAGATTAAGGAATTCTTAGGTCTTTCTCAGAGGCTGCAATTCCTGCCTTTTTTATTGGGACTTAGATCTACAACTCATGAATACTCACAGAGGAATTCTCTAAAAGAAAAAAAAATATATACTGGGCCCATTATAAGATTTTTGCCCCCTTTTCACTATGAGATCTATATTTTCAAGGGTAAAATGCCTTCTATTTCCTGACCATATCTGATAGTCAGCTGAAAATGAAAGAGTGATACTGGGTCAGTATTACTACCAGGTAGGAAGTAGGGAGTAACTCAGAAGTCACCATATTTCACAAAAAGACCCATTTGCAAATAAGTACATTTTTATAGAATGGAATTCAAACTGTTTTTTGTTATGTCATATATTTTACATTTGTTATTTTCCATGTATATTTAGAAACAAAGTTCATTTATATCTTTTCTCCTGTTATTGTTACCTTCTCTGAATGTTTATATTGCCCCTGGAAACAAAGGGAAAAGTTTTCCTATTTTGCAGCTGTGAACAGTTCCAAGAAATAAACCTGGGGGTTTTTTGTTTGGCTTTAAACTCATGCATAGCAATGATGTTCAGGATGAGCAGCTCAAAAAAGCTAAGATTAAAATAAACAGAAGCAAGGAGGAATTTCAAGAAAACAAATGGAGTTTAGAGAGTAAAACCATACAGCTGAAAACTTCAATATGACAAAAGAGAAGATGAACAGCATTTAAAGGACTGTCTCTGCACAGTGTCTGAAGGATAGGCAGTTAACAGCAATGCCACTGTCATTGTGCAGCTTGACAAAAGCCATGGTTCACCATCTGGGGATGACAAAATAATGGCAAATTAAACTTGTGTGTTCCAGAACTAATGTTTGCAATACACTGGCACAGAGCTTCCCCTGGCCCCTTGCTGCTGCTAGCAGGGTGTGCGTTACTTGTCTAGCACGGACTTGCATTGAATAATAAACCAGCCAGCTTTGCACAGGCAAGAGGCTCATGTCAAAACACGTTCTGTGCCAAGAGGGAGAAGCAGGTAGTAACAATGCAGCATGACTTCCCACTAACAGCTACAGTAGACATGCTGACCTGAAGGTTTTTTCATGCAGCACTGATAATCCAACTGTGGACATTCCTAATTATTATTGCTGCTTGGAAGTAACAGAGTAATGAAAATAGGCTTCTGTTTCTGCATCATCTGACTCACCGTCCCAGATCCAGTTTTATTCAGCATCTACAGATGTTTGCCTTCATGATTTTAGCACATTGATTATAGAGTAAGTTTAGCCAATACTGAAAGATTTGCTTGATCCAGAAACCACTGCAGTATTTGTACTGATTTCTGTCAGCTTTGGGTCAATATTTTCTCAAGTGCATTAAATCAGTTCAGTAGAGTGAGGATGGGTTTGGGGGAAGTGGTAAATAACTTTTTTTTTATTAAAGGATTCTTAAAAATAATAATAGAGGAAAAATCAGGACAAATTTTCAAG
The DNA here is from genome assembly GCA_013399075.1 of Chloroceryle aenea. NCBI lineage: Eukaryota > Metazoa > Chordata > Aves > Coraciiformes > Cerylidae > Chloroceryle > Chloroceryle aenea. The sequence continues at coordinate 15,280 of VWZY01006128.1, read as the reverse complement.
TACAGTATTCACGTTATCTTTGTCATAGAGTCATAAGAGATCTCTTAGATTTGCAAATTGATGCAGACAGATTTTCAAACAGTGGCTGATGCTGGAGATGATAGGTGAAATTCTGTGCTATAATGTACTGATGTGACAAAACTGCAGCTTCTAAATGTCTAACAGGAAGAAAACTTTATGTGATTGCACAAAAGTGTCACAAACGACAGTGCTTTTGATGAGTCCCTGCAATCTAGGGGCTGTGCAAACTGGTGTTTTCTGAGCCAAAAAAAGGATTCAGAGTATAAAATCTCTGATAACTATAATTTAGTAAACATGTCTCTTGGGAGTAGATGAGGGAAGGAGAAAGAAATATCTGTAATATCAGTTCTTGAGCAGAGAGACAAGAAAATAAGTATGCAGATATAAGGAGGTTTCAGTGAGCATTTAAGTGTTTTTTTTTTGCTATTCAGTAACTGAATACTTGAGCCATCAGGAGGTCTCTGGGAACCATTTCTGACACATCAGCATAGGATGAACAGCCATTTAGTAGCTGAACAGGCTCATTAACAATGTTGTAGCTATGAAGAAGCTATGGCATTTCTAACAGGCCAAGTTAGAAAGAAAAGCTTTAAAACTGCATAATAATTTTAGGAGAAAACAATGGATCTGACACCTTCTAGTTCTGTTCTGCAAGTTCCAAAATCACTGAATAGCTCTGAGATAGATCTTGACAGTGAAATGACAACAGGATTGACATGGTCTCTCCTGTCCCTAGGCATACCAGTATTCCACAGCAGTGTGACCAGTACTTCTATTTAAATTGCTGAAAGTAAGACTCAGGATGAAATCAAAAGACGGGGAAGAGCTAAAGCTTCGTATCTGAAGTCCATCAAAAGTACAATCTGATCTTACACTGGAAGCATTGATTATTTTCTAAAATCTGCACAAAATCGACTACTTTTTTTTTCTCCTTTTTTTAAAGTGGAATAAGAAAGGCAGAATTTTCAGCTGTGTTTAATTCTATGTTACTGTACAACAAGCAAAGCTCAATTATCCATAAGATTTTTGTGCTTTTGCTGAATCATGTGGTATATTGGAGACATACAAGTGGAAAAAACAGGAGAAAACAAGGAAACTTAGCAAAGTGTAAGACATGAAAATAAAGCTGGATGTAGATAGATAAACAGAGAGTAGAAGGAATCAGTTATGTAACACTGGTCACCACAAAGGACAGTGTTATGAGCATGGAATCCACTGACTGGTTGAGATGTGTCATAAAGAGATGTAAAGAGAAATGTGAAGGTGACCTACAAGATAGCTTTGCTATTATTGATGAGAAGCCCATCTCAGCTGAGGCAGAACAGGCAAAGTAAATAAGCCTTTGACAATTAAATAATAGAATCATTGAGGGTTACCTAGTTAATTTAGGTTAGAATTAACAGCTTGTTAGTAATTGGAAGAGGATGGGGGAGCTTGATAAAAAGTATTATAAACAAACATCAGGTGAGAGGAAATGGAGATAGTATGGTATGGTAGAGTGAGAGAGAAAGCAGCACTTGCTGGGGTTTAAAGCAGTATCAACAACAAAAACAAGCATTGAGTGGAACTCAGGCTGTGAGAGGCTGAGGAGCAGAGTAAGTATTTCTTGTGTGCACAGAATAAAATACCTTCAAAGATGATCAGAATGATTTAGATCTAAGTAGCCTTCTGTGAGTGGAGACTTTTGGTGTAATGGATTGGTGTGATATTTATTTAGTGGTTGACAAAGAAACTAGTGTGATGGATTGGAGAAAGACTTAAGAATTCTGCTACAATCCTTTTGGGTTTAAAGCATCAGCCAGGATTTCCTTGGAAAACAGAAGCTGGAAATGATTTGATTACTTTGACTGCATCAACATCTAGGATACAGGTATCCAGACTGGAGAGTTCAGGAACCTGTCTGATCACCCTGGGTGATCTGGTAAAATGAGGGTATGACCTTCATAATGGTGTAGAGAAGGAGTGAATGAAGATTCTCTGAAGGATATGAGAAGTGCTGAAAGAATTTAGAGGATTAATTAGATTTAATTAGATTAAAGGTGGTTTCAAGTAGAGTAGATGTATGAAGAGGATTTTGTGTTGGTTTCATGTTGTTTTTTTTAATGCATTCAAAAGCAAAAAAAACCAAACAACCTTAATGGAGTTAAAACTGTTTTGAAATGGGGAAGAGGAAAATATTTGTCTGCAGCAAACTAAAATTATTGGTTTTGGTTTTTTTCTTTCCCCATAGTACATAAGGCTAAGAGGACCACAGAAAGTTGCCTTTTTTTATCCCTTCTCATCAGGCAGGAGCAGCTACTGAAGCCATTCCTGTCAGATTTGCATAACCTGCTCTTGAAATCCTAGAATCACTAGATGGATTAACTCACTGCAGCTTTGCAAACTGTTGAGTGACCCAGGCTCTGAATCCCAAATCATAGTTTGTCAATAAACTGCTACAGAACTATTGACAAAAGCTTAAATGAATGTCTGCGTGAGCCTGCTTCTAAAAGCTCGTAGAGCAAAAGGCATTAAATGCTGACAAGCTGGAGAGAGTTCACAGAAGGCCAACAGCTAAACACAGCATCAAAGGGTGGAATGATCTTTTAGAATGCATGCATCCACATCCCTGACAATACAGTGTTTTTTCCTTAATTAGCCACAATTTGTTGTATAATTCTAAAATCTTCCAATATTAAACTGCTTCTTTACATTCCCTTGCATCTGTTGTTCAGAGAAGCAGGATATTTTACCTTGTTGGTCACTCCTTTCTATACCTCATTTTTTCCTTTCATCTATTCCTTCCTTCCTGTATTTTCTACATTTTGTCAGTGTTATTCAGTGAAACATTTCAGATGCTCCATGGGTGAATGATAAATATAGTTATATCTTTTAATCTTGGCAATGTAGTAGGACCAAAATTATATATCAGTCATATTGCCTGTTCTAGAGAAGATTGTTTCCTCATTTCCATTTTTATATTTGGAAGGTTCATTCATGCTGTCAGGCTTTGAGAACATTTAGATAGAGGTGTAGACACAGTAATAATCCAGGAGTCTTATAAGGATGTTGAAGACAAGCACATAAATGAACTAAGTGCTATCATTATCTTTGGGTTCTTTACAATCTCATCTAGAAACCTGTTAAGAAGATCTCAAAACACTGGATCCTGTACATACCCAAAGTAGGAATTGTTTCATGTCCTGAAGAGCTTCAGTGATACTTTTTACTATATTGACTGTTAGTCTGCCATTAAGTTCTCAGACATGAGCAAAAAGAAAGTAGGAAAGAAAGAGAGAAAAGAAAGAAAGACTTCTGCATTTTCACCTTACTGCCTGTGTACTTCCCAGGTCTGGGAGTTGGTGAGGAGAAAAAACAGAACTAGTGCTTCATGATGTTTGATTGGATAGCTGGCTTTGTGATAAGTTTTACCAAGGCAAAAGATGGACTAGTCTGTTTTCAGTGGACCTCACCAGAAGCGTGCAGCTCCTCCCAGTGTTTCTTCATACATGCTGTTGATACTTGAATGTTTACTGGTGAGACAGGTTCAAACTGGCACTTCTAGTGAATTGCCTAGAAATGTCATTTAGTAGACAGACAAAGTGCCTAATGTTGTGAAATACACCAAGCCAGCAGAATGTGGAGGACCTTTTGACACAAAATGTATTGCCTGAAGGTCTTAAGGTTTTGATGAATGCTCTTTATTCATTCGACTAGGAGGATTCTGCTGAAAGTATAATCAGACAGGTAGTCTTATATAGCTGTTAATTCTAGAGCAGGAGATTAAAACAGACCCACAATTATACAGATTGGAATGTCAGTGTGTCTCCTCTTCTGCAGGAAATGTCTTGCTGCACAGGAGGGCTTTTACCACATAAAGTTCCCTCCAGAAATGATGTCTTACACCTTACGGCACAGTCTCATGAGTGTACCTCATCACAACAATTCTCAGGGTCCATTTTCAAAATTATTTCAACTGAGTTATGTAATGACTCTGCTTACCTTTATAGTTATGTCCTCATATAAATTTCCTGAGGTCTTTTGGGTGCTCAGAGTGAGTAGGCAATTTTCTGCAAGTATATTTTAAGTCCTCTATTACCCCATTCTGATCACATTCAAAGCTGCTTCCATAGCAACACCTAAAAATATTATTCATTTCTAAAAATAAGGAAGTCCTTTAGTCACTTAACTCATGTAATCCTCCTTTTGTGACAAACACTGTAGTCACCTCTGTTTTAAGAGCAAAACTTTGGAAATACTGTCATTAATTTTGAAGAGATTTAAGTAACTTCCCACATAGTTTCACTGAAAAAACCTATCCTTGTGCAGTGACTAGAACCTTTCCATTCTGCCCAAATAGCTCCTCTAGAAACATGAGAAACCCTGTAAGAATTACAAGGATAAATTCATCTAAATTAAGAGATGAATGCTCTTCCTATTGAAGTCAGTGATAAGTCTCCACAGCCAAAATCAAATGGAGTAGGAAGAAGAGGTGGGTCATGAAATACATGCAAATAACAGTCCAGCTGTTGGCAGAGGAAGGCAACGTGGACCAGAGCAATTGGATTATAAGTTTTAACTATTTTGCAAAACCACAAAAGAAGAGAAGACCTGTGGGCTGGAAACAGAGAGAAGCAGAGTCCATGCACATATCCCTAATAGGATCTCACCTCGGGGACTTCTGTCAACATTCACCATTCTAATTATGAACTACTTTGTTCTCTCTTCAGCATGTGTATTCTGTGGTTGAAATGCAGTTCTAGAGCAGGTCACTTTTGTGGTTTGCTCTCATTTCAAAGCTTCAACACCCTTGGAGTGGGAGGTTAGACCAGGTGACCCGCAGAGGAACCTTTTGACCTAAACCAGTACTTTATTCTAGCTTTATTACCTTTCCAGAGCTCAGAAGTGAATGAAATTGTTGTGGCAATAAGTGTCACAGTTTGGAGGTTTTCAGGAAGGAGCTCCTGAAATGGAATCCAGTAAAGTCCTGTATTGCTTAAGGCTGATGAATCCTCCAGGGTGGTTTTGGAAGGGGAAAGAATATGGGCAGGTTTTGAGGAATAAAATCACAGCTCAAAGCGACCAGTCTTTGAATTCATGCAGGTTAGCTGAAAATAATAATGATAAACGTTCTCAAGTTTTGATATCCTCAGTCCAGAAATATCCAAGTCCCTATTTACTGCAGAAGTACTAGAGTTTGGTCTTGCACACCTCGGCAGAGTTGCCTGTGGGTTTGTCCTTTTCTTCTCAAAAAGGATTTTGGTCCAATGCTCTTGATTTAGGAGGGTAGTGGTGGGTCAGGTGATCTCTTAAGTTTCCTAATTTTCTTAAGTAGAGAATTTCTTAAAGGGAACAAAGCACAGTAATGACAACCAAGTGTGTTACACCTGCTTTCTCTCCTGCCTGTTAGGACAATTCATTCATCTCAAATTACAAACTATTAGAATGAATATAAAAATGTGATAGAAGATCAAGAAATGCTTCCTGAAAGAGAGATCTGTTACACTGCTGAACAGTCTTAGGAAAGATATGAGTTGCATGGATTTGAGAAGCTCAAGCCTGCTAACCTTTGAAAATTGGTCTTAGAACTTGTGGTGTTGACACAAAGGCCTGGTAATATTTTCTGTAGAGATATGTACTTTATGCTGTGGCAGAGCAATAGGAATGCTTTCTCTGAACAAGGGATGCTGATGTATAGTTGCTCTTAGTGACCAGGATATGAGAGTGCTTCAGAATAAAGTAAATTTAGAACAAGAACAGTGTATTTGACTACTCCCTCTCGATGAAAAGGAACTATGTCTTCAAGGCAACTCAAACTTGAAGCACAGACTGGTCCATTTTCTATTAGTACTTTTGAAATGGCACAAAATTTCAAGTTATCATTGAAACCGAGAAGCAGTGTGAGAGGTTTGGTCTCCCATGGCAGTGCATGTTGAAATGTAGCACCCTGATTCACTCCAAATCCATCACTATAATATCACTAAATTCCTCTTAAGAGTTCTCTCTACCTTTTCACATCTATTACAATGTCCTTTCTCATGTCCTTCATCTCTAGAGCAATACCCTTCCATGTCTTCTGTCTCTCCAACCTCCCTTACTCCCTTCATGACATCATTGACTCTCCAGCATCACCTACTGATCTTTTTGAGCAGAAGGGCAAGAGGTGACAGTGCCAGTTGGCTGGCTGGCCAGGGACCCATAGAGATTGTCTCAGCTCTTCACTACTGACGTGAAATAAATGATACTAGGGCTATCTACAACTGCTTCACTTCATAGCTTGGTGATCTTTTTCCTGTTGGGATGAAGAGTTTTTTGAGATTCTGATGCTTTGTTGAATTTGTCTAGAATTGGCCATTATTCAGTGAAAATAGATTTAAATATACACAGACAAACAACATGATTGCATATCCCATATTTCTTCATAGAACTAAGTTATCCCCTCCCCACACACAAAGTAGGCACACACAGACTTCTTTTTCAGTGAGATTTCTCCATCACACAGCTCTCTGGTAATAAGAATGCTAATGCCAAGTTGTGATTATTTTTTCAACTTCAAGGAAGTTTTCTTCTTCCTCTCTGGGGCTAAAATACCCCATTAATTTTGTCCTTAGTAGTAGAGAGTAAGCTTTTTACTACTCATTTCTCCCAGTGCCATCTCCAACTTCCCTTTGTCTCATCTATCTGTTATGTCTTAAAAGGCCTTTATGGTAAGGGCAGTTACTCTTTGCTTCTCTAGACAGCATCTGTCACAGCAGGTCCTTGAAGTGGAAAATGCCTCAGGCTGATACCTCAGTATTACAACAAGATCATGAGTATAATTTCTAAGAGTACAAGGCTTCTTTAGGTATCCATCAGAACCTGACCCCTGAGAATCTGTCAGTGATGGCTCATGAAGCAATTCATGCAGGGGAATTGTGATGGTTGTTCTCTTTATAATTTTCTACCTTTTTTAATCTTTTTTTTTATCTTTTCTTTTTTTCCCCAGCTAAGTAAACCTATCCTGGCACCTCTGAGTGTGAGGCAGTTTTACTTGAAAACACAGAGCATAGTGCTACTGTGCTTAACAGGCACTCTCTTGTTATATCCCTTACATTGATCATGAGCCAGGCTAGGAAGCAGGGAGTAAACACTTCCACCATGCCTGGAGACACAATGTTCAGAAAGCTTTGTTTGGCATGTTTTTATAGATTTGTGGAACAGTCAGTCCTAGCGCAGTGCCGTTGTCAGTTATTGATATTACCATTTAATACACTTCACTAATGAGTGGAACCGCAACCTTAATCACCACTAGACAAACAAGCCACCAAAAAAAGAGAGGAAAACAGCTGACTGGAATGTGAATTCTCTTAATTGGTCTCTCCATTCATCTTGTGGGGTAACTGACATTCAAAGGTCTGTAATAGTGTGTGAATAAAATTATCATATTAGAAAGGTGAGCAGATGAATCATTGATAGGTGGACAGAACAGGAATGTGAGAAACATTTCCCAAGCTATTTCATTTTTCATTCATAAACATTTTATTTAGATGATAAGTAGTTCACCATAACTGTGTAGTTTTTTGACTAGTTACCCTCCAAATAAAGGACTGCTCCTCCAATTTACTGCACAGTGCTTAGAAATACAGTGGAAATCTTGTCAGTCAGTTATATTGACTTGAAATGGTCAGGCTCATAGTTTGAGCTCCCAGTTCAATAGAAATGGAGGATGGGAGTGACAAATGGGCTCACATCTGGGAAAGACAAAGCCACTCAAATACTTCCCGAGGTGCCCCTGCTCTGGTAAACTGTCAAATGTTTCACTCTAAATGTATCTACCTTTCATTTGGGGTAAATAGATGAAAACGAAACGTAGGTACAAATTTAGCAAATCAACAGGAATGGCATTTGTTTTCATAGTGAAATTGATATAATTTTTTATTTTACAATGAATTTTCATTTGTCAGGTTGATAGAGAGAGTCTTTTTTACTCCATCTAAGAGAAATGGATTACTAGCTCTTTGGTTCAGAAGGGCTACAGGGTAATGCTGAAAAAAGATGGAACTAAAAGTTAATTTCTGGTAGCAATCACTTGTACCATGCAGTAGAAAATCCTGTCCGTGCTTGTAAATCTGTTGCAAGTCAACTAGCATCATTGTGGCTTCTGTCCATAAACAACACTGCCATCAATCACAGGCTTTTCTGCACATTGTTGGAGACAATTTTCAGACCTGGGATGTGCCAGAATAAAATATAGCAGCTGTGAGGACAACCTTATATTTAAAAATGAGTCGTGCATCCTTCTAATCTTCTCACTTCTAAGCAACATCATTTTGATGCTTTTATAAGTCTATGAATATACCTCTTGGCCTTCTTATATGCCATTCTTGGACTGGCCACTGAGGAGAAGTATCATAAGATAAGTCATTTTTTAAAGAAAGATTTTAAAATACCTGTAGGAATTATATCCCTGACAAGCCAGACAAGTAAGTGCAGTTCTACAGTAGCTGCAGTAGCATTATCAATATCTGTTAATTCATAAATGTTAAAGCTGCCCACACCTCCCCTTTGAAGCCAAATGCAATGTTGAGCTTGACAGCTCTCAGCCCTACTCTCCTAACTTGCAGTTCATTTGCCTCCTGGCTCAAGGTGCAGCTGCCTGCAGGCAGAATTGCAGCACATCTTTCCAATTCATCCACTGGCTTGCTGAAGAGGGAATTTTTCAGCCATGCCTGAGGGTAGTGCTGCATTTACTAGCCTGTTCACCAAAACCTGGGAGCAATTTATGGTCGTGCACTGAGGAAAAAGTAACATTATCTCTATTTGCATGGAGATGATTGTTTACTGGGTTTTTTTGTCATTCTTTTGTTGTTGTTTTTTTTTTTCCCCCACAAAACAGCTCAGAGAGATCACACAACCACAGCCTGGAGTGCTCATACTGATCTGTTAGCCAAGACTTATTATAGGAAAAGAGATGAAACAATAACACTTTCAAAGCCAAATTCTTTCATGTCCCTGAAAAAAGAATCTATGAATTAAGAAAAAGAAACAAGGACTTAGATACATGAGAAAAAATGTCTAGGATCTTGAGGACATAGTTCCTGGGCATGACAGATGAAGGAGGTAAATGTCTGTGCAAAGACAGTGTCAATGGGATGCTGAGCACTGAAAAGTTCCTGTGAGTAAATATATCCACTTTTTTTTCCAAACCACTCAGCATCCTGCTGTTGATTTCCTAACCCTGCTCAACAGATTCCTTCTTGGACCATAGTCTATCCTGGGGAAATAAAAGCAATTCAGTTGAAAGGATTATTTGGTTAAAATTAGTGCTTGCCTGACATTATGGGATACAGCCTTCCCCACAAAAACTCCATTGCAGATTTCCTTCTCTCAACAAAGCAGGGAATTTTTTTCCACTCCTTTGCTTTTTCGTGTTGACTTGGAGAAGGGGTGAGTAGGTGGATGCTCACAATTCCCTTATATTTATCCTGCTATTAAGTCCCTTGAAATGCTTTCAGGTTCATTGCTTTCTAACTTAAAACATTGTAGCTTATTCCCACCCTGTAACAAAATCCAAATCTAAACACAAGTTATTTATAAATCCTTGTTTAAATGGAACACAGAAATTCTTTCAAAGAATACTAAAAACTCTGCATGCAATTTAAGGAAATTATTGACTCACTGTTACATATTTTATGTTAAGTTCAGTGGTAACAAGCCAGGCTTTGCACATATTTAATTACCCCATTCACAAGTGGTATCTACTTCATTGCAGGAGCACAGGGCATTCCTGGGTAGCTGCAGGGTTCTTTGCAGAGGCCATTTTTCTACTTTCTCAAAATATAGTTTCTCAAGTCTGCCTGTATCCACCTCCAGCATCCACCTCCTTTCCATCTGTAAGTCTCTCTCCCTTTCTTTCCAGATGCAAAGTAACAGCAGTGGGAAACACTGGGAGCAAATATTACTCAGCAGCCCCCACCCTTGACATCAAAGTCCTCAGTCTACTCTACAGCCTTCTGCAGTCTTAGGTTGTCATCATTGTTTGGCAGCTCAGGGTCCAGCCAAGCAGCTAAGGTCATCTCTCCCAAAGCAGTGCTGACTAAATGTGGCCATTTCCATTACCCAGTCAGCCCACACTCCCTTACAGCTGATACACATCAAGTCCACAGAGGCAACATTCAGGCCACGATTCATTTTCTTCCAAAGTAAACCTGTTGTAATCGCTTTGTGCCACAGCAAAATAAAGTGTTGGACTGAAATGCTGAGAGGGCACTTGGAAGCAAGGCACTGATGTATGGCTGGGAAGGGACCTTGCCTCTAATGCAACAGCATGGTTGGTGCACACTCCTCAAGTTGCAAGTGTTATAGATGACAGCATAAGTAAAAGGAACACAAACCTTTTTTTTTTTCCAAGAAACCTGCTTTTTCTACTTAATTATTCTCTGTCACAGTATTTCCTTCACTGATTAAGAGCAGGCTAGGGCAGATGTAAAACATTTCCCTTATGAAACAGCTGCTTTACATTTAACCTGCTGGTAGGCTGCTATCTGCCAAGATGTGTTTGTAGCTTGTTCTTATTTCATCAGCTTGCTAGAATGAAATCAGATGCAACAGAAATCAGATGCACGATCATTCACACAGGTCCAGCTGCAACCTTTCTAATCACTGTTGCATATTTCTTGGTTTCACACAGGAAAAAATCCAAGGACATCAACTTTTGCACTCTAACACTGGCTCCTACAAAGACTCCCTCTATACTTAAGGTAAACAGATGACCCCTTGCTTTTTCTTCCTCGAGGAACAAAGTGTGGAAGTCTGTAGTTGACTTACTCAAAACAAGGCTAAAAGAAAGATAGATTTAAAACCAAAAAAAAGAGATTATACCAGATAAATATTCCACGACATAACTGTGTAGGAACCAAAGGAAAGACTAAATCTATTTTTACTAGTAATCATGCATCAGTAATGGTAGTAACAATTACTATTTTTATGTGTAATATATTAAAATGGCCATCTATGTGATCTTAAGGTTTAGAAAAACTAAAGCTGGATTTTGAGGCTATGCAGTGACTAACTGATGAGTATGGGAGCACTGATTCTTCCATTTATGACCAATGTGGCATCCATCTTTTAGACCTCCAGTTCAGTTGCCCAATAATATTCCTGGTGCCACAGCCCACACATCTTGTAGGTGTGAGCTTGAAGGTGTGACACAGGACCTAGAGCAGACCTCTTCCTTGCTGCTGAGACAATGGGAAGTCCAAGTCAGATCACCTGGGACGTTTCTTATGGTGCTGGCACCTTTGTTTAGCTAATGGAGTTCCCACTCCTGGTGGTGTTTTAAGTAATCCTAGAGAATTTCACTATCTCATTGTAATCTCCTCTGGTTATATAGCCCTTGAAAAATATTTCTTCTGTTAAAGTTGATAAGGATAATTGTAAATGATCCACCATTGGGTTGCTTTGTTTTGATATTTTTTTTACTCTGTCTAAGGTCAGTCTTAAATATTATGTGTATATCAAAGAAAATAGAAAGAGAATTACATGTCAGTGTCCTGGGAGTGGGGTTTTCTTAGTTTAAGCTGGAGTCTAATATGATCGTGCTTGATAATAATATACACTGAACTCCCAAACACCAAGGTTACCTGTTTGCTGTCTCATTATTAGATAATGGAGGAAAGAAGGGTCAAGATTTGATATTACAACAAAGACATTGGTAGCAAACCTGATACTCTGACAGCATAGGTAATGTAGCTAGAGGGGAGAAATATTTACCAGTGCAGAAAACAAAGCTGTGAATTGTGTCTCAATCTATTCTCGATCCTCTCTTGGTCACTGGCTGTGAGCAAAGCAAAGATTTTATGCAAAAATGGAAGCACTGTGAATATGGGGTACAGCACCAGCTCCAGAGCCAGTGAGGACTCAGCAAGAGCTGGGATTACTGGTGTTCTGTGTGCTAGGTGTCTCTCTCAAACTGTGTTAAACATTATTTTGAAATGCTATGCCTTTTCAAGTAGAAATGCATTTAATGGCAGCTCACATCCTTTTTTGCTTACATTTATCACTCTCTTTCCTCCTCCAAACCTTTTCCCCCCTCATCTGTAAAAACAACTACGCTATGGAATAATTATCCTAAACCATTAAATCATCAGCACTACTCACAGCTGTAAAAACATCTGCATTATACCCTCTGATTCTTCCTAAGAGACAGAGATGTAATTGATTTTCTCATTCTGGCATGATTGTATAGCTTCTGGTTTGTGTTATGTTGGGGAAGTGGGCGGGGGAGGTAGGAGGGAGGCATCTTGCCTGGCTTTAAACTGATTCATGTTCATCTAGTCATGAAACACATGCCTAGACTGAGAAACAGAGCACAGACCATACTGCAGCAAGCAGCTTCACCTCTTGACATCCCACAGCCCTTATCTTGTCTCTTAATATTGCAGGGGTAAATAATTTTGCACACAGTAAAGCAAGCATTCATGTGCTCCAGGGAAAGGAAGGATTTGTGTGTTAGAGAAGCTGCTCCACAGCTGCCATGGAAGAATTGCTCTGTAAACCCCTTTCTTTCTCCCTTCCTGCCAGTAGTTGCCTTAGTGACAAAACTAATTGCCACTCGTGCCCCTGCTCCAGTGCATAGGAGAAAAACAAAGCCATTTGTATTGTCATTCCAGCAATCTTCTGCAGGACTATCTTCAAGATTAAATGTGCTCATTAAAGAAATATGTTAGAGGCATTACAGTAATAGAATGTAAAGGCAGACTGAGGTACATGATTTTCCTCTTGGCTATGCCTTTTGAACAGCTTCTTGAAGTCAGGGGGTAAATCCAATATAAGCCCTCACAGGTGGAAAATGAGGAATGGCTTCTCTCTTTCATAGCAAAGGTAGCAAGACTGCTATGTTTGAAGTCTATGAGTTTTGCTGTCATCTCCACTTACATCAAAGAGTAGTTTCTGCACATAAATTACTACCAACTTGGCTTTTTTTCTTTTCCCTTGGGCACGTCTATGGACTGTAGACTACTTGGTAAAAGCAAAGATGATTGGGAGTATTTCTTTTCATGGTGGACTCCACTGTACAGCTTGGTGGTGAACAATTAGTTGCCCAGTTCTTCTACTTTTGAGATTCCTTGTTTGAAGAAGTAATTTCCAGGGAGAGGAAAGGTCCTCCAGGCTGGTTTAATTTAACTGGGGAAATCAGGCCTGTGAAGATACACATTAGTATCACTTAGAACAGGTATCCAATTTAGAAAAGCTATTTTAAATGGATTTTCTTGGTAAGGACCAAAACCAGTCATGCAGAATCATATCAGAATAACACCTGACCTTAGCTGAGGAAATGGGTGTAAGAGCCACCACATACACACCATATAGAGATACTAAGTGGGTGAGTCAGAAGACACAACACCTGGGGAAGCTTAAATGTAAATATGGAACATGTTTCTGTACTAATTAAGAATATCTTATCTGAAAAAGCACTTAGAAAAATGCTTTTTCCAAATGTAACTATTTTTTTTTAATGTTCTTCTAGACTAGGTTATTTCAGGGACTCAGAGTGTAGATATGGAGGCAACTATATAGGGCATCATGTGTCTGCTTCACTAGGAGGAAAGAATTTATTGTTATTTTTTTTAAATGCTCCATTTTCTGTGTTGGGAATGGTAACATCTGTGTTCTCCCCTGCAGTGAAGTTATGAAATAAAAGATAATGTAATGTAATCAGTAGGAACTTGCATAAATTCAGCCCAAAAAGGTTTGACTGCACTGGAATTACCTCACAAAACAAGAAAAATACTGTCATGGATTTTTTTTTTAATTAATACAGAATAAAAAAGTAAAATATGCATATTTTATTAATGAAGATATATCTCAGACTCTTGGAGAATATGACTCCCATGGAGTAGTGCCAGTTAGTTGGGAGTTCTACCCCCAAAACAGAGCTTTATTTGAATAGTATAGGGCTCAACCCAGAAGAAATATTTACTCATGTTTCAAAGTCTTTGCAGGAATAGCTTAAAATCTCAGTGTTGTGGAGGCTAAGAGGTTGCATTACCAAGAGTGGGTGTTTTTATCAGCCATCCTAAGAGGTAAGAGTGCAAACAACAGCAAGATTTTTTTCCACCCTAATTTCTCACCATATTTTAAAGCAACATTCTCTTGGCAAATTACTTAGATTCATTGAGTTTTCCTTCTTTGCTTAGTTACCCTCAGATGACAATTACCCTTCCTCCTAGTAATGGCTACATGTGCCTTTCAGGCTCCAGCAACATTAAGAGCTGCCTGTCCCAGGCTCACCTTGTTATTCTTCCTTACTCTTCCTGGTCAGCATTTCCAAAGACATTTAATTGTGTCCAAACAAAGTTAGGAGTGTGCATGTGGGATCATCAAAAGAACAAACAACTTTAAAAGATCTTAGCTATGCTACAGTGATGAAAAAATAAATCAAGCCAGTGACATTCCAAATTAGGTGCAAATTACTTTGGGAGACATTGCAAGCCTTCATCTTTAAAATATTTGCCTTTTATTCCATCTGATACATTGGTGAATTCATGCCTGAGTGAATGAGAGGGCAGGAGGAAGCCATCAAGCAGGTTTTTCACCTGGGCTCACGACCCACTGCTCAGAGAGTGTAGTTTGGCTCCACCAAGATCAATAGACTCCACTATCTGCTGGAGCTGAGTCCTAAATCGAACATTGAACACAGATCTCCCGGGTGAAAAAGCTAATGCTCTAATTGCTCTGTGTCAGCCCCTTCTGCCAGAAAACAGCAAGTACCTTACACTGTTGATTATCATGCAGTCAAGACTCCCATCGAGCCATACAGACATGAGTGATTCAGCTGAGACAAAACAGCATCATACCAGAGTTATAATTCATGCTGTGGCTACATAGCTGTTTCCCTCTGGCAAGCAGTACAGAAGTCCTATTTAATATTTTATAGAATCAGAGAATAATTTAGGTTGGAAAAGACCTTTAAGATCATTGAGTCCAACTGTTAACCCAGCACTGCCAAGTTCACCACTAAACCATGGACCTTTTGGCCACCTGGGCACACTCTGGCTCATCTTCAGCTGGCTGTTGACCAACACCCCCAGGTCCTTTTCTGCTGGGCAGTTTCCAATCACTCTTCACCAAACCTGCAGTATTGCAGGGGGTTGTTGTGACCCAAATGCAGGACCTGACACTTGGTGTTGCTGAACTTCATACCACTGGCCTCAGCCCATCAATCCAGCCGGGCCAGACAGTTCCCCACTCTTGAGCAGATGAATCCTCCTGCCCAGCTTGTCATCTGCAAACTTACTGT
>VWZY01006127.1:527152-624865 GCA_013399075.1 Chloroceryle aenea | reverse complement strand
AGTGGTGTTGAGTTGGATGAGCCTCATGAACCAGAAGTATTGTGGCACCTGCCATCCACCTCCCCCATGGCACAGTCAGCAGGAGCCCTTAGGTAAAGAAAAGGCAGAGGCCAACTATGCAGAATTTATGTCTTCCTTTTGTTAAAGCATATCACCAAGGAGCCAAAGGGAGAGCACAGAGACATTGGGAGCAATCAACACTTCTCCCCTCCAGACAAGTCTTTCCAGATCTTACCACCACGAAAGGTTTCAGGCACACAATAGCTGGGCTCTTACACTCATTAAATCACTGTGGTCCCTCTGAATTCTCCCTAAAACTGTTCTTTCGTGCACTTCAGTCTGTTTTAATGGTACTTGGTTAAAACAAACCTGCAAGGGTAAGGAAATAGGGGTTTGGACGCATTTCTAATTTTAACTCATCCAAGCTTATAAATTGTCTGTGTGTTTAAAACCCATACCTGATACACTGGGGCTAGAACGATGGAGTCTAATAATACCTGATTTAAAAGAAAAATTTTTGCAGGAGAGTCCAAACTCCGGTCCTCCTGAACTTCCTTGGGACCTCTGGCAATGCTAGCTTGAGTCCCCCATGTACTTTCTTTCTGTCTGCCCTGCTCATAGCTGTGCAGTGTGTATGGTATTACTTAGTATTCCTTCTTTTCCATGTTCCCGATCCAAAAACCTTTTAATGTTTTCATTTTCTGGTGTCAAAGCAAGTATCAACTGAGTAGACATTTTTTTTCTGAGAATGCAACTAAGGATGGTAGCTTAGATGTCCCTCTACCAGTAAAGATGGTGGCTGAGATGTCTATTCTTTCCCCTCAGGTGTCATCCCTCTTCCATTTCCCTCTTGTTTTGCTAGTACCTGAATTCTCTTTAAGGTTCAGTCTCTTGCCTTCTTCTCCCATCTGCTGCTGTTTACTCAGCCTGCTGCCAGGGACCTGTAGCTAGCAACAGAGTTGTTGGTTGTATCTGCCATGCTTCAGATGTAATTTTTTTTCCAGTGATGACCTTTCTCCCCTTGCCTTGCCTGAGCTTCTTTTGCTTGTTGGGGTGAAGGTTTGGGTTTTCTGGAGCTCTCTAAGTTGGTGACTGTGGACTATTCTCTTGTATCAGAAGTTAATCCTTCATACAGACACATCATTGTGGTCCTCTGGGAAGTTCAGATCACATATTAATGCTTTCTTAAGATCACCACTGTGTTGTATGAAAATAAATCAGCCTTAACACTTAGAAGTCTGGTGAGCCAAAAGCAATTACCCCTGATGTGGGTAAAAAACAATTATAACCCAAAAAGCCAGAGGTGAAGATAAAATGGGATGAGAGATCCAATCCAGAGAAACAGAGTCTTAACGGGGAATAAAGCCTTCCAGGGCATCTATAAATTATTTGGGTTGGGCTAGATCATCTCAGGAGGTGCCTTCCAGCCTAAATGATTCTGTGAAATACAGGCTGCAGATGGTTACATTCTCAGAAGCAGCATGCTGGTCACAGGGAAAGGAGGTTTTGAGAGAAAATGACCAAGTAGAGAGCATGAGTAGGTCTTATGACATTTGCTCAGTGAGAACCAGGTGAGGGAGAGATGTGGTCTCTCTCAGACATAGTGTGGCCAGCAGGAGTAGGGAAATGATTGTGCTCCTGTACTTGGTGCTGGTGAGGCCACACCTTGAGTACTGTGCTCAGTTTTGAGCCCCTCAAGACCAGAAAGACATTGAGTTGCTGGACTGAGTTCAGAGCAGGGCAACCAAGCTAGTGAAGTGTCTGGAGAGCAAAGCCTGTGAGGAGAGGCAGAGGGAATTGGGATTGTTTAGTATGGAGATGAGGAGGCTGAAGGGAGACCTTATCACTCTCTACAACTACCTGGAAGGACATTGTAGAGAAGTAGGTGCGGCCTCTTCTCTCAAGCAAATAATGACAGGACCAGAGGAAATGTCCTGAAGTTGCACCAGAGGAGGTTTAGATCAGATATTTGGAAGAAGTTATTTACTGAAAGAGTAGTCAGGTGCTGGAATAGGCTGCCCAGGGAGGTGGTGGAGTCACCAGCCCTGGAGGTATTAAAAAAACATGTAGATGAGACACTTCAGGACATGCTTTAGTAGGATGGTGAGCTGTGGGTGGTTTTGTTGGTTTTGTTTTGTTTTGTGTTTGTTGTTGTTGTTGACAGTTGGATGTGGTGATTTTAGATGTCTTTTCCAACCATGACTGTTCTGTGATTCTGCGGTCTGTTGCTCAGAGGGTATAGGAGTATGTACACCAAGTCTGATCCTAATCTGGAGAGCCCATGGTGGGTGCTGATCTTCTGCAGTCTGTCATTGTATGACCCTGTTCACCACTTGAATATGATATATTTGAGAATCTTGAATTGTGTGATATCTTTTGGGAGAAGGTTAGTTCATGCAATCCAGCTTCATCTAAACCTAGCATAATCTGCTCGAATGGTTTATTATTGCTGTTAAATTTGTATGTTGTTGTTTTTAATTGGTTAGGCTTTGTTTCCCTTTGGTAGCCTGCTTTTTCATTTGGAAAAGGCTGACAACACTGCTTCCTCCTGCTGTCCTCAGCGTGACTTGCATAACTTTTAAAATCCTGACTGTGCTATACAACTAGGGACTGGAAATAAATTGGGCCCTTTAGCAGTTCTCATGTGTGTCATGCCCTTATTACAGTACCAGTAGGGCTGGAAGGTGATGCATTATTTTTCTTATGCTTTTCAGTCTGTGTCCCAGTGTTAACAGCATTTCTTGGTGTGATATTTTTTGTTTGTTGTTAGGTCAGTTTGACACAAAGTGCTCATATGACAGTATGCAGCCAAGCATAACTAGGTGCATATGCCACAGATGGCAGCAGCAAGGAAAACAAGACAGGCTTGATTTTCTCACCAGGTTTCAAGGTGTTCTCAGAGCAGTTTCTAGAAAACTGCTTTGTGCCGAAAGGCATGTGAGTGTGTGCATGTGTACATAAACATATATATTTATAAAGCTATAGTAGCTGTAACCTTTTGAATATAGCTGGAACTTGTCTTGAAATGAAGAAGCAGACAGAATTCCTACTCTATGCTACCTCTGTGTCCTTGTTCAAACATAATAGCTTTTATAGTGCTATTGGCCATGAAAAACCTAAACATCATCATCATAAGTAGCAGTACTTGATACTACCTATGAGGAAGCATATGCAAAGCATCTTCAGAATTTAAAGAAGAATTGAGAATAGTGTTGGAATATAGACTAGGGAAAACTGGTAATCAAAAAAGCTATTGCATAGTATAATAGATAACCCGGAACCTATAAATCACCAGAAAGCACTACAATAATAAATACCTGGGGCAGAGCATACCATACCACACGCACTGTAATATCCTAGGAGTGGAATTTCTGTAACAAGAACAGAATTCATCTTTTATGTTCATTACTTTGTTATCATGTAATAGGTCCCCACTGAGTAGCACCCTCTCTCCTGGTGACAGTATCGAGCATGGTGACATAGTTACAGTGAAAGGGATAGTAGTTCTCATTGGCAAGGAACAGTGGTTTTCTATATTGTGCATGCATTTAAAAATTCCTAATAGTACTTTTGTACAGTGCTATACCCTGCACTGATGTGCACATTCCTTATATTCCTTTCAGAAATGTTGAGGAGATCACATTCACATTTTCTTTGGCAGTTTGGTGGGAGTTGTTTTAGTAACAACCTAGCATGGTAGGAGATCTGTAGTGCTTGTTAAGCAAATTAGCTGTTTCAGCCTTCTGTGCTAAGAATACAGACTTCTTATCTGGAGCCCTACATATTTAAAGTTCAAATTTTCTTACAGTTAGGTTTCTTATCCTTTCATTTGCAGAACTTTTGAAAAATTGTCAGAAATAAGTTATTGTAGATACAGTTGCTAGAACATTTACGACATTTATTTGCCTCTTTACCTATTTAGTTTCTGTCCATTGAGTCCAGAAATCATGAAACCCTTGGTCATGGACCCTACTACATATTATTGAAGAGCTCACCTGACTTGTTGCAGTGCAGCTGAGCTGCTTTACATTACAGTAAAAGTTTCTAACTTGTAATCCTGGTGCAAATTCCTTCTTGGCCAAAAGAACCACAGCCAAAGGGAGGATGAGAGATGTCTAAGTGTCTTAGCATGGTGCTCTAGCAATAAAGCCTGAGACTGAGAGCTGTGATACCTAGTCCTGCTGCTCAGATGAGTGTTTATAGTGGTGTAAGTCTGCCACTTGTTCTCTCTGCATCTATTTCCCTGTGTTGTACTAATGTATGAACCAAGCAAAGACGCTGTCTATGGCTGTTTGTATTGTGCTGCTAACACATTGAGACACACCACCATTGCAAGGGCATTTCCTTGATCTGTAACCCAGGTGGGGAATCATGCCGAGCAGCTGCATCTTCCATTTTACAGCTTCACTGGAGCACTTGAGTTCTGTTCGTGCAGTAGGTGCCTGACCTGGAAGGAAAGATCCATTTTCCCCATTTTGGTGTGGTCTGGTTAAGTATGCATGTACCACAAGGAGTGATTTCATAGTCCCAGTGTCAGGGGTTTGGTCATGTTTTGAAAGCGCTTTATTCTATTTTAGTGTCTAGAACCTGAAAAATTGGTTTTTAGACTCACAGGGACACAAAAGAGGCTGTTTCAGCAGAGGAAGTTGGTAGCTGGGCTGTGGGAAGGTAAACTTAGCCTTACAGAAAGATTGAGCTTGATGTGGTTTTCCTTGGTTTCTAGAAGCTGTGGACAATCTCTGAGGCTTAACCCAGCCACTAGGCTAATTGCTCTCAAACTAGCATTATATCATCAGTTTTGCACAATGCTTCTAGACATGTTTTGCTGGTATTATTGTCAATTTACAGTGAATGCCTAATATATTACAGCTGTAGTTTGTCCCAGACAGTCTTGTATTTGCAAACTCTTTCCTAAAGCGTCATCCAGGTTAGTGCCAGGAGCTGGCAGAAGTGGTTGAGGCCTTAGTACTACTCGATTATCTCTCTATCGTGTTGGGTAGGAGCTTTTCCCCATATTAATATGTTCTGTTTTAATTCCATTTGCATAGTTGACAATTTTTAGTGTTTCTGTAGCTTAAAAAGCCCCAGAGTTAAAACAGCAAACAAGTTTAACAAACCAAGCACAAATTCCCTTGGGACTTTGACCATGGAGAAGAAAACATTACAAACAAAGCACTTTGAATTAAATCATGATTACTTATGCAAATGCACAAACTACTCCCGATTACACAAGTGAGTTAGGTCCTTTATAATGGCTTGGTTGTTTCAGATCAGAAACATTGCAGTTGTATTCAAGCATATGTGTACAGACTCTCAGTACCTTTTACCCTTCTTGTCACAGTTTATTTGTGTTTTCAGCTGTGCCAAGATGACATTACACACACAGTATGTAGTTTGTAGGTGAGACAGAGTATTGGCCATTAGTGATATATTTGACATTTTCTGAGGATGTAAGTATGAACAGTCAATATAATTGGGGTAAAAATGTGTGTTCAGAGACAGGTCCTTCTTCTAGTCTCCTGTGTCAGTCTGCTGTGACCTGTGGGACTTTGCATATTATTTGAGCTGGGTAAAACCCCTTGCTGGATGATACACCAAAGCTGTAGCTGACATTCAACATAGAGAAAGCTACAAAGGAAAGGCAATTGGAATTTCCCCAAATGCTACAAGAACAAACTGTGACATTTCCCCCCTTGTTTTTATTTGATTTAACGATTTGGCTTTAGGTCAGTTTTTGTTTCAATTTAGTTTCAGCTGAAGTGCATTTCACCTTCCTCCTTTTCTCCTTCCCATCCATTGCAGTTCTTTCTGCATACATCCTTACTGAGGCATTTCTTTAATGGAAGTAAGAAGGCAGGCACACAGAACTGGTAGTCACTCTGGTGGTGTATAAAATACAAGAACTGTTTGTGGGGTATCCCAAGGTCCTGATCATTCATACTGTGAGATTTTTTAGAGTCCTTGCTCCTGGCATTTGTGAGCTTTTGTTCTGGTGATGCCAGGCTGTACCCAGTTAATAAGGAGCACTTCCATGCATACAGGTCTAGATGTACCTGGCTGAATCATGATTTATGATTGGGAATGTAGTCCCAGTATTTACCCAGACTTGGGAACTAGGCAGTGGCGCTGGGCCTGCAGCTCATGCAACCCCTTTGGCCCCAGCAGGAGTCTTCCAGGCTCAGTGTTTACCCCATATCTTGTAGTCTTAAACTTGAAGTGGAACTGCAACACTTGCCCCCAGGCTTCTGCAGAACTCCTTCCTACAGCCTTGGAGAAGCCATTTCAGGTTCATATGTGTTTGGAAAATTGTAGCTGCTCCTGTTTCACTATTCGCTCTGAAACAACTGGAATCTATGAGAACCAACAAACAAATGTATAGGAAAAGTAGTTAAAAATGTTTTATCAACCAGTATGTATCAGTTCAAATAAAGGGTCAGGTGTATTTAAAAAAATAAAAAAAAGGGGCAAACAATCAACCTTCCCACTAAAGTATCTAAACCTAGCAGGGGTTTGGTCTAATAAAGGTTGTTTTGCTTCTTACCATCTTCAGTTCTTGCTACAGGAATGCAACTCCTGAATCTGAATGCACCATGCTCCACTTAAAAACCCGATGTACCCTTTCAACCTTGTAAAGATTCTGCTTTCGATTGGCTTTGCATGCTGCCCTGTTTGCTGGGAGCAGCTTAGCCCACATTAGTTACTTAAATAAAAGAACAATATAAAGTTTACAGTCTCAAATATTGTTGCCCTTTGTAGGATGTGCGAAATCCTTAGTTAAGGAAAAGATTAGCCAAAAAATTTCATACAGGGAAGTGACACAATGCGAATATATGTTTTGACACTGATTCTGAGTAGTGTAGGAAAATGGAAAAAAAATTGAGCTAGCCTTATTATATTTTTCTCTCTTTTTAGCCTGCAGTCCTTCTTTTCCTCACAAACCACTAAATTTAATTTGGGTGGTTCAGCAAACCTACAGTCAGATGCAAAATTGATTTATAGATGCTACTATTAAAAGCTGATTATGTGCACACGAAACAAACTGTGGAGCTCAATTAATTAGAATGCCTCCTCGAAAGAGGCATGTTTGGTTTTAATTCATTTCATAGTGTATGTTTAGCTTCAGATGCACTTCAGAAACTCTTTGGAGCACACCCTTTCCTAAGACAAGTTATCCATTCTATTTTATAACTGTTTGTTGTTATTGTGGGCTGGAAAACATCTGTAATGAATGGCTTGTCCGAAACTGCATTTGCATGTAGTCTTTCCATTGTGTGATTTAGTATCCTCTGGTGCTGTGTATGGAGAATTTCCTGCTTACCTGCAGTTACTTAGTCGTGGCTGCTTCCAGCTCCCCCCCGTTTTGTTTTGGTGGTTCTTTTTGGGGGGGGTGGCTGAGGCTGGGTTAGTTAAATCTGGATCAGTTGCTTGATACGGTTCTTCATATGTTTGCATGAATACAGTTATCACCATAGGGATTCTATGATAGGGATGAGGCAAATTAATTAAAGTCTGGTTGCAGAGCAAAGTGTAGAACTGCCTTTTTCTGCAGCACCAGTTTAGACTGGTGGAAGTGCTTTTGAACCTGTTGAAAGTTAGGCTTACTGTCTTGGTTACAGTGCAGTAATTGTCATCTCATGAGCATGACCGAAATGACAATGAGTGTACTTAACACCTCCAGGAAGCTCTTGGTTGTGGTGTTTGCTGCAAAGCTCTGACTGCAGATTGTCTCTGAGAGTGGAAAATGTGTCCTAGTTGTGAGGGCTGTTGCAAGCACAGGGTTGAGGCAGCCTCTAAGTTTGTCCTTTGAGGACTGAGCTCCTGCAGGTCTTACAGGTAGTGGTTTTCTTCCCTGGGTTTTCAGATTGCTTTGCAGTGTTAGATCTTAAAGACCTAGTTTTCTTCACCTGTGACCAGCTATCATATAACTAGGTGTTGCAGCTGAAGGTTGACCACCACCTATTGCTTGCATCCTTGTAAATCATTGTCATTGCCAACCATGGTATGAGTAAATTCTCCCTTCTGTGGGACTCCTTCCCCCAGTCTATTGTGTTGCTTTCAGTACTTTTGCTAACTTGCATGTCTCAAACCAGCTGCATGTCCTACCACGTGAGTGTTATTCTTTCTAAAGCTGTTTCCATGCTATAACCTTTGACTTGAGTAAGGAGTGGGACGTGCACTGAGTTTGGATTTTTGTTTCTTTCATTGTCACTTTGAACTTTGTTCTTCTCTAAGTGAAAGATGGAGTGTTGACACTATGGGTTTGTGAGCTGTCATGGTGTGGTGAAGCCAAACACAGGCAATATTATAGGAAAGTAAACCCAATGTATATGTATCATGGCTAGAGACAAATTTCTAATTCAAACTAATAATTATCTTCTTTTTTTTTTGCACTGTAATATCAAAAGATTTATGCATTTGGTTTTGTGTATTCAAAATGTTCACAATATGAAGCTTTTATGTAACTGTTGAGAAACCACAAATTATTATCTGAGATACACCAGTTTGATTTTTCCAAGCTATTACAAAGAAGTCCAGTTCCAGTAAAGTATTTTCCTTGGGTCTTAAAATGATTACCTGAAGCCAAATGTCAAAACCAGCCCTGGATCAGTATTTATTGAGCACAGCCAGTGATCTATCAATCACCTACTGCTAGTGTTCAAAGGCAATTGGAATGAGGGATTTGCACTGTTGTGTTAGTGTGAAGAATGGATCTAATGGATCAAGGACCTTTCAGGGGTTTTCCTTTAAGAAGTCCACCTCGTGCCTGGCCTCAGAAATGGATGCTGTGCTTCATCAGAGCAGTAAGAATCCAAAAAGCTGTGTAGCTTTCTTATACAGAAAATATGAACTGACCCATTTGCAATACCAAACCAGGATGGCCATGTGTTTTGGCAATTTAATACTCAAGCAGTTAATGTGATGATAATCTTAATATACTGTCTTCCAGAATAATCTGATCAGGTCTTGATGTTTTTGTCTGTATTCAAGAAGATAGGCTAAGACCATGATGAATGATTACAAGGTTTTGTAGATAAAAGGATGGAAAACTCTCATCCAACCCAGTGATCAGGTAATGATTCATAGGGGTTACATAAGTAGATCTCAAAAAAGATTCCTTTTTTGTGGGCTTAGATGCAGGTCTGTGTTTCATCCAACTATCAGTTTAGCAGTAAGGTCTGGGAGGTCTCTGGAAAGCTCCACGTGATGGCAAGGGTTTTGTTTCCTTGCTAAAGCACAGGCCATCTGTAGTGCAGTGTTTGCATCCCAATAGCTCCATTTAGAATAAAAGTGAATGTAGGAGAGGGAATATAATTAATTATTTACATGTGATTGGAAATGGCCTTGTATAATGATAGGGGTGTTAGGCACATCCTTTTTTTCATCAGTTGCTAGTGAGAGTATCATAGGAATTTGGTAGAAATTAGTATTTCTAATAGAAAATTATGGGGTTTATTTTTGTTAAGCATAGTCTCAGTGACTCTTTTCCACTTCTATCATAGACTATTTATGATTTCCACTGGTAGGGTGTGGTAGTAGTTAAAAATAGGAACAATGTAGAGGGATAAATCAGAGAGTAACTGGGACAGAGAGTCACTGTAGCATCTTCCATGATTCAGAGCCACACAGGCAAAAATCTGTTTTCTTGGCAAAACATAGTTGTTCTGCATTTCTGATCTTCCTTCTTACTACCACTTCATTGTTCTGAGGGAAACGTGAAAGAAATCTGTTGGAGACAGAGTGAGACAGAAGTAACCAGACATAGAAGCTTCTTCACTATTGAGTTCATGCAGATGTAAGCTTTATCAGCCCTGTATGAATGGCAGGGAGCTCAGAGATGATGTGGAAATCATCTTCGTAGTCCTTTTTCTCTGCCCTTTCCTTTCCTCCAAGCAACTTAGGCAGTGTTGCAGGTGAGGGGATATCAGTCTAAACTAACATATCTGAAAAAACATGGGTGGTTCATGGTGTATACTCTGTAGGCTTGGCTGTCTATTGATGTCAAAGTGGAATGCCTCTACCAAGAAAGTTTTAAAAGAAATATAAAAGGTTGCCGGAGGGACAAGGGTGTTGTTACAAAGCAGTAGCAACTCTTAAGGTGTAAGCAAGAAGATTTCTGACATTCTAGTTGTCTCAGGTTGCTCTGGGTTTTCTTCTTTCACTTTTATTTAAAGTTGCGCTGGTCATCCTGACTGAGGCTTCTGAGTCTGCAAGCCCTTCAGGGCAAGGAGATTCTACTCAGGGCAGACACTCTTCTGACTACTCAAAAAACCATGAAAATACAGTTTGAGGATTCTTCGTCACATCTTTGTCATTAATCAAAATGAGATTTCAATGTAAACATTATAGGTTTCTAAGTGGTTTCCATGTCTGTATTTTCCTGTGTTCTTCTGTATCTTGGTAGGAAAGCTGCAGGTGAGAGCTGCAGTGAGTGAGGATACTGGGATCGTGATTTGAGAATTTGTTCCTTGTGTGTCCTTCCTCCACTCTGTCTCTGGGGAATAGGTTGTTTATATTGCTTGAAACTGTTAATGCAGTTAAACTATCTTCCAGCATGCAAACCTATGTCATTCCATTCTTTTAGCATCCCTTGGCTAAAAATGAATCCTTTGATGTAATTGTATTTGAGTTGCTTTATGATTTATTAATGATTCCATTAAAATACCATGGATGTCTGCTACAATGAGGGAGTTATGCAATGCACAGTAGAAAAGATGAATAAAGCTTTAAGTGATCTTTTCTTTCATTTTTTTACCTACTTTTTTTTTTCTTTTATTTTTTGTTTTCTTTTGGATTCCCCTTTGTAAAAAATGAATGGCCACTGTGGAGTTGGCCACAGGGCCTTAGTTTGGACTTCGGGGTTCTACAGGTTGTTAGTTTCTTAATCACATATTAAAAAATACTCTAGCTCCATAAACCATGATAAACTGTTTCCTGTTTATTTCAGAGTAGCATCTTTATTGGCACGGCTTAAAGAATAAATGTGGCTTTAAGAAACATGTAAGCTTACTTGAGAGCTCAGCTCCAGCACTTCAAAACAAAATCACCATTTTTGTTGCAGTTAGCTCTCTGCTGCTGTTGCTGTCCCTGAATTACTGTCCCTGAGTTAGAGCAGGATGGTCAAATTGCAGTGACAAGAAGCTTGTGAATTGATTTAGTTCTTACACAGTTGATTACACATGCTAATGAATTGATTTTGTGCATTAAAAATGTATATTAATTTTTTCTAGCATAATGTATTATGGAAAACCTTGGGAATTGCTTTTCAAGCACTTGACATCTTATTTTGTAAATTATTTCTCTAGAGGGCTTAAGGTTGGCCTTTTTGTTTTCTATGCATGTTCCATGCAAATTCAGCAGAAACATTGCTTCAGTTTTGGTTGTGCATGGGTTTTTAAAAGCTAAATCTTTATTGTGCGTGCCTTGTTACTCTAACAAATGTTCATGACATCCTGTGCAAGAAGCAGCAGCAACATACTGCACAACTGGAGTATATAGTGATTAATTAGCCACAATATATTTTGAAAGATGGTGACTTCCTAAAGAGATGCCGTTTTCTTTATTTTTTTTATTGTTGTTGTTTTAAAAGAAATCGTACATAGCTATTAAGCATAATGTTTTTGTAGAAGTCATTAAAAAGTTGTTCAGGTTATGCTTCACAGTTTACGCTCATATCCAGTGTTGTCACTTTGTGCTTCACTGCTACTGAATACACATTTTGGATGAGATATTAAAGGTACCATCTGGCTATCCATGGAGAAAGTAAAAGAGCTATGACTCAGTCTTAAAACCAAACAAAGACCCTGCCCCAGAATAGAATGGATGTCCTAGAAAATGTGCTCTCTTCCACTGAAATGGCTCTCACTGCATGTAAAAGATGGTGTTTAAAATACCTAGGTCCCTGCTTTTGCCTGTCTGTTCATTTGTGCTACTTAGGAGTAGCTTGTTATTTTGTAAGTTCTTTGAGTTGAGGTTGTAAAATAAGATAAGACTTTATACTGAGTGGTTTTTTTCTGTTATTATTTTTTTAAAGATACTTCAAGAAGTGTCAAGGCATCTCCAGAAACAGCTGAAATATTTTTTCAGAAATTAAGAAATAAATACGAATTCACAATCCTGGTGACCTTAAAACAAGCCCATTTGAATTCAGGGGTTATTCTCTCTATTCATCATTTAGATCACAGGTAAGTGCTGCTACCTGTATGCTAGTTAATGAAAGTGGATGTGTTCTTGCCATCAAAAACTGATCACAAATTAGGGCAAAGTTGTGTAGTGTCATTTAGTGTTTGGGTAGACATATTATCCAGATTCATAAAAAAATCACAAATCCAAATCAACCAAGGGATGGTGGAACAGCTCTTACTCTTTAAACATCTCTTGCCACCAAGGGCATGAAAAGCCAGTTCTCTCTTGTTTCTTATAACCCTAAGGACCAGATGCTCATCTGGTGCAAAACTGTCATGTCAGTGTAGCTACACAGATTCACAAAACCTGGCCCTGTACATCCACCTCTTCAGCAGCTGTTTTTTAACACTTCAAGCAGTTTAAAGAAAGAAAAAATATCCTCCAGTTATGGGTTTACGTCTCCCATGAATACCAGAGCACTTTATGCAAAATGTTGTCGACCTTAAAAAAACTGAAGTGAATGACACAGAGCATTTAAGGATTATCCCTTTGATCGGATAATGACTGCTAGAAAAATAAGATATTCTTTATATATCTGTCTGAGTAATAGCTATTCAAGATAACTGCCCTATGATTCTGTGATGGAATAAAAAGGAGTTTTAAAATGTGCACTTTCTAAGCAGTCATTAGTACAAGCAACAGGTGATCTCTGCTGTAGATTCACAGACCTTTTTCTTTTCTGTGCACAATTCCGTAATTCTTTCCTGATATTTTCACTACAAAATAGAAGAAAATAAAAGGTAAAGACAATTGTTCAAGCAAAGCAAAATGTCTATTTCTTTTATGTGGGTGTACAAAGTTTCATTAGCAGGTATGGTGACAATTATTTTGTACTGGCAGATGCTCCAATTCTACTTCTATGCTGTTTCGCAGAAGCTCCATCTTCCGCAATTCACCTATTGAAACAAAATCCCCAACAAACTACAAAACAAACAAGAAAAAAAAAACAAAACACAACAGTAAACATTCCCAGGGATCATTATGCCAAGTTTCTAAAAGCACCTTTTCAAGGGGGTGGTTGAATGCTTTGTGGATGATGTTTACAGATGTTCTATCACAGAAGTTATGAAGGGGATTCTCTGTTAACTGTTCGCTACTTCTCATCTGCAGGAGCAAGCAATTTACAAGGGACAAAACTGGGCAAGCTGTCCTTATTGAGTTTTGAACTCAGACTGTACCGCCATATGTGCACATCATCCCAGATGGAAAAGTTTATTCTGTCTAATGAGAGACTCAGTCTGCAGAGCCAGCTGTGCCCTGACAAAGCCTGTTTCTAAATTTGCAGGAAGAACATGGATTGTTTGGGCTGCTGCTAGGGCTAATGCAACTGTATTTGAAATTTCAAAATTAGAGATGAAACTTCCATGTGCCAAAATAGCTGCAGAGGTGGGCAAAGAGATACCCAATGTGAAACTCTATGACTCTCAAAAAGAGAATAACCATAGCCTTTCTGAAAGGAGGCAACGTTTGCTATGAAAACTTTCCTGGCCTCAGGAATGGCATAAAGAAAGAGACATGCCATAAAAGATCCAAAACTGTGTAGTGCATAACTGAGCAAACCTCAGCAAACATTAATTTCATGAGTGTCTAACTGGCAGAAAACACTGAGTGTTAATAGTAAAAAGAATAACGTGCAGTAAACTTTCTTTGGAGGGTTGAAGAAGAATTTGAGATACTGTTTGGGAAACTAATTAATTCTTGAAGTGAGTAAATCTGGGCATGTAGACTCACTGTTGGTAAGATGCGAACAAGAATGTATTACATTGATTCTATCCATCCATAGCACAGAAAAGGAAAGGGTAGAGCAGTGCCTGGTGTTCAGGTCATTTGAACATACAAATATAATGCTGCTTATCTCATTTGAACTTGGTTCATCTGAGAATGCCTATAATGTATGGTTGTAAAAATGTGGCAAACAGCACTCTGAAAATTGTATTATTTTATATGAGCCTATTTTTAGGGATGGATGATTAGATTTTTAACAATATATTAATAACATTTATACTTTTCAAATAAATTTCCCTCATGCCTTAAATATTTACAGGTTTTATTATTATGTTTTCACCATCTTCTGTTTATCTGCATATGAGAATACGAACTGTGTAACTGCAGTGGAAAGCATTTGTCAAGGTTTCTATCTGAACACACAGTCCACATTATGTGTGTAGGTATTTTAACTGTGGATGCCTAACAGTGGCATTGCTGAGCATTTTTGAGGCCCTTTTTTATTAACTGTACATTGGTTTAATACTTTTGTTCTAATGTTAGAGATATGAGAAATGAAGATAATGCTGTTTACACCTTGCTGAAAACAACTTCAACAATTTAGCCAGTGTGACTTCATCTTAGTATGTCCTCTTAAGTGATGCCTAGTGTTTTCAATTTTTTTGTAGGGATGTATGCTTTATGTTTGTTTTTGGGGTCTTCTTGTAAGCCTATGGATAAGCAAAGAGGAAAGAAAAAAGCCTTCTAGGTTATTTAGGCAAAGGGAGTCACTCATCAGGTCAGCTTTGGATGAAGTGGCTAAAGAGAAATCTAATATTTAATTGCTTTCTTTGGGAGAATATTAGGTAATCTATTTAAAAAGAATCTTGAAGCATTTGTTTTAAAAATGTTAGGCATAATCTGATCTACTTTCAGTCAGGTAAAATCTTTGTTAAAATAAAGTAAAATCACTCGACAGAAGTATGGCCAGAAGGAACCCATGTCTGTTAAATTATCTGTGCCCTTAAGGTTTTATTAAGCACATTCTGGTCTATTCTGTGCTAGGATGTGCAGAAAAATTTCTGTGTGCCATAGTAGTGTTGATTCAGTTTAATTGTGCTAAAATGACTGACTTAGGTCTGGATAATACTGTAATTAGGCTAGCATCTCTGAATCTCCTATGGTTTCTCTTAGTTTTCATTTTATTTTATGATGAATGACAATGAAGACAAGAGAATGTAGAAGTTAAAAGGGAACATTTGGATGCATTACATTGCATAAATGTCTTTTCAGTGCTGGATTTTTCATCTCTCTGACCTCGCCCACATCTGACCAGGGGCTTGTCTGTAATAGTCCCTTAGTTCTTGAACAACTTCTTGTGAACATTTTGTCACAATAGTCATCGTAGCTGGTAGGAGAAGTAGCAACACCAGACCTGGTTCCACTCCTTTATACTACCATTAGCCGTGCATAGCTCCTCTGGTGTGAGAGAAGTTGTGGCAGTATTGAACTGCTGCCTCGTGGGGTACAATTACAGGTGGCTCTGGTCTTAATTTACAGAAGTTGGGGCAAGCTCTGACTTTTCTGCAGTGTGGAGTTGAATGATGGTGAGAAGGGCTGGAAGAGGCAGTAACTGAAGGACATAATCAGTTATCACACAAGTAACTTTTACCACAGAGGTTGTTTTTTTCATAACTGACTAGAGCAGCCATGGAGTTCAGACAGTGGTAGTTTTGGGTTCAGCTTGGAGGTGATACTTTCAAGAAAACACTTATGGCGTCAGAGAACCCAAATTGCATATCAGTACTCATTCAGATGGATTTCAGGAAGCTGAATGCATCTTGTTGGGCAGATTTATGTGTAGCATATATCTGAAAAATAGAAGTTGCAAGTGCTTTCTTAATTTGAGAGCACCAACTTGACCGAATTGAGTGCCCTGTCTAAAATGCATTGTAGTTTATAATAACAAGGTAAATGATGTTAATGAAGTGATGCTTTAAGTTTGAGTAGATGTGCTGTTGAACAGTGATTGGTGTGCTTGCTCTCAACCTTCATTTTAAGCTGTATTATTCTCCTTATTGTATGTCTAGAATTGTCTCACCACCTTCTTGATGGAAGAATCATCAGAGAGATTATTTTAATCTATGACGGGGTTGTAATGTATGTTAGATCTCACTATTCCATCATATATTTTTGCTTAATTTGGCAGCAGTTGAGAAATGTAATAAAGCTTATTCCTCCCTTCACAGCTAGGTGGTTTTGTGCAACTCGTGTTACATTCATGTCTCTTGAGATACTGTATATCAGGGCCCTTAAAGGGTGAAATCACTGGTTTGCAGTTTAATCATTTTTTCCTTCAGGTTATTGCTTCTTATATCCTGAAACAGAGCACTGAAATCAATAGAATTTTGTAGACAGACATTCTCTACACTTGATTTTGTACCTCTACTAGTTTATTGAATTTCTGCTTTACTTAGCATTTGTTCTCACAGCTGTTGGTGTCTTGTGATTGTCTGCTGTAGAATGGGCCATACTGTACAACAGTTTCAGACCTCTTTCAGTATCTGGGAGAAAGTCATCTGTGACAATTTCTCTTCTTACTGATTTAGGCATACAAAGAGATAAATTGTCTGAGGTGATCTCCCCATGCATGAGTTTTGTTCTATCACTTGACCATTGTATTAAAATAGAGACAGAACTGTATGTTCCCTGCTTTTGATGTATGAGTGTCTGTATTTCTGGACTGCAGTGTAAAGTCCCTCTCTGATACTGCAAAATCTGCTGCAAACACATTACACTGAGAAAAACTTTCATTATTTACCACATAAACCAATACTGTGGAGTTGTGTTTGGGTTTTTTTTTGAGGGGTGGTCTCTCCCTCCCCCTCAATAACATGCAGAGCAGGAATTAGGTAAGGATAACATGGGATTCATTTTCAAAGGTTAAAGCTATATGTGGCTGTTCCTGTGCCAAAAGTAGTAGTAGCTCATTTCTGCTTTTTAAACCACTCCTTCCTGTTGTAATGTTCTGTGTTTTGGTTTTGGTTTTGTTTTTTTGTTTTTTTTTTCCTTAGTTTCTTACTGATCTGACAATAATGAACCCCCTTAAGTTTGTTTGTAACAATCAGTTGTTGAATTGACTTACCCTAGTGTTTCCAAACTCCTCTGGTGTTGGCCTTTTCTTCTGATGCAGTTTGCAAGTTTCATCAAAGGTTTCAAAGGTATTTTGTTTC
This sequence comes from Chloroceryle aenea, assembly GCA_013399075.1. Taxonomy (NCBI): domain Eukaryota; kingdom Metazoa; phylum Chordata; class Aves; order Coraciiformes; family Cerylidae; genus Chloroceryle; species Chloroceryle aenea. The sequence continues at coordinate 607,745 of VWZY01006127.1, read as the reverse complement.
ATTCATTCATTCACTACTTTTCCAGTGTGCAAGAAGATTCTGTGGGACAAAGGATTCTCGGTGTAGCCACTGACCTCCTGATGAGACTCTATGCCAAAGAGAAAGGTTCCTTGTTTATGCTGGTTTGGGAGATTAACATCTGTCCCCGAGTGTTTGGTTGGAGGGAAGTATTTGTCAAGCAGCAATTTTGTGTTTGTTCTCAGTTTAATGTCTTCCTAACACTGGGAATTACCTGTTTATTGAAGTATTTGGATTAAGGGATGTTATCAAATGGGTTGGTGCCTTGTCACTATTGCCTGATTTTTTTTTTGCTTGAGTTTAGTTTACACTTTGTGATCAAAAAGAAAAAGCAAAAGCCAATAGGATGTAAATTCTTGTAATGCACTCACCTTAAAACCACTTTCCTGTAACTTTTGTTAAATCAAGTGTGGCCAGCCTGTCTGCTGATGTAAATCATTGCAGTGCCAACTAATTCAAGGTGATTTTATTGAGAACTGGTTACAAAATGCTCATATGAGTCTGGATCCTGTAGTTTGGATTGAGTCAAGTGACAGACTTACTTGAATAAGAGACAAAAGATTTGTCCTTGCCTATGACACTGAAAGCCACTACTGAAGTAGTTGAAACATGAGTTTTGACAGAAATCATTATTCTTCTGCTGCTGTTTGAAAGGGTTTCTATTAACGAATAAGTAACAAAGAAATCTGTGTTTTGTCAGAGTAGGAAATGGAAAGAGCTAGGCTGAAACTGGCTTTTGCTTTTACTAATACATATATTGGAAAGTTGTTTATCATATTTGTAATCCTGTTGCTCTCTGTGAAGAAACTTTGTCAAGAAACGGAGTGAGCAACATGGTTGATGCCATTTGCTTTTACAGTGTTTGATCTGAGAAAGCTCTTCCTTCCTTGATTTTTACTAGAAGAGGAAGCTTCAGGTAGGCAAGACTAATATTAGTGTGACTGTGTGATAGTGAGAACAAAATGGAAATAAATGTATTGATAAATGGGGTTAGTAAGAGAGATGGAAGGAATGAGAGCAGTTGTTCAAAGGCAAGAATTGTGTTTCAGTATTTACTAGTTCAGGAATTAGATTTTGTATTCACAGCTTGAACAGGGGTGGCATGGACAATGTGCCCTAATACCAGGTATGTACTTTTTCAAGACCAAGCCAGCATCTTTTGAGAGAACACCTCTTCTCAAGGTGCTTCAAGGAGATTGATGGGACCTTGGCTCCTACTGAGCTCCAGCAAGTACTGTGGGAAGGCTGACTGGGAGCCTTGCCTTCTCATCAGCGATAACATTAGAGAGTCAGGATATCTTGCTACTACGATGACCAGAGGCTCTTGGATCATAGACCTAAACTCAGCAGAAGCTATGCAGGCTCTGCAGGTTGGGAAGCCAAGCTTTTGCCTCCCAGATTCAGGGGCATGGCTGAGCTCAAAGTCTGGGAGGTGGGCAGAGAGATCTTTCAGGTGAGAGGCAAATTCTTGCCTTCAAAGCCAGCAAAGTCCTTCACAGCAGCCACATTGAAGTCAGATGAAGGTTGCAAGATGTTGATAAACCAAGATCTTGTTGACATATATTTTTCTTCCATGTGCTTTATTATTTTGATTTAAGTACAGCATGGTGTCTCTGTCTTTCCAGTCAGTCATGTGTCACCTGGCAGTTCTTTTCCATAAACAAGCAAACATGGAAGGTGTTTCTTGCGATATGTCCAAGCATGGGGCTCTGTCTTCTGTGTATATCAGGAATGCACCTTTCTCTCCTCCAGTTCCAGCAGTCATTGTGCTGGAACAAAGTTGAAATTGTTGACCTTTGTTTTGTGATAGAAGAAAATAAACAAAAGAGATGTAAATGCTCCCTGGCTGGGATTCTTGAGAGGCATTTTCCTTGCATTGTTAATCTCTGCTCTGCCTGATTTGGCACAGGGACCTGAATTAGGGTTTTTTTTTGTCTGATTAGTGTCCTGAGGAGTGTCATTCTCTGCTTTTTCCCCCAGGTCAATGCAGTAAAAGCCTGACCAGGGCTATGCTAATAAACCAAACAGTGCCCAAGCCCAGGATGGAGCTCTGGCCTGCTGTTGTCTATTCTGAATAACTGTTGGCATCTTTCTTGGCATGCTTTTGTAGATGATATCAGGGCATGATTTGTGGGGTAGCATTGGCCAGGGACTCTTCCCAAGAGGCAGTGTGGAAAAACCCACCCATTTCAGAGAAGAAGTGGGAGAGCACCCACATGGATGTGAGTTCTAGTGGAGCACCACTGCTAATATTTGTCTTCAGGTCTGGGGAATGGGCCTTGCTGGTTTGCTTTGTTAGTATAAACATAGGACTTGAGATCAGCTTACTGAATTTAGGTTGCTCTTGTACCTGACTTACTCCTTTTGATTGGTGAATTCTGCGTAATGGAAGAGTCTTATCAAGTGAACCTGAGAGTCTGGTTTTACTGTCCTGTTGTTTGTGCACTCTTGTTTCAATATGGGAAATACCCTCTTCTGATTTTGACCTCGCTTCACTTGGGATCTCTGCTTTCAAATAGGTAATTGCTGAGGCATTAAAGAATATTTGAGAAATCTTTAAGGAACTCTCAGATTTGCTCACTGTCATTCTTTTTAACAAGCATTTCATCCTGGACTGTGCAAGCCTTAATAAGAGAATATTTGTTCCTATCAAAAGATTTGGTTTTAATGAATGGTTCTTCATTTTTGAATAAAAGTATCCTATGCCAGAAAATTCTTATCTGGCTCTAAAACTCTATTCAGCAAAACAAAGGGACAGAAACTGAATTTGTGGCTTTCCTGCCCACTGTTCACTTGCACTAAGTGCTACCAACTTATCCAGAGAAGTGAAGATCGGTTTTGTATTTATCACTCCCTGGCTAAACGACCAGTCATGTCTTGTCAAGGCAGAACTCTAGGTAGTCAGGGAAAAGGCAAAGCCAATAAGACCAAGCAGTAGTGTGAGTGAGTGACGGGGACTGGTCTTTACAGCTACAGTGCAGGTGCCACTTGGCATTTAGAATCCATCTGGTGAGATTTTGATGCCATATTTTTCCAGGGAATGCATCAAGGAATAAAAACTCTTAGTTTTTATTCCTCATGTTTCAGAACACTTCTAAGTGTTACTTCCAAATAGAAAAATAAGACTCACACTCCTGACTGCCCAATTGTCACTCTATGGACAATGGTAAATAAGGCATTTCTGAACGTGGTGGCTGTGTGGTGTGAATTGCTTTTACACCTTCATAATCTACAGCCAGCCTCATTGCTTACTGCTATGGTAGCCATAATTTGCACTGAATAAGGTCTACTGAGTAGGATCTCTGTTTTTTGTTTGTTTGATGTAATTATACCTAACAAAAGAGCCAAAACCTTTGTATCCAGAATCTTCAGATAGAAATTTTTGTATGTGATGAAGATAAGATTTTTTTTTCTTAAGTACATATTCCTTTTAAAATTTATTGGTTTCCTTTTCTTCTTAGTGTAGAGCAAAGAGCTCTTCTAACACTATACCTATAAATGTAAGTAGTAAAGATGTCTATTTTTTTTAAAAAAAGTGAAATCTCATCTTTAGCTTCTAAAATGTTTGTCTGCATGCTGTAAATTGAAGTTGAAATTGTTAGTTGCCTGGGATGAGAGTGAGAAGCTACACTGTGTGTTTACTGTGTGAACAGGGATGCCAAATGAGAGAGCGAACCATCAAAAGTTTGGCATTACCAACACTGGCTGTTAGCTGGAAGGGCCATACCTTCTTCTTCTCAAAGACTGCTGCTATGTACACCAGAACTACCTGGTGTTTCAACCCCTGAATCTTCAGCTTTTTACTGTACATCCTGACTTAAACAGTCTCCCCTGTCCTTGTCTGCTGCAGCCTGAAGAGCAGGTCCCGTGTAGGCTCGTGTCCTTCTCGAGCACAACCAGTAGCAGCTCCACAGTTGAGCGTATCTGCTGACTGTCAACTGTTATCCAGCAGTTAAATAGATCAGTGCTGGGCAGCAGAGAAAACATCACTGTTCTCTGTTTCAAATTCCTCTGGGGTATTTGAGACAAATTTCTTCCTCTTAGGAAGGTAAGTTCAGCCTTAGTCTGTCCATAAGGGATCGCTGGCTGGTTTCCAAGCAGAGCAGCTGATCTCATGGTGGCCTTGGCAGCTGCCATTGTAATTGTGCATGAACAGAGTGATCTATGGAGATGTAACAACCTTTTTTTTTTTTCAGGTTGGTATTTTCTTCTTTGTATGCCTAAACATAAGTTAGCCTAAGTATGTATCATCTCCTTGCACAGTTAAATACATTTGTTGTAATAAATAACAATCTGCTGTTGTACTGTGTTTCTCACTGTAGTTTGTTTTTCATTCCAAGCACTATTTGCCTTTTGCAGCATAGAAGACAGCCTCAGAGCTATGGGGAGAAGCATTGGTGATGTTAGTAATGGGACTTCTTTGGCTGCTGCTCTCCCAGCAATGGGTGGGCTAGGCAGGCTAGGCTGGTGTGGATGGGAAACAAGGGATTCAGCTGATGAGGTTCCCCTGAAACTTACCAGTAATGAGATTCTTGGTTAGAAGACTGCATTATGATACACTTACTGTTTCCTTTGGGAATAAGTCCTTTAGGAACCAGGATCACCTTCTTTTATCTCTCAAAAGATTAGTAATCCTGAGTGTCAGACAAGTGTTGGGTATTTCTGTCAGTATAGACGACTTTTTAAAATCCATGTGTATTTGTTAATGCTTAGCTTACTTTCTCAAAGACACTTCCAAATCTTTGAAAAGCACGTACCCAACTGTTACAGCCTCACAGACAGTACAAGAATCCTCACTACAGGCAGAATTCACATTTCCACCTGTATCTGTTTATCAGTTCTGAGGTTTGTCCCATTGCCTGAAGCTCATGATACTGAGACAGAGCCATTTAAGTCCTGACAGATAAACAAATTTAGAAAAGTGAAATAGCAAGCTCAATATTTTGGCAAAAATGAAGTGAAAATGATTGACTTTCACTTTCCCATGTTTCAGTGTCATGGCATTCATTCAAGCTGAAGGCAGTATTGTTCTGACTGTCATCCCACTTGCTTTTCTGATTGGGTTTTGCTGCTACCTCTGCAGATTATTAGTAAACCTTGAATTATTCTCCTAATAATTCTCTTAATGGCTACTATTTCAATTTTCATTTTGATGAACTCTTTCTCTAACAGTCATCAAGCCTGTAGAAGGTAGATGCATCTGATAGTTTATCAAATGGAAGAACAAAAGACATTGCCTGTAGATCTCAAAAGTATGCATTAATCACTGTTAAAATCCCATGTGTCCACAATTTTTGCACAGCATTGTGTAGAAAGATTTACTAGCTTATTGCATCATCACTGAATATCACCATCCTTTCTCAGCAGTTCTTAATTTCTGAAATTTTTACAGTGATGTCTTTTATTTCATTGAGAAATCCATGTTTCATTCTCAGAGATGTCGTCTCACCTGAATAAGGGGCAATATGAGTGTTCATTTTATACCTTTTGTAGTGCCTGTATGTCTGCTGGTTAGGGTTATTCCTTGCCTGCCTGCATCTTTTTGTGATGGCATCAGTTCTGCCACTGACTTTGAGGAGAGTAGGAGCTAGCCCTTGGTTCTACCAGGAGATAATGTTTCAACATATCCATGCTTTTCTTTTTCGAGAAGGTATCTGGAACTGGGTAGAGAAACCTGGAAGTTGCTGGAGTAGTCTAGTTCTGTAATGTTGCCTTTCTCTGTTAGGTTGACAGTGACCTTATTTTTATCCTTAAATCTCGAGTTATGAAGGAGGTTATTAAGTTGACTGATGTCTTGCCACTGATGCCCATTTTTTTCCCAGACAGGCCTTCAATTAGTTTACACTTCTTGCCAATGAAAAAATTATTTTTGGACCATGAGGAGGTAAATGATCTCAGATTATAAAATTAATTGCTAACAATAGTTAACTGCTTTGTTAATACTGGGGAGGAAGAAGAAATTGCCCTTGCCAATTTTGCAAAAGGATAGTTTGTGCTGTTGCCAGGCCTGTTCCACTGTGAAACATCCTGATGGACAGAGAGAGGTGTTCAGTGAGTCCAACCTCCTCCTAAGGATAATGATTGTGCAAGATGGTTTTGGTTTGGTCTCATCACCCCTCTTGAAAACTGCAATCATTGTCTTGTCTGTTCTTTAATATAGATAGCCTGTTGAAGTAATAGATATCACCCTGAAGCACGTGTGCACTCAGATTACAAACCACTGTCATGCCTGATTGCAGATGTAGCAGCAAAAATAGACCAAAATGAATTGTACATTCTCCCAGTTGTGCATCTCACCACATACTATGTTATTTTCCTTGCTTTTTAGCTGTAGGTTGCATATGATTATTAGAGAATCTCCATTTCTGTTTTTCTTTCCTGTTTTAAAAGCTTTTTGAGGGAAGGATGACTTTAAAATGCGAAACTTAGTGCTTAAAAGACAAATGGTTTCTCAAGCTTGTTCCCAGAAGCGGCCTGATACGCCAGAAATAGACCTATCTGACTAAGTACCAGCTCTGATTATGGTGTGCTTATTAAATTGATCTGCCGTAATTTCACTAGCAAAGCTCGTGTTTGCAATCTCGAAATATTGCGTGTGGTGTACTTGTCTTGGTACAGATGTTTTTTTCACAATATTTACATACCTATTCATACATGTATACACACACCCTTCACATGCACACATACTATTTAAAAAAGCAAATATGTAGACATATATAAATTGTTTTGAAGAGTTAGCACTTCTTAATTTTGTATTTCTTTGAAGAAATTTTCCTTATGAAAAATGATAGGAGATGTTAGCAGTACATCTGAAAGGAAACAAAGCAGTGTTCAGTCTCAGTTCTTGGCTTACTTCCCTCGCTGGTAATGGCTAATGATGTCCCTATTGCAAAACTTGATGTTGTCTTCTGTGCATTCACGCCTTCAGAGTACCCTTACTGTGCTTTCAGGATATGAGGCAATTATTCATAATAGGGTTTTTATATTTCCAATACGATCATTTTATGGAAAATAGTGTTGCTAGAGGAAAAAAATGTTTGACTGGGGATCTTGTGTTCTTATATGTAAGTTGGAATTATGTGTTACTGAGAAGAATGATGCAGTACAAATCTGAAAGGTGCCTATATTCATCTTTGTTTCTCCTTGCTTGTCTTTTCCTCTCTTTTAAATAGCTTCTACATGATAATAATAATGTTATGTAAGATTTTTCTGTCCTGATGAGAATGCTTTATGACATGATGATGCATTTATGGTACAGGTACCTGGAGCTGGAAAGCAGTGGTCATCGAAATGAAATCAGGTTGCATTATCGTTCAGGCAGTCATCGCTCCCACACAGAAGTATTCCCATACATTTTGGCAGATGATAAATGGCACAGGCTTTCCTTAGCAATCAGTGCCTCTCACTTGATTTTGCATGTGGACTGCAATAAGTAAGTAGAGTGGTGTTTTATAAGAAGTTGTCACATTTTGAACATTCTACCTCTGAGTAAATGAAATGATAACAACTTGGGACTGTATCTGTCTTTTCAGAATTTATGAGAGAGTTGTGGAGAAGCCCTTCATGGACTTACCTTTGGGTACAACTTTTTGGTTGGGACAGAGGAATAATGCACATGGTTATTTTAAGGTATGCATTCCCTGAAAGAGAAAGAGTGAGCTTAAATGAAAACAATGAAGGGATCTGAGCATCTTTGATATGAGTAGATGCTGAGAGTGCTGGGATTGTTCAGCCTAGAGAAGAGAAGGGTCAGGGAAGATCTCATCAACGTGTATAAATACCTGAATGTGGGTGGGGAATGAAGATGAGGGATCCAGACTCTTCTCAGTAGTGCCCACTAACAGAACAAGAATCAGCGGGAAACAGCTGTAACACCTGAAATTCTGAAGATAAGAAAACTGTTCCAGTATGATGCTGGTCAGACTAAGACTGCTATCGAGATATTCAAATGCCATTTAGATACAGCCCTCGGAAACCTGCTGTGGCTGATTCTACTAGAGCAGGGTAGTTGGAGTAAATGATCTCAAGAGACGCTTCCCAACCTAAAGCAGTCTTTGCTTCTATAATCATAACACAATTCTTAGGGCAGTGGTGTGTTGAGCATCAGCATATCTGATGCAGTGAACCATGTTTCCATCACACTGGACTTCACTAAACAAAGTTGCGGAGCCAGATGCATAGTCACCAAATGACACAGACAAAGGTAAATGGCTGAGTGCAACAGAATTCCAGGAACTAAACAGTCATATTATTGTCTGTTTCATAGCTAGATGCATTTTTTTTTGTGTGTCATGGAGCACTACAGGCTAGGGAACTCCAATTTCATTGCCTTTGTAGGATATAGATTTTATCACAATATCTTCTTGGCCCAGAAGTGAATGAGATGACTGGCATCAGTGAACAGAATGCTTTTTCCCCCTGAGGAAGAATATTTTTACATGCCTTTTGCTTACTGCTTCTGCTTTAACATGTGTATATAGCAAGCATCTGGTGTATAGCAAGATTGAAGAAGTGAATGCTATGTTGAACTGGAGTGTAAATTTTGATTCCTCTGAGTCCATTAGGCAGCACTCATTGGTCACAGCTGCTATGTGTGGTTTGGCCTCAGTCTTCTCTGGATCTGCTTTAACAAATGGTGGCATCCCTGTGGATACCTTCTACACTGCAGTCCCATTTTCCTCCCAGTAGGCATCTTTTCTACTTGAGCTGCAAAATAGAATTGACCCAATCACTTTCTAAAATATGGCCTGCTAAATGTTTGTTTTTCAGTGTAAAACACTTTGACTATGTTTTTCACAGTATATTTTGTGCTTTTGTGCTAAAATATTTTTTTTTCTGTATGTCTTGAAACACTGCTTGTTATATGTAAATGCTAATTTATATCCTTGTGTATGAAGTATAGAGTCCAGTGGGGCACTCAGATTTGGAAACTGAAGCATGACTTGGGTATTTTTTTTTTTTTTTAAATTCAATGTGTGTTTCCTTTTCCTTCAAAAGACTAAGAAGCTGTCTACTAAAGAAGCTTCAAAATTATATTTCTGGCTTAACTAACAGTTGCCTTCAAGAATAAAATCAGAAAATGTTAATGTATTGCTTAAACTGATCTGGAGATACACCTCATTTATTCTATGTGTTTATAAATAATACTTTTAAAATATTTCTTTTATTTTTTTTGGTGCCTTCCCAGTTTTTGACTTGAAGATACTCTGCTTGCCAAATCATAGTCACTGCAAGGAAGATCATTAGGTGTAGAAAAAAAAAATACTCCAATAGTGGACTGTAATGTTTTCTATTTCTTGTCAAGAAAGATAAAACTAAGCAAAACACATTGAGAGTTTTGCTTCAGTTACAAATATAAACCAGCTTAACAGAAATACAGAAATGGATGTCTGTTAAGAGAGTACCAATATAGCCAAAATACACTGTGCTAAATCATTTGTGCAGCATAATGTAGCACCAATGGTTAAACTGCTTCTGAAAATGTGACGCTGTTGTACAGAGATTCATTAGTTTAGAATATTAAGAATTTCAATGCTTCTTAGTGATCTTATCCTGATTTTGAGAGGTCCAAGTGATTATCTGTTTCCAAAAAATCCAGGCTGCTTTGAGTGGATTAAATGGATTGTGCAGAGAGATGAAGGTGCTCAAAATCATTAGTCCCTCTGAAAAAGATTTTATTTGGCTGTATTTGATTTTGAACCTAAGATTGCTGCGCTAAACCAATATGCCAGTAGGCATGTTCACACAGAGATCTATTCATGCCTGTTTAACTTTAAGAAAGACAGCAATTCTGGCTATTCAGTTTCTGGTACTGCGTAGCTTCTCTTGGTACCTAGCATCCAGTGGTATGTTAATTTGAACCACTAGGTTCTTTAGGAGCCTGTGCAAAATCTCTTTCTTGTGTACTGTCAGAAGGTTCTGATTTGGGAGCCCAAGTGGACTAGGTGTCACAGCTCCCTGTTGTTACTTTGGGAGAATAAGAAGAACCTGAATTCCTGGAGAGTGGCAGAGTCCAAATCACATGGCAGATGATGTATAATGAATAGAGATCCTCAATTAGTTGGAGGAGCTTTACTGCTGGTTACTAGCAAAATTATTTGAATACTTGCCTGTGTGTTCAGTGAAGAGTGTTTTAAATTTCAATGGGTCATACCCTGCTGTTCTTCCTTTTCATGAAAATTACATAACTTGGGTTAATATGAGTTTGAACTTGATGGCACTGAGGAAGGAAGGGAGGAGAAAATAATACAGTGAGCTCTTCAAAGAGGCTTGTGCTCCTGACTTCCAGAACATGTGCTGTGGGAGGTCTTGACATGAAGTCCTGTCTCAAGCACACTTATTTTTTTCGCTCTTAGCAAAGCAGCTCCTTGTGCAGCATAGGGTAGTGTCCTCTTGCCTTAGATCACAGCTTTGTTGTTAAGCAAGAACAGTAGGCATGGTACTTATGTACCCTGTTAGTTTTCTTCCAGTGATATGTATTCTTCTCTGTAGGTCACTTAGGTTGCTAAGTTACCCTGAGTGAGGTCAAAATTCTGGTTCTTTGACTTTGCAGCATCTGTGTTGAATGCCTTGCCTATGTGGATGAAATTGGACTTCTGTCTTTAGTTTGGATTATGTTCTTAGTGTTGTGAAACATTTCTATTTATAAGCATGCTAAAGCATGTTGTAATTGTTCTGCTTCTCCTAAGAAGAAATTTTGGTGTGCAAGGAGGTAGTCATGGATGAAAGGGTCATCTGGAGTAAATATGATAGGATGGCTCAGTTTGAAATTGATATTTGGCTTTTGCTTTTGGGGAGCAGAAAGAGGCTAATAGTTATGTCTTAATGGATGCATGTAGATTCTACCTGCAGGCTTGGGATCTATTCTTCTGCATGAAACCAGCTCTTTTCAGATGGCATAGCTGAATTTTGTGCTAAGCTTTCGCCAAGTTCTTGCCAACATGTGACTCTGCATCTGTGTAACAGACACATAGTTTCTTGGCATTCTTCATGCTCTGTGGGGAGACGTCCCACCAAAATCATAAAGAGTTTGCATTATTGTGTTTTTCCTGACTCAAGTTTCTTTAATCTTCACTTCTATTTGACAGTTACAGTTGAGTAAAAAAAAAAAAGCATTTTATTTAAAAGAGTTTTTTAAAGTAACTAGAAACTGCAACTGTTTTTCAAATTACTTTTAAAGGTCATTTTCAAGCTTTTCTGCAGTGGCTAACTAAAAATAGCAATGAATTCAAAACAACCAAACTCTTGCTACATAATTACATCTTGACATTTAATCTTATGTCTTTAAAGAATGATTCAGTATTTCTGTATTTGTACATCTATCTATTTTACTTTCTGTTTATTTTCTATCACTGCATTGAGTCCAGGCAAGAAGCTGTGTATTCATTCATAAGTACTGTTTTTATCAGGCAGTTTTCTGTGTGGGCTTTAATGTTTTACATGGTGAACAGAAAACATAATTTTGACAGGTAAAAATGATGTGGCCTTTTTTTTCTCTCTACTTACACATAGGGCATAATGCAAGATGTGCAATTACTTGTCATGCCTCAAGGATTTATTTCTCAATGCCCAGATCTTAATCGCAGTAAGTCTCTTAATTTGTATACCATAAAATGAAAGGTGTGCTTTTTACCTACTTTCTCTTCTACAAAGTTTCTGAAAGCCTTGAGTTTCAGTATATTGGTTGTCAACTTTGATGAGATTGTGAATTCATGTCTGGTTTTGTTCTGTTTTTTTTTTTTTTTTAATTAATATACATGTGTTGTTATTCTAGCATGCCCAACTTGTAATGACTTCCATGGACTTGTGCAGAAAATTATGGAACTGCAAGACATTTTAGCCAAAACATCAGCTAAGGTAGTGTTTACTAGGAGACATGACACGGGAGAGAAGAGGACTCTATGTTTTAATTGCTGTTTTTTAGATGATTTGTGCATATGTGGGGATGTGCATGGTATGTTTCTATGTTTGTATTTTTATATCTGTGTCTAGTGTATACATAGAAATACCCATTTCAGAGAGCTTTGTTGTGATTTTATAAATCATATCTTTTAGTAGTAAATAGTATCTAAATCACTGAGCAAGGAAAGGGCTCATAGATATTCAAGCTCTATGTATTAAGCTAACAAGTCAATAAACATAGAAATAAATAGGTTACTGTGCTTATAGTACTTATTGCAGCAAGACTTACCGGTCCAAGACTTCTAGACCTGAGCTCCCAAAGATATATTCAGACAAAATATTTGTGAAATAAGGAATTAAGAATCCAAAGCAGCATTTTCTTCTTCTTCTTTTTTTTTTTTTTTTCCCCTAGAATATCACACTAAAAGCACTCATGGCTGCCACTGAACATAAACTAGTCTTCTTGTTTAAAATGTCAGTTCTTTAGATATGTGCAGGAATGTTGTTACCTGAGTGATTTGATGCACAAATGTTAAAAATGTCTTGGCTGAAGTGGAGAAACAGTTGCTAATATGTTGGTTTTGTGCTTTACTTCTGGTTTTGTCTCTCTACTCAGATTCAGGTCTTTTGCACGTATATGAAAGTAGTTTATGTAGATCAAGAGTCTTGATCAGTTCACACATATAAAGATGAGAAATCAGCATCCTTACCCGTCTTCATTACTCACTTTGTTTCATGGTGTTCCTGATGTTAGAGAAAGATGAAATGCATTGTGTCTTGCTTCTTAATTTACATCTCTGAATGACTGATAGTTTAATCATATTGTATTTGACAATAATTGTTTTATTATCTTTGTATTTTCCTACATGTATTCTCTCATCTGTATGCTTGACCATAAGGGGGACAGTTTCAATCATATTTATACTAATGTGGAAAGCACTTACAAATTCAGAAGGTTTTTTTTTTGTGAACTGTAAATACAGTTGTCCCAAGCTGAGCAGAGGATGAACAAGTTGGATCAATGCTACTGTGAAAGGACCTGCACAATGAAAGGCATGACATACAGAGAGTTTGAATCCTGGACAGATGGCTGCAAGAACTGCACTTGCATGGTATGGCTACAGCTTGAGTGAAGACTCTGAAACTCTAGTGTTCCCTCTGATTACAGTTTTACAGAGGCAAATAATGATAAAACTTCCAGGTGCATGCTAGGCAGTAACAGCACAGTGCTAGAAAAACTGTTGTAAATTTAAGGAATAGTATTAATAAATAGATTTTCCTATTATTTCAGCAGTGCCATCATGTGTAGCTCTCCTGTATTCCATGTCACCATACACAGATGCTATGCAGTATACTTAGCTATCATGTTATTCCCATGCACTGAGTTGCAAATGGTTTCTATGGATTGTTAATTCCCTGCTTTTTGTCACTGTAAACACAGCCTTTTTCTTAGCAAATGATTTAATAAATCCCTTGTATCTGATTTCCTTTTGTTGCCTTTGGTTGTATCTTAGTAAGTAAGAAAGAATGAAATGTCAGGGTCATATGTGTGCTCTGTTATATCACAAATGAAAAAGATTTGTTAGGTGGATGAAAGATTCCCAAAGGTACCACAACTCCAGAAGTGATTGCAAGTATCCTTTCAGGTACCAAACCATGGCATCTTTGTTACTGTCTGTTTGTGTAAAACTCATTATTTCCATTTGAACTCATTAAATGCCTAATCCAAAGGCCATTAGAATTTGCTGAAAAGACTGTTGTTGTCTGTTCAGCACCTTAGATTGATTTGCTGCTATCTATAATTTGCTAAAGGGTTGTCCTTAAGCTTGGTATGATTTTGATCTTCGTATTTCTGGAGGGATATTCACTTTGCTTTTAATAATTTGTGGTTGATGAGAAGACAACTTGGCCTGTGGTATCAAATCTGACTGATAGCTATTGTAATTCTTCCAACTAGATCTTAAATGCATGACATTTTTTTTTTTTTCATTTTTTTTTCTTGCTGCTATGAAGTTATTACCTTTTAGAAATGTATTGTCTATTACATAAAAATCACAAGGCAGAGTATTGTTCTGTGAGGGTGTTATTTCACAAGTGTGTCAATTAGCTGCTGAATGGCAGAATGTTTTACCTCCAAACAGATTTGCCTCTAAAAAAAAAGTTTATCATTATCATCTCAAAGAACTGATCATACATGTCTAAAAGATTGTATGCATGATATTCCAAACATATATTTTCTGTTCTTGTAGGTATTAAAAGAACCATGTTAAATTGTCTTTTTGGGTGTTGTTAGAGAGTTCCTGTGTTTGAGAACATCTCTGCTCTTGCTAAATATAACTACCAGTTAAGAACCTTTTCTTCTTCTAGAATGGTACCGTGCAGTGTGAGGCTTTGATTTGCCCCCTCTCTGACTGCCCGCTTAACTCTGCCCTGGCTTATGTGGATGGCAAGTGCTGCAAAGAATGTCAATGTAAGTTTTACTGTGGCCCTTTCTTCTACTAAATGTTTTGAAGTTTGTAAAGAAAATGAACCGTTCTGTAAAAACATGTCAGTGGAAAAACTGATCAGGGAATGAAATATTTCAGTTGAGGAACTGGGGAACTTAAACTTCTCTGAAATATTTGGGGAAATCGATAAGCAGAAAGTTTATTTTTTCAGGTGTGGGTATTTTGTTTTATTATAGTTACTTGTTTGTTTGTTCTTGTTTAAAGAATAGGTATTTCTTCTCAATGCTTAAGAAGAAGAGTGACTTAAAAAACTTCCTGCAGACTTCTGTAGTCTATCTTTTAGACCAAACTAATAGAAATTAAAGAACAATTGCCTGGTGTTTGTTTTGACCAGTGTTTCTAACAGCACTGTTGCAAGAAGAATGTACTTTCAACCTTCTGTAGTGGAGGAGTGGAGTGCTAGAAATGGAGGTTCAGATTTATGACTCTTCTTCTGTAATTAGAGGAAGAGAAAAATCATACTAGACCCAAGAGAGCAGAAAAACCAGACACCTAGAAATGTTCTTTCACAAAAGGTCAGACAGAATAATACAGGAAACTGAATACAAGTAATTTAATATTGTCATTTAAGATAGTGATTACCTTTTGGTTTTATAGCAAGTTGGCTTTGTTGCAGAGACCAGAGGAGGAGTATTTTAGGTTAATCACTATCTAGATGGACTATATATAATATTTCAGGTTGATTATGGGCATGTATTGGATAAGTGATAGTTATTTATTTTAGGCTACAGTGGAATCCATTCTTAAAATTCAGCATGAGATGCACTCTTCACTCTGTAAATGTTGAGGTTTTTTTGTGTGGTTGCATCACTCTTCTACTGCTGTAATAAACTTCTTACAGAGTACAGAGAAATACATAACTGGTTAAAATGACATGTTGTAAGATAAAATTCAGGAAGACGTTTTGTACTCCATTGATCTTGCTCCCACAGGAGTTTATTAATATTTAATTGTGTTAGAAGTTACACAAACCATCCCATTTTATGAACCTTTATTAACTTACTCAAGTAGATTAATTGTAATTGAGAGGAAATGAGAATTCAAATATATTTTTTTTTTTAACCAGCTTCACAGAATTTCTATGCATATTAGATGGCTCAGGGAATTCATAGTTCCAGGGATGTGAAATGTGGGGAGTTTAAGCCTCTGTTTGAATCTATGACCATGTTGGCAGAGATGGAAAACCTGATCCTCTGAAGTATGTCTTTTGTAAGGTATCACTTGTGAGATGAGTTGTGAATTCTCCTTCCAGAAGTTAATTTGGAAACCCTCACATCATGTGCTTCTTCTGAAGTTATTTTTACTGCTAATTTTGACAAAGGTCAAGAAATGCGAGTAAGCATATGGACGTTGACCTTATCATACATGATTGCTATTTCTCCTTCCAATTAAGATACAGTTCTGGTACAACACACTGTTAAATTTACTCTGATATTTCCTTTTTGATGTTCTTAGTATTATCAAAAGCCTTTTCATTTCCAGTGCTGTTAATTTGATACCAGTACATAATTCAATTTATAACTAACTTGCATATATGTATCTCTCTTGACAAACTACCAGAAAAAATGATTAGATCAGAAAATATAAATAAAAATTACCTTTGAAAAATTATTCCAAGTGTCATCTAGGTTGTTTAAAGTGCCTTAAAAAAACCCAACAACAAAGATCAATCAACTTTTGAAATGGCCAAATCCCTGGAACCAAAGGAGAGTGTAAATTGGAGTCACATTGACAAGGCAGTTCAATTCC
Organism: Chloroceryle aenea; assembly: GCA_013399075.1. NCBI lineage: Eukaryota > Metazoa > Chordata > Aves > Coraciiformes > Cerylidae > Chloroceryle > Chloroceryle aenea. The sequence continues at coordinate 591,570 of VWZY01006127.1, read as the reverse complement.
AGTTAAAGAGTGGAAGTTAGAGGCAACAGAGACTGCAGGACACTTACATATTCTTCAAGCCAGTCTGCTACAAATGCTGAATTGTCACTGAGGTCACATATATGTGCCAGCTTTATCTTGTCTTCCTGCTGCCTTCAGCTTGAGGTCTGAGCTGATTGAGTGTGCTCAGTGACCCTGGTTCTTGGGGTCAAAGATGAATTTCTTCATTTGGATAGGTTGTGAGAGTAATTTTTTTTGTTTTCTAATTCTCAGAGCAGAATCATGGGATGTAGCATCTGACTAGATTATGTAGAGCAAACACAGATGGCTTATAATTGGGAAGACAGCTAATTAGGGTGTGTTGCTCAAGGAGCCACTATCCTTAGTATTGGACAGTCAATGATAAATGCTGAGAAAAAGTGATGCCTAGTACACTGTTCTTTAGCTGGGTGTTGTATTTGTTTCAAGACAGAATATGTATGGATTTTTTTCTTGGTATTTGTGGTACCAACTTTTGTTGGTTCTGACAAACTGAGTGTGAGTAGGACTGCCCAGGCAGTGGTAGCTGTGGTAGCCTTGTTGCTGTGTCTCACCCAGGACTAAGTGCTTCCCTCCACAATTTTTCCTTTCTTCTGCTGGTGTTCAAACAAAGACACAAAAAACTGAAAGAGTGGGGTCTCATTTAATGACAGCTGGCATAGAAGAATAAAAGTGTACAGTGCTTAAGGCTTTTACAGTGGCCAGCAAGCAGGCTTCCTGGGTTATTTTTTTGTGTGTGTATTTTATTGTTTTCTTTGTTTGTTCTGTGTATTTTGTTGTTGTTGTTTTTGTTTGTTTTCCCTGAGTCATTCAGGATGGAGTCATTCTTTATGGCTTTAGGCATGTATAATTTATGAATATAACGTGAAGTGGTTTCACTTATATTAGTAAATAAAACAGAACAGTCACAGTCCTGTGGCCCTGGGGGTAGGTCACATCTGCATGGCTAAACTGTCTTCCCCTTCCCCTCCATCAGAGTATCTGCATCCAGACAGCTGACTGGCAATGGCCTCTAGTCAGTGTTGTCCCCCCAGCCATGCATGGTGTTGCTTCAGAGCATGTTGGCGGGTACAAGACAAAATGGTGCCATGACATGTGCTAACACTCAAACCAGATGGAAGTTGCAGACTGTTATCAAGGGTTGTCAAGCCTGTTGTCATTTACTTTTTCAGTTACCTGTTGTGTTACCTGTTGTGTTTTATTTGCTAGTTATGGGCATCACCAGTTAGGTCTCCATAGCCAGTAAAAAAAACTGGCAACTGCAGAGGTCACTTGGTGCTGAGAGAGGTCTGGAAGGCATGGGATGAACTGCCTTCTGAAGGTGGGCATCTCTTTACATGGAGTGTACAGGGAGCCCAGATGATTAGGTTATACTTGGTAAGATACTGAATATTTAGAAAGCTAAATTTGTGAGGTTAATCATTCAGTCAGTTGCTGTAATAAATATCAGGCAGGTCCGATAGGAATGGAAAGTTCTGGATTTTTAAGCCTGGTCTGACATTAAATGGAGAGATTTGTGGGATCCTACCATGCTGACAAGCCCTAGGAATTGAACCTCAGCCCATCCCAGAATTTACATAATGGACAGTGCAGCTTTGTTGTATCTTGTATGATCACATTTTCAACACTTCAGAAATTTCATCACAGCTGACTGAATGTTTTTCTTAAATGTTTATTTCAGGGAGAACACTTAGAAAGGAATGTTGTGTATACATATGTATATATTTATTTTATAGCTGTTTTACAGTATTTTAGTTTTGATTTTGGTGCTTCTTGTGAACCAAAAGAAAAAAATACAACCACCCAAACCCTGACCTTCTCCCCTAACCCTGTACCTTTGTTTGAGGACATTCAGACAACTTATTCTGTTATGTCTTGCGTGAAGGTCAAGTCTGCTAGCTTAAGGAATAGCAATGCATGCAAATTATCCTTGTGTTTTCTATTTGTTGTAATGGGCTAAAAGAAGCAACTGTCTTCCAAGGCACATAAATTGGCCATTGTCTTGGATATATGTTTCAGCTGCAGACAAGCTATTCAACACAAAATTCAGTCCAGCTACCAGAGCATACATCTTAGATCAATTGGAGCTTCCTGTGGAGAATTGTTTGGAGCTGGAAAGCAGATACTACTTTCTTTTCTATTCCTAATGCACTTTTAAACCTATTTGAGAAGGTATGTGCAAGAGGTCATTAAATTCTTTTCTCCTCTGCAGAGACAAATGTATTGTGTGGTGATAGGCACTGATACAAATCAGGGAAAGATTAAGCTTCTCTACTGACCCTATAAAGTATTGCTTTAGACCGTGGACTTGGCTTAGGAAGTACAAGGATGAGTTCATTTATTTTAAGTGAATTGTGGAAGGACTGCCAATGTCTTAGTAGCTGAGAGAATTGGTACTTGGTCAGCAAATCTTTTTATGGTAACATTTTTATTAGTTGGTCTATTTATTAGTCTGTTTTAACACTAAGGCATCCCTTTCAGTAGCTATGTGATATATGTATTTTATTTTAAACGGAGTCAGTGTATTTTTAACGAACTAGATTTTTTTTTTAAGGCCAGAATTGATTATTGTACCTGTATCTGATGCAGTAATAATTCCCATCACCAAAGACTGATCTCCAAGAAGGAATGGCTCTCTTCTCATCTGTGCCCTCCTCCTGTTGACACTGCAGATACTTACAGACCTAATCCCAAAATATTTAAGTCTATCCTACCACATTTCAGTGGAGGTTAAAGTCTGAGCCATTATGTTCAAATCTGCATGATATGATTTTCCCATATACTTTTTTTTTTTTTACTGAAACAAGGCATTTGATGGTTTTCTGGTGCTTTGTAGTCAAATCCGCACAAGTATTGCGTATAGAGTATGTGAGAAGCGTGGGCTGTACTGGTTGAGCTCACACTTCTGTTGCTAGTAGGCTAGAGAGTGTGTAAAGGGAATATATAACTTGGAAAGGATTTTGGACAAAATAATGAAAACACAAATATGGGCCTGGCAGCTCTTATAGCGTGCATGGGTTTCTGATGCAGTGGCCTGTTTTGCTGTGTTACAGTAAACATGTTTCTAATTAAAGTTATGGGGATTTCCCCTCTTGCTCTTCACGATGCAGTGATTTTTTTTCCCCAAAGTTACAAACTCTTTTGCAAGCTCCAGCACTTGTAGCCTACTAACACAGAGAGAAGTTTTAAAAACCTATCTGCTTCTCATTGGCACAGCAATTGATCATTAGCAAGAATGCAAAATTTTTATCTGGAAACTTAAGGAATACTGATTAATCTTCCTCTGAAATTCATCATTTATCCAGGTGGATTGAAGCATTAAGGACTTAAGCCTGTGCTGCTCTTGAAGTTTTAATTTCTCACAAAAATACCACCTTGTTTCCAGGCTGAAGGAATGACATTGTCTTGCCTTAGGTGATGTCCATCAGTGGCAGGGTGGCACACCAACCCCCACCTCATTTGCCAAATGCCAGAGGAGCTTCTCCTGCATTCAGTGTGGCACAGAAGCCAGGGTGCAGCTCAGGGAAATGATTGAACGACAGGATTAGTGAGTGCTGACTGAACAGGCCATCTTATCTTTGTAGTAAATCAGAAGAAGGGGCTGTCTAGAAGCAGAAAAGCAGCAGATTGGCGGGGACACTGCATTGGTCTGACCGGCACGCTCAGGGCAACAGAGCAGGCATTGGTGTGGAGGATGAAGAGGCAGTAAAGCAGTGATTAGTCATTTATCATAGTTTTTTTAAAAAATACATGGTTTAGAATGTAAAGGAGAAACAAAATTCTGGCTAATGCAAGAGGTTAGTTGCTATTTCATGATAAATATTTCCACATGGCTTTTTAAAGATACAAGTTCAGATAAAGCATAAATTCTGTTATTTTTGGATTTTTTTTTTTTTAATATGAAGTATCAGATAAATTAGCCTACTTCAGAATATAACAGAGATATCTGGAATATAGTCAGCCCTGGATTATTTCCTAGAGCTGTGTTATTTAGTATAACTTCCTGTAGTTGGGATGCAGAACTTCTGAATGTTATTTAGAAGAATAATGTCCATTCTGCCTCTGCTTTCTGGATTTTCTATGCTGAAATGATTCACATCAGCCTTATTTCTCAGGCTTTTGAGTCACATACAATGATAATATCACATTATGACAGATAAAAAGCATTATATAGATCTTTGTACTAGCAAGATGAATTACACTGCATTTTACTCCTTGTTTATACTGTTTTATTACTTCAACAAGTCATTGTCTTTAAAAGAAAGGCAGTATTTATCTTAGTTCAGAAATAGGACACAAATAATTTTTATACAGAAATATTTTTGAAGGGAAAAAAATATATCCTTGAACTCATATAGAACAATAAAATCAGTGGAGTGATTTTAGATCATAGTGGAAAAATCATAATTGATGCACATTGTCATCTGTGAATCCAGCACAGCTCCTACCATTTCAGTCTTGTAGAATGGCTGAGGTTGGTAGGGACCTCTGGAGGTCATCCGGTCCAACTCCTCAGCTCAAGCAGTGCCACCTAAAACAGGTTGCCCAGGACTGTGTCCAGACAGCTTTTTTAATATCTCCAAGGATAGAGACTCCACAATCTCTCTGGGTAACACTTGCCAATGCTTGGTAAGCCTCACAGTAAAAAAGTGCTATCATATGTCCAAATGAATTTTCATGTGTTTTAATTCACGTCCATTGCCTCCTGTCCCATCACTGGGCACTACTGAGAACAGTCTGTCTCCCTTCATTTCTTTCCATCAGGATTTTCTCTGGGTAGTATAACATCTCAGGAATCAGAGCACTGAGACACTCGTAAGAACATTTTGGGTCCTTTTGTGTCCTGACCTCAAAGCCAGCTGAAGACAGTAGAAAGACCCCCTTGGCTTTGGTAGGCAGGGCCAGTCCTTACCCTTGACCCTCGCTGATGAGTCTCTGCTATATTTTCCATGGTCAAGCTATAGAAAGTTTTTAAGTACTTTTATACCATAGCAGTATATTTGGTTTATGTCTGTTACACATCTGGTGGCAGAATTGTCAGGGGCTTTTTGGGACAGAACTTGCAGTCTCCAATGGCCTCTGTTCTTTATAATCTGGTCAGTGTACCTCCATCAGAAGGGAAAGACTGTCTTTTCACTTGCAGTTCCTTTCTGATCAGGAAACTTATCCCTCATATGTCTGTTGCTCTGAGTAAATTAAAATGAGGCTTACAGTAACTGGACTTCTCAGAATATTTTGTTCCTATTATTCCTTTGCTTCTTCCCCACTTCCTTTGAATTTCATTGTTCTGAATTAGCAGAGGTGGACTTGGGGAGTCAGTGCACTGTGCCTGAGTTTTTTACTGAATCACAGTTCAACTCCCTCCTAGGTAAGTGATTTTTAACTATTTTGGACCCCATGCATTATGGAATTCCACTGGAAGACTCTAGATCTGTATCAGTATATGAGGAAAGTTCCGGTTAATGTTAAAGTCATCTAGTTTTAGTCTTACTGTGTGCTTGAGGAATGAATTATATGAAGTATGCTTAAGAAAATCTTTATTCATTAAAATACATTACCCTGCACTAAGGAAACATAATACTGGTAATTTTAATGATACAGAATTTTTTTTTTTTTTTTTTCATGGAAAATTTTGCTATAAGCCATTCTCCTGCTCTTCTTAAAACCAGTTTTGTCAAGGCTGCCTGGCAAAAGTGTCTATTCTTTTCTATTACTTTTTCATTATATTCTTACCAGGGAGTTTGCAGAATTTAAAATACATGTGGTCTTATTATTTTAGTTTATTTCTACTACATGTGAAACAATAGCATATGTTAGATATGAATATGTTGGCTTTCAGACAGCTGGGAGTGGACAGATTGACATTGTTCCAGTCTCTTGTAAGTTACTATCCTGACTTGAGTAATGCTATTTTGACCAGAATTGGCTTAGTTGATATATTATTAGAAATAATAATAATACAAATCTGATTCTATTTATAATTTCAAAACCCATGTGGGACATTGATTTTAGTATGTTTATTCTCTCTGTTGATGTGCTAATGTCACTGTACACTTGAATCATTGGAGTATGGTGGATGTTTTTCTTTTTTGGTGTCACAATCAGGACCACATTGCCAAATCAGCAGCTTGTAGCTGATGTTCCAGTTTCTTCCTCAAGCTTTTCCTCAATAGTTCTTGCAATTTTCTGTGGTACCAGTAACAATTATCTTTAATGCTCATGTGTTCTTCAAGCAGAACTTGGCTTTAGCTGAAAAACACGAAACTGGAGTTTTTCATCAAGGTCACAGGTTATTAACAGGTTGGAGGCAGAGGGCACTTCATGGAGCTGGAGAGAGCAAAAACCCAAAACTCAGACAACCAAATGAGATTTGTGGCTTGTTGAGACCTGCGCAGTTTTGCAAAGCACAGTTTGCACTTGACGTATTCCTAACAGGATTGCTGTGTCATCAGAGTGGAAAACTGACCGTGGGGGAGACACTGGTAGGAGCCATGGGAGTGTAAAAGAAGGCACATGTACAGTTTTCAGACAGTCCCTATGTCATGTGAAATGAAAAACTGGGTAGGTTGTGAAGGCTGAAACTCAATAAATAAAATACTACAACAACTCCACCACAAAACTGTCAATAATGTGATCTTATTTCCCTGGTAGTCTGAGGAAGGGATAGTAAAATATGAGTGAAGTTGATTCAGTGAGATTAATATAAAATGATGTATACTGTTATTCTTTACTTTTCTTTTTTTTTTAAAGATAATGATTTAAACCAGTGACTTTCAGTTTTTTTGACTGCAGAATTTTGAAATTTTTTCAGTGGAAACACGTAGTGAATTAAACCTTCTAGTGCTTGGGTTACTTCTCTTAGCCATCACTTGGAGATATCTGAAGGGTGATGTATAGACCTCCAGGCTGTTATTGATCACTGTTTCTACAGCTGTCAGCTCATAAATTATATTCAGCTTCAAATAATGGCCACTCTGTACCGTGTAAGACACAACTTCGAAATTGAAATCTCAACAGATAGGGTATAACAGTCTTTTCTTATACTTTCCTCATTTTTTCCCTTCATAACAATTGTTACAGTCCTCTTTATTTGAAGTTTCTGCTCTTTGCTTTCTTCACTGTAACAGGCACAGGACTGTGTCTATGGTGATTCCTGTGTTTTTGTATCACTATTTTGCCTCTTTGCCAACATAAAGAGAGGTTTTTTCACATTTTTTTTTAACCTTTTTTATGGGGTTTATTTGATTCCAGTTTCCACTAAGAAGAAATCTCTGTTCATTTGTTTGGGAGAGTTGTGGAGGACGCTAAACCTTTCTGTACAGAATAGCTGACTAGTATTTTTTTCCTTCCACTTGTTGAAATTATTTCAGTAGCTTTCTGCTTGTAACTGAAAATTCTGATACTACCTTGCTTGCTCTTGGAATGGCTTAGAAAAGGTTTATGTAATCTTTTTTTGAGTATTATTTTGATTACTTTCCAGATTTCATTTTGTTTTTAATTGGTAATATTTGACTAAACCCCATTAAAATTATTTGGCACCTAGTTTTATTTATTTTTTCCCAACAGATGAATGAAATTTGAAGATAATTAGGTTTGCTGTTTTGCATTGTCATAAACTGTTATGGTGTAGAACAGGGGTTTTTATCTTGCTCATTTCTCATGTCCAGTATAGTAGTGTTAGAATGATATTATAGTGACATCAGTTTGATGTAATAAATCGGGACAGAAAACACCTAGTTTCTGTTATCAGATTAAAAAAAAAATCTCCCTATCCTGGGGTCAAAGCAAGAAAATATGCTTAACCCATCTGGAAAATAGACACATATCTGTATTTTCTAGTGAGTGAGTGCTTCAAATACTTTGAAGGAAAGGAAAATGAATGGCATAATTGTCCCTATATTTTTATTACTTTGACAAAAAGATAGGAATTCAAGTATTATTTCCTCAAGATGTCTCTTTAGGTTATATTAATGTTCACCAAAGTTCAGCATCCTCTCTAGACAAATTTTGCAGCCTTGTAAAGGGGGAGCTTTGTAAATACTTTCATCATGTTATATCCAGAAACTTTGTAGATGGTTAAGGCACCTAAGTGAGAAATCAAATCTGAGTATAGTGTAGAAGAGATAACAATCTTTCATATGGTTATTGTGGAGTTCTCAGACAGGCTTCTTAGTAGTAGTAGTATACGAGTTCAGAATGCTTAAATGTTGTTCATGGTCTTCTATGGCTCTGTATGTGTAGGGTTGGTAGCATGGTGTAAGCACCTAACCAGAGATTTTTCATTTTAGTAATATTTTAATATTTTGTTATGGTGTTGCTATGAAGAAATGTGGAAATAAAGGAATACATTAAAAAGAGAAAATTAAAATAGACAAGTGAGGATGCAACTCCTTTATTTATTGTTATGCATCAGTTCAGCCATCTTGATGCACACTTTTGCGCAATCGCTCCTTTTTCCAGTGTGACACCTTGAGCCTCATGAAAACTCAGTGGAAATAAAAGGTTGATTCTTATGGTGTGAGAAAATATATTAAAAATCCTCATCTTTGCTTCTGCTGTGCCCTGAAAGCTAGTCTGTGTGTACCTTGCAACAGAGTTTCATCATCTGGGAAGCAATTATTTACCAGTACTGTTTAAAGCAAGTCCCAGTCAGCCCTTCTGACAGTTTAGAATAGACAGCAAGAGCTCCGTCCTTCTTTCTTTCCAATAAAATGCCATGTTTTGAAGTCTAACCTCTTCTAAACCTGTCTGGTCAGATATCAAAGTCAGTTAAATAAAATCTTAAGGTAGTTGCATTTCAACAATGTATTTCAACAATGTTTTGTAGAACAGAAGACACTCTTCCTTGGAGAATGATATCTCTTGAGTGTTTTATCCCCCCCCAAACCATGAAGGTCATATTGCAAACCAAACAGAATACTGCCTTTTAGGATGCAGTTCTTAACACACCATGGTTGACTTGCAGTTAGGGAGATGCAGTGAACAAATTTATTTAAGGAGCTGTGTCTGTTACTGCTATTACTTGTATTAAGGTAGCTTTAAAACCCTGCAGTTATGAAGACCCATCAATCTAGTTATTGTATACACAAAAGGCAGTCCTCTCCCTGTTCTTGACAATTTGACAATTTATACTGTAAGAGCAAGACAGGACACTGCATACAGAGCCAAAGGTGTGAGGATAGTGAGGGAAAACTAAAATAAATGAGTCACTGTCCTGCCAGGATTCTTTCTCAGGTGTGACTATGCACTTCTGGCTAGATGTTCATGACCTCTGACTTGGAGCTGTTGGCACTGTGATCTGTGCCTTGTTTTCATATTCAGGATGGTGTCTGGCAGGAAATGGATGTATTGAGTTAGTGATGCTTAGTCAAGATTTGAGGGATTTTTTTTTCCTTTTTAATTCTCTCAAGATATTTTACACCCATTGTTATAGCTCTTAGAACAATAGAATTGTTCTAAGGGAGGGGAAAGGAGAATCTAATTTGACTTTTTGATATAATTCAGTATCTCACATCTTCAAAGCACAATAGCATTATGGTTATTTTTTCCTTGCTTTTCTCATGGAAATACTGAAGTATTCCCCATGCATTGAGGTAATGTGATCCCTTGTTGATTCATTTACTCAATCCTACTAAAGTTCCCTCTAACAAAACCAGATTATTGCACAGGACAGATATTGCTTGTTCTTGACAGGGCAACACCTCAAATTTCTTATCTGTCAGGTCTGATCATCATGAGTCCACTGTTCCTTTATAATTCCACTACGTATCCATGCAAGGTCTCTGCAGCTAATGAAAAGAAAGTCTTTGCTAATAATATATTGATAAATATATTGAGGAATTGAAGAATTTATCAATAAAAACTTCAATTTTTCTTCTGTATTTGAAATTAAAAAAAAGAGAAAAAGATACCATGTTTCATGAAATTCATTATTTTGTCTTAATGCTATATAACGCATACTAGTAATTTCTGAGATTATTAGTAATGAAATAAATTACATATAAAAATGTACCTTTTTCTTTTCTGTGCCATTGAAATTGCAGAACTGTGCCTTATGCAGGTATTATGCTAATAGGTATTAATTAAAAATGAAATTATTTTTTTGCTTACTGTACTTTCTGATTTGTGATTTCCATATAAGGTAGTGGTAGACAAAGGAAAAGGAAAAGGAAAAAAGTAAGTTGACTGACATACCAATTAGATGAAAGCATTGCAACTCTCCTAGAGACTGGGAATACACTACAGCTCCATACAGACAAATACACCTGGTTCCACAAGCATGTGAAGGCTGAGTCTAATGTCTGGAAAGGTCCCTCTGAAGAGCACAGGAGCATTAACATAGATAGGACATTTTTTTTAATTATCAGTGTAGTTCCTAAATATAAAAAAGGAATAGTCACATTTACAGCTGCTATGAACTCCATCTTACAGTTTTCCTGTGACTGGGTTGGAGAATAAATGGGTGCGCTCTGGAGAAATTAGCTATGAGAAAGCAAAATCTGTGAATATCTGCTCCAGCAATTTTACATTTTTAATTATTTCAATCCTGAACCAATTTTAGACATGAAATACAGTATTGTTTAGGAATATTCTGTGGATAATAGTAATTTCTGGCAGCCTTGAGAAACAGGGTCATGATGTTAGCTGTACATAGGTTTCTATTGAAAGTTGTCTCTTGAAAATTTCCAACTCTTTTGGTAGCACCTGATTCTTTATTTTTTTTTTTAGATTAGTTTTGATTAAATGCTATTTGATAATGAATGTTGAGAGTGTGTAAATAGCAAATTTGGAAAGTCAATTTGCATAACTGACTTTAATCAAGTTTTCAAAAAATGTGTTTACCTTGCTGTTTGAGTTAAAAACCTTTTGGTGAACTAATGCTAAGGACCTAGCTTAAGAATGTTAAGTAGAGTTCTTCAGAGTGTTTGTGAATATACCAACTAATCCTGTCATTCCTGATGAACTGAGGGAGGAAAGTGATGTATCTCGGAACAGAGACAGGAGGATGGGCAGATTCCTTATTTGGGAAGAAATTGGGTGGAAGAAGAGTTAAGGGCGTGAAACCCCGTTCTGTTCCTGTATGGACCTCGATGCAGGTGCCTTGAAAGAACTGAGACCTAGCAACAGCAATAGATGTGGTGCTCCATCTGTGCACTAATCCTCTCCTGGGAACATCTAAACGCATTAGATTTGCCGGTGCCATAATGCAAATAAGGCATATGTGATTATTACTGTAATATCCAAGTTAACAAGGAGCTGCTGTTTGTAGGGGAAGTGAAAGCACTTGGATTTGGTAGGAAAGTAAATACAGTAAAGCAGCGCTACATGATGCCAGGTCACAAGAATCATGCCTTGACTCTGGAGATTCCTGCAGGAAAGTCATAGTGCAGAATTTCTAGCTAAAGTGTCTGTGGAATTTTTTCTGGGCCAAGGAGAGGCTGGTTGAGAATGGGAACATTGGGAAGGTTCATGGTAGTCACTCAGATATGAACACTTAAATAGTGTGGCAAATTTTTGAAGCAGAAGCTGTTTGGAACCTCTATGAACTTGGAGCATGGAAATGTTGCCTCCAAGTTATCTTCACCTAAATAAATGCTGGATTTACTAATTTGTGGTGAACAGAGTAGTTTTGCTCTTTGCATAGGCTGTTTTTTGATTCTGTCAAATGAAACACTGTCAAAATCTCTGAGGATGCTGCCATTCAGAGATACTTGCCTTCTACCAAATATGCTCACAAGACCTCTGTCCACAAAGCTGCAGAAAACAACCATCTCCCCAGACATGCGCAAAAATGTGTCTTTGAAAGCTATGCATAATTGGTGCACACTATTTTTTTCATGCCAAATCTGGGCAAAAATATGTGTAGTATCCCAAAGTGTTTTATTTCTCCCACCTGTCCTGCTTGAAGTGTCTGTGGAACTGTAACAGTTACTCCATGTAAGGGTTGTTGCAGAAAGTGTCCTCCCTTGTCATGTCAGTGGGTTGTCTTAACTTAGGGCATGTCAATAGAAAACACAACCTACTTTTCATATAGTAAATGAATGCTGATGGGTGATAACCATTTACCTCCCATATTTTTAAAATAGCAACTCAAAAGCGTGCAGATCTTTCGCAACTCTTCATTACTTTCAGAAATTCTCAACTGTCAGTTCTAATCAATTAACTGTATTTCATATTGCATATCGATCCCTGTGACTTGAGTCATCATGAAGTATAAGGTCTATTTTTCTACACAGCACCATTTTTCTCTTAACAAACTTCAGAAAAGCACCTTTTACATTTCGCCTGGCATTTCAGCAGTGAGAAGGTGGAGCTGAAGCAGAAATTTCCCTGCTGTAGCTGTCAGTATTTGATAAAATATCTATTTGCACCTTTACTAAGATAGAACTGTGTCACTACTATTGTGAGTAGCTTACATAAGGAGTCCATCAGATAATGTCTAATATTATTTTTGTAAGGATTAGATGGGCATGTAATGTTTGCATTGAAGTTCTTTTGGCCTTGTGGACTGTTGTGCTATTTATAAACCTTTAATATAATTGTAGCACAGTCATCATATAACTAATATTAACCTTAATTGCTCTTCTTCTTTTGACATCCTCTAAGGCTTTTATCTTGGCATTTGAGTTTATTGTTTGACATTTTGCTTCAAAAGTTATTTGAGTATGAGATGGCCAACATAGTTAATAGTTAACTTAGTTAATTCAGCATAAAATGGATGAGCATTTTATTATGTTAGTCATGCCCAAATTTAGAGTCCAAATTATTCCAGTTCTGTTTGACAAGCAGAATATGGTCCATCGCTCTAAAAGGCAAGGTTGTGCATGTCTGTCCATAGAAATATTTTGGCTGCCATATTTAACCAAGTTAAAGTTGCAGTGTGGGTAGCAGTAATGCCATTTTTAAGAGAAGCTGACATCAAGCATGTTGTCTGATTGGAACTTTGCTTAACTGGAGACAGCTTTCTTTGTTCAATGTGATGCCCATTGGGTTTGATTGGTTGCAAGCTCTTTCCCAGACTCCCTTGTCCAGCAGCCTACTTTCATTTGTCATGTCTGTTTGCCTCAGCTGAACTGCTATTGACAGAGTTTTTAGTCACATTTTGATGTGCTTTTTCAGTGTTCAGATTGCTTTTTTAGTCTTTAAGGATGTCTCAAGGAGCCCTCATTCTAGGGCTCAGATGAATTCTACAGAAGACTTCCAAGCAAGAACACATGTGTTAGATGCACCTTGTCATTTCCCCATAGTAGGTAATGGAAATATATAGGAAACATGAGAGGTAGGTAAAAGAAATTTCAGTTTTCATTGAATCCTTGCCAATGTGACTAAACAGCCCATTAGTGTTGTTTGAGGTGGCTCACACCACAAATGCTCTTAAATAATCATAACAGTACTATAGAACAACAAATTCACGTTTTTGGTGTAATAGAGACATTTAGCATTTCTGGCTAACAAGAAACAAGATGCAAATAGTAATTGCTTCCTTATAATCAGGAAATTTCACATTTAATTTTTTAGCTGAGGAAGCAGAAGCACATATATGCAGCTTTTCAGTAGTGATTAACTAGAAAAATTAGCAACATATGTTCCAGATTGAAATCTGGAATTATTTTGAATTGTTGAGGTAGATGCCCTGAAGTGAGAAAAGACTCCAGTCTCACTGACTATAGTAGCAGAGGAACTTGTCCTCTCCAGAAAATGAGAGAAGAAGAAATAACATCTGAATCCCTTTGAAGATAAATGACAAAGTGATGACAGCAATGGCTAGTAATCGCATGGCAGTTGGGAGAGAAATTCATGAAAGGTGACCATTATCTCTATGGGTATTTATAAGGATAAAGCAACACAGAGGTTTTGCACCAGGTAAGCTTGCAAAGAAGGATTAATGGGACTTACACAATGCCTAAGCCTCGATCTGTGAACAATAGAAAATGTAATCAAGGAGATTCCAAGGAGGAAGTTGGAAAATTAAGTGGACAAGATGAGGGGTTTTTGTATGCTAATTTTTGGTGTTTCCCATCCCACCGTAAGTGAACAAAGAATGCCGTGACACAGACTTAAATTACCAGATTTGAGTTGTACATCCATGATTGCTGAAGGATTTCACAAAACTTTAAGTCACTTGTGTCACTCATAGGGCTGTTATGAATACAAGAAAATAAAGTGGTTTGAGAAGTTCACCATTGTCCTCAACTTTCTGCTTTCCCTTGGCAGTAAGTCTGAATCAGAATTAGCTTAGATACCACAGGAGAGTGCACATGCATTTCTCAGAGGAAGGCATGCACAGTCTGGATAGCAAAGGTGATAAATACAGAAGTGAGAAAATGTACGAAATGACATCCTGTTAACTCAGTGAGCAGAAGGCTGGAGTTAACTGGGTCATGGATTTTGTATGGACATTTTAAGAAGTGCAGAAGGAAAGTGCTGTTTGGAGGCCAATGAGAAGAAGAAATGGTTGTGAAAGAGAAGTGATGGTTTGACAAACTGTTGATAATTCACTGAGCGAACACAACAGCCAATGGGCTCCTGAAAGATTCCTTTTGCTGGGTGAATATGGAGAAGATGTGATGTTATCACAGTGTGTTAAGTGGAGAATACTGAGAGGGGATTTAATAAATGTTTATAAATACGTGAGGGCTGAGTGTCGGGAGGAGGGGGACAGCCTCTTCTCACTTGTGCCCTGTGATAGGACAAGGGGAAATGGATGTAAGCTGGAGCACAGGAAGTTCCACCTTGATATGATGAGGAACTTCCTTACTGTAAGGATCACAAGCACTGAAATGGGCTCCCCAGAGAGGTTGTGGAGTCTCCTTCTCTGGAGATCTTCAGGACCTGCCTGTATGTGTTCCTTTGTGACCTTTGCTAGATTATATGGTCCTGCTCTGGCAGAGGGGTTGGACTTGAAGATCTCCAGGGTCCCTTCCAGCTCCTGACATCCTGTTATCCTGTGGTAATACAGTTATTTTTTACAAATAATTATATTATAATGTATATATAAACATTATCACTACACCTGTGTAAATTAGCAGTGGGGATGTAAGCAGACCTTGCTAATAATTTTTTAGACCCTGTAACATTGTAACATTTGATCATCTTCTGTATACAAATATGTCAAGAGTACTCAAAATTTACAGTAGGATTTGTAAACTTCCTGTTTCATCCTCTTAGAAAAATGTGCTTTGAATATTATAATTTATTTTATGTACTGAGAGGATGAAGAAGTTTGATGGCAGGAGGAAATGGTTGATGTAAGTCAGCTGTAGATAAAATCCTACATAGGCAATAACTATCAAGTTCTGGAACAACTACTCATCAGGTAATTTCTTGACTGTGACTCAGTCTGTCAAATGAAAGGAATTAAAAAGACGAAAGATGATGTGTTTCCCCAGAGAGACACCAATCACAAACTAATCACAGCATCCTGGGAAGCATCTAGCCAAGCAGAAATTAAATCTTCTCCGGACTTTCCAATTACACAGTTCTAGTCCAGATGTTCATGTTGTTGAAATATCTTTATTTCTGAAGGAAAATAAAGACATGAAACACAACCATCGTGGGATGTGTACTGGCTGCGACAGTTGCTGTGATCTGTTCCATGCTACCTGGGACATGGGTCCCACTGTCTTAGGAGGAAACAGGGGTCAGAACAGTTAGAAGGTTTGTCTTTCTAGAAGTCTTTCCAAGTATATTCAATGAATGTCTAACCAAACAACCTTAGAATAAAATTTTTAGAAGATTTCAGGTAGCTTGATGAAAATCTGCCCTTTGCTGTCTGGTAGGATGCCTCCTCTGTGGGCAACAAAAGAAAAGCAGGAAGACAAGAGAACAGGAGAGACAGGGGCATTTATGGGAGTACTGGAGAAGAGAAGACAGTATGCACTAGCAAATTTAGACCATTACTAAACCTACTGGTATCTGTCTTGTTCAATAAACATGAAGCCAGTGGTACTGATGGAGATGAAGTGCCTGTGTTTTTTGTAAACTCATTTGGCTAGATTAGCATAGGTGAGAAGAAAAAAAACAAGTAGTAGTGCTCTGAATTAGAGCTTCAGAGTGTATGTTAGTTCTTGCAGCTTTTTAATGGAAGGAACTGCCCAAATGTAGAGGAATCCTTCATGTTTTAGGGAACACTAGTGGGAAAGAAATAATCCAGGTAGTGTTGATTTTGCCGATTTTAAGAAATGTCCCTTTTGAATGTAGTAGAAAGTAGGAGCAGCAGTCTATAAGAAGACATGATTTGGCTTGTATTCAGATTATTCAGGTTAACAGGTTTTGAATTTGGTTTCAATTTAGCTTTTCAATTGGGCATTTACTGTTTGTTGCGTTTTCTTTCTTTTCTTAAACATAGTTCGGTCACTCTTAACAGGCAGGTGCCTGATACGAGGAAGCTTTATAACCTTGCTGACAAAGCCACAGAAAAACCCAGTAGTTAGAAATATTTATATAGGAGAATTCAATGAATGAGATGTAATTTTCTCAGTTGCATGATGGCCAGGTGTTGTGGTTGTGGAGTTGGGGATGTGAGCACTGCTTGAAACTTCTGGGACCCAAACAAGTGTTTTGAAACATGCACTCTGCTGCCACTTTCCAGCCTTTGAGAAAAAAAATCTTTTGAGTGTGTGAAGACACAGAGGAAAGGGACAAGGGCTGTCTGGGAAGAGACATCTTTCATAGCCCCAGAATTTGTAAGTTTTTCTTTTTTTCCAAGGCTTTATGGAGATGAGTTGATTTTCTTGCTTGAAAGGAAGTGTTTGTGATACTGCATCACTGCATTATGATGATTTCATATGCCAAGACTTCTAAAAGCTGTTGGTGGAATCAAAAAATAACTTCATGATTTCACACTGGGATGGATGTTTTCTTTTGATGTTTTTTTCTGAGTTTATCTGAAGAATAAGAGGTCTGTTGCCATTGATAAAGAGACTGGATTTAGTGAACTATGCTTTGAGGTAGTAGTGGATGCTGGTGTTTTGGGGATTTTGCAGTTTGTTTGGTTTTGGTTTTTTTTTTTTTTTTTTAAAGATGTCTGGGTGGTCTTCTTCATATGTTAGGAGCCTGTGGCCTTGGGAGAGTGTTTTCTTCAAAAACAGAATGACAGCGATTTTGGTGGTTTTTTGCATTTCCTCTCTGCCTGTCGGAAACATGAGGATATGTGAAGTTATCAGTCCACTGCCATTGTGTGGTCCTCAGGCATTGCTATATGTCATTTTTTTTCCTGTCACATGAAGTTGTTCTTAGCAGCTTGAAATGTATGGGGCAAGGGAAAGGGCTTAATATATGAGTAGTTCAGTTTAGTGTCATGGCCTGTAATACACAGGAGGTGATATATATGACTGTATGATTTCCTTGTCCTGTCTGGATTCAAGATCTGCTGGCCCTAGTAAAGATTTATATAGACTTTTTTCACCTAATTCCTTCTAGAAGGGACTGTTTTCTGGGAAAGAGGCACTTGTTGAGCTTTTTGGACTCCTTGTGACCTTTCTTTGTGGATGTTGTACAAACTTCTTCTAGTGCTAGGACTCTCCTCTGGCTCTCTCCTGTGGCTCTTTTCTGTGTAAGTCTGACTGTAAACTTTGACATTCATGGGATTTGGGGTATTACAACTTGATATGATATTACTTCATGAAAGTGCGGTGCAGGCTTATGTCACACAAGGTACTTGATATTTTATAAGATATTACAACTCATATTTTGGAATTTGAAAAAAGTTTTTTTTGTCACTCTGCCCATCATGCCTTTTACTACATCAATTCCAAGAATTGAGTTTTTACACGCTGACAAATTAATTTTGTAAAATCAAGGAGCTGTAGGTTAAAAAAAAAAAAAAGCATTCAAAATAACACCAGTAATGTTAATTAATATAGATCATGCAATAAAAACTCTTGTACTTTTAGATATTTAAAAATAGTCTACAAATTCTAGTTTATTTAACAGAGTATATAAATCTCTCTGTGGCTGTAATGTAGTATAATTGATTTACATCTCCAAATCAATGATTAACAGATTAGATGTCTAACATGTAATCTAGAACTTGGAAGTGGTAACCTACTCCTGTTATGCCATAATCATGCTTACTTGGTGAGCCTTGGCTGTGTCCTGAGCAAGAGAGACAGACATCTGATTTTCTATACCTAGTAGTTACGTTACTTAGCCTTACTTAACCCTTATGGTGAACAATCCAGTATGAGATGTGTCAGCACGCTGCTGTAAAACTTTGTTCTGCCAGGGTACAGGAGTGGCATCAGGCCAGGTCATGGTATAACAAACACCAGTCCGAGGGGAACATTCTCTCATTTGATCATGGGAGACTTGATCCTACCTCTGTAGGAAAGAAACCTGTAAGAAAAAAACTCAAAACACAGTCACTGAAGCTCAGTTCCTGTACAATAAAATCCGTATGCTCTAATATACTTCACCAGTAATGGTAAATAACTGGGGTAATCAAGATACGAATACAACACATTTAGATAGCTGTGTGAGGTGTGATAACAAATAAATACGTGGCTTCAGTGATCACCCTTTGCCATTCAGTGTTCCTCTTCAAGAAACTGAATATCTATTAATGCTACTTGCACTGCTGCATTTTCCTTTTTGCCCCTGAGCCAGTCAGAACTTCCTTGGTGTGACCTGAGACACATCTCTTCTGCCCTCTCAGTAGCTGTCTGTACTCCATATTGCTTCAACATCCTCCACATTCTGCTTATGTGTACTTTTCTGGTTCTTCAGTGTTCTTTTTCTCCACTGATTTTTTTGCTTGTGATATCCAGAGTCCTGCAGGTGGGTTTAGAATATTCTTGCAGCTGATTAAATTTTTTACTTTTTGGAATGCTGCTATCTTTAAGAAAATGTATCAGTTCTACAAGCAGTACTAACGCTTTTTTTACAAATCATTCTGTTATTTGCTATTATTTATTTATTTATTTATTTAATTTTCTCTTGAAGCGGTGTGTGTATTTGAAGGCAGAACCTACTTTGAAGGACAAAGAGAAACTGTGTATTCAAGCTCAGGGGACTGTGTTCTGTTTGAGTGCAAGGTAAGAACACTGTTGATGGAAAAAAATATTCTTGACTGATGTAAGTATTAAAGCCCAAGGAATGAAACTGTTGAAATACAGATATGTCTGCCTTAGGAAGTGGTAACAACAAAGGCATCTAAAGGGTCCTGTGTTCATTTTGACTTACTGAGTTCCATGAAAAAATTTGCAAATAAATTTAGTTTGCATAGCTGCAAGCTTTGATTGTGCAGCTTGACAATCCATCTGCGTTCTCTCCTTCTTAGGTAGCATCTCCATCATCAGTAATAAAAATCCATCAGATTACCTTATGTTTCCATTGACAACGTTACTGTTCAGAATTATGTGCTCAGGTACAAGAGATGCAATGAATGTGGTGAGAACGTGATTTGAAACTCAGGATAATTCTTAGATGAAAAAGAAGGAAAAGAATTGGTACACCAGGTGCCTGGTTGTATTTTTAGTCGTGGAAATTGGGTATGGTCATTGATTTATTTGTAAGCAGAACATGCATGATGCCTGGTCAGTCTTGTCCTGCTTCATGAACAGAGTTGCTCTTAAGGACACAAATGTACTTTAAAGGCAGAATATACTCCAGGGATGGCTGTGGCTTGAGAATTACACAAACTGCTGCAGTGGGTCCTGTGTTGCCTCTCCAGGGGAGCGATGAGGAGGAATTCCCTTTGGATAGAGAGCAACACGCTGTGGGGTGGAGCTGAAAAACTGAACACACATTTCTTGGGCAGAGAAAGAGAGGGGAGCAGCTCCTCTGTCCACTCTTCAGTTATCTGTGCAACCAGTTTCTGGAAATCTCAACACATTTTCATACAGTTGTGAAGAAGTATGTTTTAGAAAGTAGAATTGGGGACTGTTTTCTTACTGTTGCTGATTTTAATCTTGTGAGCTTAATTCCTGGAGCAGATGCTTTGAAACCCTTTTGAGAAAGGAAAGGAGAAGCTGGCTAGAAATAATTTTGGATTCAGTTGTACACTTCTCAGGACTGTGAGATTGTATTTTTAACATGACACCTGGGACATGAATTCTGTGATTAGTCAATGGATATAATTAACAACCATCAAAAGTTAGGTGAAGTTTCCTCATGTTTCTTGCAGCTGGCAAGTGTGATACTGTGCAAACAAAATGCCTCTGTTGTCTGTGCTAATCTTATTTTGTTGATTCTACTTCTTTCCTGGTGGGCTGCCTAACTGTACTCATAGAAATATTAAGCAGCAACATTGGCTGATTCAAATGCTGATTTTTCAAGGACTGAACAATTTCTTCTGAACAGTCTTGCGAATGATAATTCAGAGAAGAAAATCCACATATTGTAAACTGTGCTGGTCAGTTAGGAAGTCATAGGTGGACACTGTTTTATTACTACCAGAGTTCTCTTAAAGGGATATGAATGACTCCAGCTCAAAAGAGACTTAATAGGAATGGCACAAGTACTGATTTCATGCTTGAAGGCATATCATGATTTCATTGAGGCCATGTAGTACATTTCTGCTTTTTGTCTGCACACAATTAAAAACATAATTTTTTGTTTTGTTTGGCTGCTGCAGTTGTGCCTGCTATAGGCACACACTTTTCTGTTTGCATATTATAAAACAAGTGAATGAAAAATTATCTTTCAAATTAGAATTTGTAAATGATTTACATGCAGTCCAGACTGTTCTAGTTGGTATTATTTCTATCAAAAGTTTGGTTTTTTTTTTTAATCTTTATTTTGTGTGATTGATGGATTTTGCTTGTCCTAGTATACAACATGTCTGTGACTGGTTTCCTTTACTGTATTATCAGGTTAGGGTTGGTTTCCCTGTCAAGATTGTTCAAGGTAAAGTTTGAGCAGTAGTTCTGATACTGGCGTTGCATTTGTGTTTCATCTTGAAGAGGATTTAAAATTAAATTCTGGACCCATAATAATGATACCTGCAGTGGCATATGTACTGGGTCCGGAGTTCAGTGAGCTCATATTGTAAGCAGATTCCTGATTTTAAGGCAGATGCCTCTGAGGAACATGTTGTTTGACTTGTTTTCTCTCTTTGCCACATCATGACTAGAGCACTGCAAGACACATTAATTAGGGCCTGAGGGAGCCAAAAGGTGCTACATCTCCAGTAGCCTCATTGCTAAGACAGGTGTTTCATGTGGTCAGGCTGAAGTGATTGTGTGTGACCTGCACTAAATTCCTGAAGATACTCAGATACCATCTTGGCATTGGACATTTCCAGACACCTGATCCAAACTTAGCTGAGAAGCCCTCTCTTTCTAATAGGCAGTCAGTGGCAGTTTCCTTCAGTATTAATACCACAGCATTGAGATCAAAGGTCTTGAAGTTGGATTTTACTTGCTGTATAATAAACAGGCAGCTTTAGAGTATTCATTATGAGGAATCTTGATTCTGGAATCTGCTGCCTCAATTTTTGAGAAATAATTGTTACTCTTTCAGGTATAATTTTGACAGAAACTTCTGAGGCAAGTTGCTTGACAGCTAAGACAAGAGAAGATTGAGAGCTGTTGCCACACTTTTGCTTGCTTGAAAAGGTTCGAAGTATAGCGGAGTTCCTGATGCTTTCATTGTGCTGTTTTGCCTTTCAAATGCTTTTCAAAGGCATAGGCAGTTTTTTATACATACATTAAAATGTTAAAACTCCACTAAAGTTATCACTTGTCTTCATTTCTTCTCTCACAATGTTAATCAGTTACCTCAATTTAACAGGGTCACAAAATGCAGCGTATTCCAAAAGACAGTTGTACAGCTTTGAACTGCCCAGAGTCTCAACAGATCCCCTTATCTCACACTTGCTGCAAAATCTGTAAAGGTAAGGTAATAGCTATATATATATATATATGTATATAAGTGCTCAGTGTAATTTTCCATTCTTATAGGTTCTATAGACTTTTTTCTTATGATTTTGATACCTATGTATCATAATCATTATACATCTTGGGAAGCTGAATAGATAGCGTCTGCATCATGACATCTGGAAATTGTTTGTAAAATGTCTAATAGTGTAAACTCTATGAAACATTTACTGGCACTTATGTTTTTCATCCTAGACAAAAGTGGTTGAGAAGTCAAGGAAATCATATACATAACTAATGATTTTCTATTCTTCACCCATTCTTGTGTCCAAATAAAATGATTGGAGAAATGTCTGTGTTTCTCAGCATCTTTCTGAGATGCTTTGAGATGTCTGTCTCAGAACTGTTTCTGCTATTCAGTTGTTTGAAGGCTGGAGTAACTTGTTTATCTGTTTGGGGGTTGTAATCTGCATCTAGATGCAGAACCTTTGGGGAATATTTTTGTATGCTACATACCTTTGTGTTTTACACCCAGACTGATCCTTGCCAGAGGGCAGAGATGCACAAAGTGCTCTGTGTCTTGAGTCCACTCTTTTGATCTGGACTAATACTGGTATCTTCAAAGCTATGAGCAATCGCATCTTCAAGTGTCTGTGTCTGTTTCTTCTACAGCTAAATAATAATAAATTGATACCTGTCATGAAAGATCTTAGACTCTTGGACTGATTTTAGGTATACTTCAGTGAATGGAAGAGTGCAGCTATATGTATTTCAGTGCTGCTCAGCATAAACATGAAGGATATGATTAATGACATCAAGCAGAGAGTTAAGAAAGTAGAATTAAAGAACTTAAGAAAAGTTGTTAGGTCTCAATGTCTATCACAGTCAAAAAGGATTTTTTAATTATAATTTTCTGTAAAATCTTCAGTGGCTTAGGGAAAAGAATTTGGTGTTTCTTGTGACTGGTAGAAAATTTTACTATATGTCAGATAAGTGCTTTCTGAACATTTTTCAATCCTTCCTGAACGATGTTAACTTGGCTTTTCATGAGTTATGGAGCTTATTCTTTAGAGAAGAAGCTGCTGCATGCTATTAATGAGCAGCATGTATTTTATTAATACAGCTGACAACTTAAGTTTTGAGAATCTTAAGAATAACAACAACAAAAAAAGCCCAAACAACAACAACAAAACCCCTCATCCTTTCTGCATGTCACGTATGTTCGTCATTATTTAATGCCAAAATCTGACATAAACCAATCCAGGAAATCAAACAGGAACATTCTTGCTTTGTCATTAATTTGGGCTTCAATGAGGAAGACAACAAAAAGTCAAAGAGTAAATGCCATCATGGCCAGAAGTTGCTCTTGATACACGTGCTTCTGCTGTAATCAACGACTACTGAAGGCTGTCTAACACTAGATGAGGAGTGGAGCTTTTTAATTCTTTATGTCCTGAGTTACATAACAGCACTCTGGTAGCTATGGTGAATTATAATATTTAAATAACATTACCTAAGCATATCTGTAAGTTACAGGGAGAAAATTCACAGCAGTAAGAAAAGAGTGAAATAAAAACATCGGCCTCTCATATCATAGTAGGTCTGTGATGCTTGCATCATGACCGTGCCACTGGACCTCAGTGCTAAAGCATTCTGACTTTACAGGCTTCTCTGTTTCTCATGTCTTGTTCTGCTTCGTTTGTGTTCCTTCACACTGTTCACACCTTTTTGACCTGACCTCCAAACAGACTCTGCCTTTGGGCTCCTTGAAGTGCTCATTAAATTAACCTCTGTGAAGTCAGAAGTAGAAGCTCTTTCGTAGCAAAATATGAAGCAGAAGATTGGTGGAGTGATAAAAATAATAGTCTTTGCTGCCAGCAAGTACTTGTTCGATACTTTGTAAGAGACCCGTTTTGCAGCCTAATTCCAGGTTGCCTTCTGGAGCTGTTGCTATTGCACAAGTTTTGGTCCCCTGAGCCTGATCCACATTGTCTGGTTCTTGTGTGGGATGCTGAGATTAGAAAATAGTTATTGAAAACAGCAATGAAGTACTGCTGCTTGATCAATTCTAATGCTTCAGTTAAAGAAAAAAACTTTAAACAAATTAAATTATTGAGAAAATGGTGAAGGACACAAGCTCCACACCACTATAGACAGCTGTAGAAATTGTGGAAACTTTGAGTAACTACAACCAGCTTGCATTCAGCATAATAAGGGATAACATAGCAGCATTAGAGTTTATGAGAGCAAACCAAAGGAATTTATAAAGAATTACTGAGGTGAAAAGTTTAATTTAAATTTTCTAGCCTGGAAAAGAACTTTAGAATCTTAAAATATTTGTGATGAAGCTGCAATAGAAAATGGTCATGCTCAGAAAAATTGAAAGGGGAAAAAAAGAGGGAAAAGGGATGACTAAAAGGTAAGATTTAAAAATTAAGTTATTCTGAAATGGAAAGGATGATGCAATCAGGGAAGAGTATTCAGTTGTTGGAGCTTGAAAGGGATAAGGAGAAAAGAAAAGCAAAACAAGTCAACATTAATCAAACACTTTCGATTAACTGTGGAAGGTTTTTACAAATACACCTAGAAAAAAGGTGCTGGAAAGAAGGGAATACAGCTAGCAGATGAGCTACTGAGTGTCTGAGCTATTAGAACTCTTTTATAAATGTCCAAACAAACTAACAAACAAAAAAAGAAAGCGAAGAAAAATATATAATTAAGAAGTGTCCTGTAAAAATACTTCACAATGACAAGGAGACAGTAAGGGGATTTAAGCAAGCCTCCTATCCAGCTGCCTTAGATCAATGCCATAACCTGAAATTGAATTGCAGACCTAGAGACAGTCTGTTCTTGTGGCCTTTACTACTCCTTTCATCTGTTTTGTGCTTGGTACAATTTATTTTTCTATATCTCATGGACAATAGAAAGGTATTCTTTGACCTGAGAAAAAGATAGGACTGTCTTTGACAGGGTTGTTTTATAATCTCTTGATTCTTTTTAACCTTCAATCATATTTGTTTCTGTACAGGCCATGACTTTTGCACTGAAGGACATAACTGTATGGAGCATTCTGTCTGCCGAAACCTAGATGACAGAGCTATCTGTAGCTGCCGAGATGGCTTCAGAGCCCTTCGAGAAGACAATGCCTACTGTGAAGGTAATAACTTGTATAGGTGCTTAGCTCCACTGTATATAATTACTGTGGGATGAATGTATTCACTCATAAGTTATCAAAGGGATAGGCCTATTACATGCAATGAATAAGATGTGCAGCATATTAGTCAACTAAAATAATTATCTCTTCAGTTAAGTTCTTTAAAAAAACCAAATCTGATCAATGTCAAAGTGGCAAGTTAGCATGGCTGAGATTTTGAATTAGAACATGCTTCCACAGGGAAGTTTTTTTGTTTTTTTTTCATAATATTCATATATTCAGACAACCTAAAAGTCAACCATTTAAATAACATCTTAGTATAACAATTTGTCTCTTTTCACTGCTGCCTGTTCCCATTCTCTCCCCTGGGAAGAGAGTAAAGGCTATAGACGAGATACTACTATCATTAATCATGTATGGTTAATCATACTGAGTAAAGATTTATTACCTGAGTTGCTCTTGGTATCAGGGAGCAGCAAGCCACTAAAAAGAAGCCACTATAATTTGTGTCTTTGTAATTCTGTGAAAATTAAAATCCTCACTCCAGCAACAGTCCTCTGCACAATTCTCTTAGCTTTTGTGCAAACTGTTGCTCATGAAAACCCTGATTCTGCAAACACATTGGAATAGTGAACTATCAGGACATTCTAACAATAAAGTTTATATGTTGGCAGCAGGATGGCCTTTAACTAATAAGAAGTTCACTTCAGATTTTGCCTGCTAAACTGGAAGTCAAGCATCTGTGAGTAGACTCTAAGGTACTCTGCAGTCCCACCTGATACCTGCATTGTTCTCTGGCCATGCACAATTAAATGGGATGAATCAAGCCCTTTAAGACTGTTCCTTTGGCTGAACTCTGCAGAAGATAATGCCTGCAGATTACTTGAGTTAGTAGCTGCATTAATGTCAGTGGGAATGCTTATCTGTAGATTCAGATTTGAGAATTCATGACTATTTTCAGGAAAAGAGCATGTAATTAACTCAGTTTTGCATACCTTTCTGCTTCATGTTTATGGTAAGGCTTCTGAAAGAAGCCTGTTTTGAGAAGTAGAACTAAAAATCATGCAGAAACAAATCCCTTGTCCCTCATCGTGTCCCAGGAGGCATCTGACATCAGGACCTGCTGTTAGCTTATTTTGTGTTACCGCATCAACCGCTTTTTATCCCGTAGTCCCTGGAGACTATGCTGAGTCTTGGGCTGCAGATCTATGTTTCTGGGAACTCACAGGCCATTTCCTATTCCAGGGGTCACTGGAGCAATGGAGCTATGGTGAAATCAGGTGCTTTAACAGTTTGGGTTTTTTTTTCTGTGACTCTGTTGATGCAATGCTGAATGAAAGCAGAAAAACAAATTATGCTCTTTTAGTAATCACTCAAATGAGAGTCTCTTGCTATGTGTGGAACTTGCCAGGCATGTCCTAAGCAAAAAAAACCAAAAAAACAAAAGAAGCTTTTGATCAGCATTGATGGTGAAATATTTAGATAAGGACAGGACAGGATTATCACATGTGAGACTGATGCATTCACATTATAAGTGGATTTACCAGTCTGTGCAATATCTGAATTCAGTATGATGTTGTTTTTTTGTGAAAATTTCTTGTCCTGATTGGTCCTCTATGGGCAAATTATGTTGGTTTTGGGTGGTAATCATCAATCTGTTTAAGTGCTTTCAAAAAACTTGCATAAATGAATAAAAGTTTGGAACACATAATTTACATAAAAATAAAAGTTTTACAAATTACTGTTTTGGGATGCATTAAATTCTGTCTTAAAAAATGTATATGATTTAGGGGACTTATCCAGGAACACTTGCTCACATTGAAGATAGTGGGAGTAAGTCCCAACAGGAAGATGTGCCCATGTGAGCAAAGCTCGTGAGATTGGGTTTCTGACGGATGAGGTTCTCCCAACCAAGGGTGAAGTTAATTCAGCAAGCAAAACAACCTGGCTTTGCTGCTGGTTAGATACCACAGCTGCAGTGTAGGCACCACACTGAACTATGCACACTTAGTACATGGGTCCAGACATGGCCTTCACTGGCCATCCCTGATGGACTGTGCAACCCTGTGTTGGAGGAAGGGGAAATAAGGTGATAGACTGGAACTTTAGGATTGGTTTTGTGGAAGAGAAGAATATATGGAAGATACTAAAAACCAACCTGGATGCAATCTTGTGTAATGTGCTCTAGGCAATCCTGCTTTGGTGGGGGGGTTTGACTAGATGATCTCTAGAGGTCCCTTCCAACAATTCTGTGATTCTGTGAAGAGGAGGGGCAGGGCACTGAAATACTCATGTTCCTTCAGTTAGGCTTTTAGTATTGTATCTCTTTTTCCAGGCCCAATGTCTCTGGAAACTCTGGAAAGAGACTTTCACCTTAATATTAAGCAATGTAGTAGCAGAGGGCACAGTAGCAATAGTGTAACAGCAAGTCTTTTCAGAGTCCTGTCCCTCATCTTGAAAGGCTGGATTTGGCCCAGCCTCTTATTCTCCACACGTGCACCTTCTTCTCTGTGCCATTATTTTGTCTTTAATTACAAGCAATGCCAAGTGTGGAAGTGTCAAGTTATCACAAAGCCTTTTAGGGAAGGCTTTTTGTAATGCCTGGAGCCCATGGGTATGATAGCTGGTTTTATGTTTGCAATTCACAAACTTCAAATATATATGTCATTGATTCTGCGTTAGGGTTAAACTTCACTGATACAATACAATCCTGATTTGTGCCTCAGCACTGTCAAAATTCAAAGAATAAAAATAATGATATGCCTCTATTGGCAGAACTTCTCCTTAAGGTGGAAGAACAAACATAAAAATATTTGAAACTGTTTTCAATGTGGATCTGGAAAAGCTGCCTAAATTTCATCTGAATGATGGAAAAGTTTGACTCCTGTCCTGGAAAAAAGTGGTGCTTTTCCAAAGCAGTGTGATGTCTCCAGATACTGTTATGGTGTATACCTTTCGGTTTCATAATAATAATATTTGTTAATATTTAAGTCACATTTATCTTTCCCTTAGAGGACTGCTCAAAGCAATACTTAAAGAGGTGGGATTTCTTCTGTTACATGCTGTAAGCCTTATTCCAAGCACTCTGAAATCTATTTTCTGCCTCAGGTTTTTATGTAGTTTGAGATACCTTGTGGGCAGGTTCGATATGGATTATGCTCTGCTGCCCAGATGTGTGTGCTTTTGAATATAGTATCCTTGCTGTATAGCCTACCTATTGTTAAAGTTTTACAACAATAGATGTTCTGATGAAGTGTAATTTCTTTTTCCCAAAGCAACACCCACCGTGCTCTCAAACTGGTGATCACCTTACAGGATCTATTTCAAATAGTGTTCAGTGGCCACTATATTTGTGGTGGTAGAGGTATGCTGAAAAAGTTTTTAAAGATTAATTTTGTGACTCTTGGCTATCAAGATATTCTGATGCATCTAGAGGAGTGAAGTATACCCATATTTCAAATAATATGGGTTTGCAAATAGTCTGTTGGTGGCAGCTCTAGGTGTTCTTCTCAGATCCCTGAACCTAATCTGTTTTTATGCACCATGTCACACACTTTTGGCTGTCTTCAGAAGAAGTGTTTGGGGAGGTGGTGTTACTTATACCTTTTGGAGACTGCTCTTGAAAGGATTGCCTGAAGTCTGATTTTCTGATTTAATAATAGTGCTCAATGGTCTCTGTGCAAAATCTGATTTCACTTCAGAAATGTTGCCATGGATTGCTGATTAAATGAAGAGCAGAGCAGGCTCAAGAAAGATGACAGGAGAATGCACTAATCTTTTGTAAGCAGCAGAACTGAACATGATCTGAGAAAAGCAGATTATTTGCTTCTTTATCAAGAGGATTTTGCCTCATGCAGAGGCCATTTTACGTCATGTACTGATTTTGGCCGGGATGGAGTTAATTTTCTTTATAGCAGCCTGTGTTGATAATGCAAGGATGTTTTAGCTATTGCTAAGCAGTGCTTGCACAGTGCTAAGGCCATTTCTGTTTCTAACTTTCCCCGCAGCAAGTAGGCTGGTGGTAGGCAAGAGGTTGGGAGGGAACAGCCAGGATAGCTGACCTCAGATGACCAAAGGGATATCCCAGAGCATATGACGATGTACTCAGCAGTAGAAACAGGGGTGCTTATTCTAAGGTGTCTGTTGCTCAAAGAATGGCTAAACATCTGTCTGCTCATGGGAGCTGGAGAGTGATTGCCTTTGAATCACTTTTTTTACTCTTTTTCTCCTTCACTTATTAAATGGTCTTTATCTCAACCCATGAGTTTTTCTCCCTGTTGCTCTTTCAATTCTCTCTCTCCATCCCACTGGAGGGAGAAGTAAGCAAGTGGCTGGTGGGTGCTGAATTGTTAACCAGGGTCAACCCTCCACATATGACAAGTTTACCTTATGAGTGTGTGAACCATAATATTATTTTTCTGATATTTGGACTGTACCTAGTACAACCTAGCTAACTTACCTTAAGAAATTTTAGAGAAACCAATTTCCATTTTTATTCTAATTTATCTTTTTTTCCCTAGTAACTCCTAGTTTTTCTGCTGTTGCCATGTTTGTCCCAGTTTCAAGTGTAGCAGCTGCAGTGAGACCAAGTGACTTTGTCTACATTTGAGAATTGCATCAGCTTCACTGATGATTGAGCCTCGAGGGGAGGAGGTGTTGAGTTTAGAAATCTGCCTTTGAATAAGCTGGCTTGATTTGAGTTATCATCAGTGGAGGGAAGTAAGCAGTCATAGGGGATGAATTGTCTCTTTCCAGAGTGGATGTCTGAAGCATGTTGGAAGCACCACTTGGTGGGACCTCATCAGATTTCCCTTAGCTCAGAATTGTATGTTCTTATTCTGCTTGGAAAGATTTACTGATTCATCCCTGTGTTTGGGTAAAAATATGAATGCATTATTTAGCCCTCTTCAACAATAAAACTAGTACACTTCTTTTCCAAACAAAATGATTCTGATTCTATGATTCATTTACCTAATTAGTACAATCTGTTATTAATCTTACTGTTGTTAATCTTGTTGATTTTAACTTCTGGATTACAAAACTAAAGTGCATTTTCAGAATGAGCTTGATTTGTACAGATTGCAATGAATTTCTTTAAGCTTAAAAGTAATAAGTTGCAGTAGGATATGTGTTGTATCGTATTTGCTGTAGCATATTTTCTTTAAACAAGTGTAATATCAAGAAGAGTGTAAGTAAGATAGAGACCTCTCTATTGGAGATAAACCCCTCACTATTAAAACAGATTCTGTTAAATACTCTGTATTTAATAACCTGTACTGGACTATTTGCTAGCTTTGCTGTCTTCATGGTATGCATCATATTTTGGGAGTAAAAGTCCACTTAGGAGCTTTGTAATTCTGTTTTTGTGAAACTGGGAAGGTTACTGAAGATCCTCTCTTCATACATAAATTCTTTTTTATAAGTGAGGTGTTGCAATATTATCACATACAGCCAAGGAATAAAGATTTCTATCTTCGTAAGCTGACAGTGTTTTGAGTCATTACCTTGTCATTTTGGGTTGGGTTGGAAAACTAATCAAGCAGAAATAAAAACTTTCACTCCAGGAGGGCAGAATGTTATTTCCAAATCTCTATTAAAAAGTAATTAAACATTATTAATATTAAAATTAAACATTAATATTAAACACTATTAATGTATTATAAATGATTAATATTTTTTCTCAGCAAAGGCAGTGTCATGTTATTTCCATCATTATGCTACTGAGAAATCTAAATATGAAGAATTATTAGGCCAGTTTTAATGTGTCACTGGGCCAAATCCTCTTGTCTGCCATGGCTCTTATTCAGGAAGTTAATAAAGCATGTGTGCAAGTAGTATCCCTGCCACCATTTTATAAAATGTGGTGGTGCATACTGGGGTACAGATAGTCCCACTGCCTGTAGCAGTGGGGTAGTTTATATGTGTACAAATTGCAGGATGTGATTTAGTGTTACTTGACTTTAACTACCTCTGCAGGAAGCAAATTCAGACTGATTGTATCATCCACCCATAGCCTGGACAGACAGGGATGTTACTGTGATAAAAAAAATCCTGAAACAAATCATATAAAGGGAGCTCCGTGTTTTAAACTCCCCTGTGCTACCAGTGCCCAGTCAGGAGATGCTTTATTGTACTGACAACAGCCCTTTTCCACCAGCAGTAAAAGCGTATCTTGCATTTTGTTTTTAAAAGAGAATTAAGGTGAACTTTTTCATACAAATTGATTAAATCAAAATCCTCAAAGAAAAAGACAAAAGAAACCAAAGGCTTGATTTTTGTTCTTGTTTTCCTTTCTCTCCAGTTTTCACTAGTAGCCAAGAGGTGACTACTGAAAGAATTAGATAGTGTCACTGTGCTGGAAAGTACCCACAGCCAACTGGTTGACTTTCTTTTGTAACTTTTAAAACCTCAGGCTAAAAGTGCAACTTATTTTACAATCCATGGAGGCTGGATCCCCAAGAGCTCTAACAAATTCATAGAAATGCCTGGCATTAAACCAAACTGAATTTTAAATATATATTCTTTCATGAAAAGTGCAGAGCAATAGCAGCCTCAGTGATTACATCTCTTGGGGTATTTTAACTAGTGTGGCATTTTTTAAGAGATGGCTGATAGTGTCACTTACTTCTGTAGAACAAGCAGTAGTCTACTGGCTAGCTTGTGGGAATAGCTACATCCTTTAGACCCTATCCAAATTCCAACGAGGGTTCCTCTTCCAATGAGGAGTTTTAAAGTACACATATGCAGTTACAATCTGGGCTGTTTCTTCCTAAGAAGAATCTGAATTTGTAGTTTCTGTATAAAATTATTAATGCTCCTTCCTTATTCCCCTTTTAAAATAGGGCAAAACAAAACCACTAAGAAGCAAGTTTTTTAAAATTCTTGACATTCACAGTTCAAAATTATAAGAAGCTGTCATACTTCAAAAAAAGAAAAAAAAACAAACAAAAAGATTATTTTGCAATTTAAATTTAAAGACCTATTTCTAATGAGTGCAGTGCTGAGGAGGGATTGATCATGAACTGGAGTCTTAGTAAGTTGTTCTGATTTTTGCAGTTCTCTAATTAATCATATACAACATCCTTTTTATTCTCAGTATTCATTTACATCAGACTAGTTATTTGGTGCCTAAGGAAACACCCCCTGGGATGCTTTAATGTCTGACAGATAACTATATATAATTACTTGTTTTATCCATGTATACACTACCATATGAATTAATTATAAGATATTAAATAGTAAGAAGATGCACTTTGCCAAGTAAAACATTACATGATAGCCGACAGTGTTTGTTTTCAAAAATTTCCTCTGTGATACATATTTTTTTTTTTTTTTTAGCTACATAATGTATGTGTAGTCCAGTGATGTCTTCAGGATACTGAGATGGGGATTTCATGTTCTTCCAAGGGTCTTATTTGCCCATGCTGCTGTTGAACAGTGTCTCCTACTGCACGTTTAACAAGGGCAGTTTTATCTCAACAGTCTGTCTTTCTTTCCAAAAACTGGGGCAAGTTGAAATAAAAACAACTCTTTGTACTGTTAAAAATGATATTTCTGAAATGCTGTAATGTTGTATTATGTCCTTTCAAAGCTATATAGAGCTTCTGTCAAAGAAAGTAGACCCTGAGTGACTGCTTTTAAGAGTATTTTCTGTCCTAATAGCCCCCTCTCAGGCTGCGGGAGATGGACAGGGAAATCATGAACTTAAGCAAAGATCAGAGATTTAAAATAATGTGAAGAGAAAAGCACCAAGATGTGTACAGTGTGTGTATGTGTTATCTATACAGTTTGGTTATGGGTGATGAAAAAAAGAAGATCCAATAATGAGAACTTATTTTTAGTCTAATTGATGCTTTAGCAGTTTAGTCAAGACATAACAACCTCTGATGAGGTCAATTACAGCAGTGCTAACATTTCTAATCTGACTCGCACAGTTTCTCTTAAGGTCCATTAATAATTCAAAAAATATCAATAGACAAAAGTAGCTGCCCATTTCCTCTTACTCTCCTCCCTGTGCCTTGCTACAATGAGTTGTTAGTGGCCCAGGTTCTTTCCTGGGAGCAGCATGGTGGAGATGATGGAAGGTTATTTTTTATTTCCTCCTTGGTTATTTTTGTATGTTTTAACTCAACACATCAGCTATGTTCTTGTAGTTGCTTTAAGTAGCAGAGAGGCTCAAGATTCACAGGAATGGTGGGTAAATGATGCCTTTGCTCTTAGCCGTGGAGTCCTCAGGTCAGGATGGAGTTTTACTGATGAAGGTGTGCAGGAGAGGTGGAAAATCAATACCCTCTTCAGCAGGTAAGGCTTCATATTTATGGGCTGTGAAGACAGAACCTTTCATTAGCACCAAAGGTGTGGGGTTTTGTTTGTTTTGTTTTTAAATTGTAGGTTTAAACTACTCTGCTCTTGTGCTCAGGGTAATTTTTGATGCATTTATGAAATATGCTTTTATAAATAAAGCTTATTATGCTCCTGTTTGTTCTCTTCCTATGTACTTAATATAATTTGTTGTAAAAATCCTGCAAAAGCATCTCCCTGCCGATCATATGCCTCTGTAAATGTGACCAGGGAGATCACTGATGCTTAGATACCATTGAGTTTTAAAGGCAATGGCTGGAGGCAGGACACTATCCATAAAGGGTCCTCAGTCCTGGAAATAGCCTTGTCTCTTTACAGCCCAGATTTACTGACTTAGTACCAGACTCATTTGTTCTGTCAGGCTTTTGTGGTGGATAAAGGCAGTGATGGATTGTGAGGCCCAAGGAGAGGCTTTGTCTGTTAGTGTGAGTCTTTGGTCAACGATGATTTATATATTTCAGGTCAAGTTCTCTTCCTATTAATGGGATTGTAAAATATAACTGGAAATTTCACTCTGGGGAAGCAAACTCATTAGGATGCAGGAGGAAGGGATACAGGGAAACTTTTCCTGAGTTATATATTTTGCATAAATTTTGCTTGAGTGCTGGGAGGGGGGCAGGGATAAAGAAAGGCGGGTTTTCTCAGTTTGGCTGTTTTTGCAAGAATAAATAAATCATTGAAGTGCAGATGCAAAACACTTTTGCACTACCAGTTTTCCCAGAGATGCCTCTTTTATCTGTTCCCCTGAGAATAGAGCAGGTTGATGATCTCCATGACTACATTGTTGTCAGTATATCACAGCTGGTGGCTCAGTATCACATCACAGACTTCAAGCACACAAGTCTGTATTGTTGAATGTGTAGAGCCATTGGAGTAGTACATTCATCCCATTGAACTGACTTCAGCATCTTACTGGCTAACAGTAAGACATTAATGTGCATTAATATGCTAACTAGACTTTTTGGCAGGGGAAAATTAAGATAAATGTTCTAGGCTTTCTTAGATCTTAAAATGCATCAGGTTTTCTGTTGTACTTAGTGTATTTGTACCTAAAGGTGAATAAAAGGCTACACCAGTGTTTCAACCAGTAAGCAGGATGAAAAGGCTTTTATTTTGGTAGCTTGGAAAGAGAACAGATGTTGGACTCTTTCCCTGCCCCAGTTCAGTCTTCCTTGATCTGTAATACCTTAACCTAACGTATACGGAGCTTGCATATGGAGTACTAAAGGGGGAATGGAATCGTGTTTTTAGCATGGTCACTACCTGTGCAACCACTTGTCATTTGACCATTACTTTATCCTTTTTGTATTTTTTTGTCTTTTGTGTCCAGTGGCAATGTAATTTAGTGCTAAAGTTGCAAACTGTTTGTAAAAGCAGCTTCTTATCAGCTGCATATTCATGGTGTAAAGCAATGGAGTTTTGACATTTGATTAGGGTCTTTATGAGCCAATGTAATATAATAGTGTGATAGTAGTAAAAATAGTTTTATTTCCTTTTCATTCTGTATAGGTTTTCTAGGAGATCTGAATGGGAATAAGTTCTGTTTTCCAGTGACAGTTTAAAAAATTTGGACAGTATCTTTGCAAATCAGTTGGAAAAAAAAAACCAAAAGAGATAAACAGATTTGTTCAAATGAAACACTTCAAAGTTAATCTGATCAGTTGTGGGGTTTGTTGTTTTGTTGTTTGTTTGTTTGTGGTGTTTTTTGTTTGTTTGTTATAATTGAACAAACAAGGTTTTGAAATAAAGGCAATTACAAATAAAACATTTTGCAAGACTTCAATACGTGTTATGTTGGCAAAAAGAAAGCTTTTATTTAGAACCCTTCTAGATTAAGAGGTTTGAAACAAAGTAGCTCTAGTTTTAGGTTTTTCTCTGCAAAATGAAAACCACTACTGTTTTGGGTCTTCTGTGGCTATTTCCTTGTCAAAGCAATCATTAATACAGTTTTCAGGAAGTTTTATTTAATGCTTTTGAAACTTTGGATCTTTAAGTAGAATTTTCTGAGGGTGCCAAAGCTAAGTCCTAGGCCTCTAATTATTCAAAGACTGATATTGTTACTCAAATACAAATCAACACCATTAATTTAATATGGAGTTGTGAACTGGAATTATAAAAGACACAAGTTGCATCAATTGTGGTAGTAGCTGAGGCATATGTTGTAACTTCTGCCTGGTTTTGTGAACTGCACATTTATGTTTCTGCAGAACAGCAGAACCAGCTGCCTCTGTGGTAGTCTAGCCTTGTGATAGTTTCACTTTTTGCTTTCTTAGACATATTTTTCCGTGTGTCTGTGTATGGACATGAAAATTGCAAAATTATATTTTCCAAACCAACATCCCTATGATTCTTCCATGCCTGCAGACCTCACAGGGAAAGGAAGGGGAGGAGACCAGATGAAGTATATTTATAGGCCATGGAAGTCTTACAAGCAGGCTGGGCAAAGCAGGCTGGGCTCACCACCCTGAGCATTTGTGGTGGACACCTGCATGGTTTGTAACCAACTGCTTTCAATTGTTCCAGCAGAATAAGTTGCACTGGGCAGAGAAACAGGGGAGAAGAGAAGGTTTTTTTCAAAAGCAAATTAAATTAGGAAAGGACTAGAGAATTGCTAATAGTGTGTTTTCATTCTTTTGTTATGGAAGGCAGATTTTGTTCTGGAAAGGTAAGGGGGCACGGGGAAGCAAGCAATGAGTGCAGTTGCTAAGTAGCTATTGATTTAAAGATGCTGGGAAGAGCGAAAGAATTGGGAGATAAGTATAAAACCTAAACAGGAGTAAAATACAGGAATTAACACTCTTGACATTTAGCATCACAGCATTAAGAATTTAGCCCTGATTTGAGTTTATATATCCAGTCTTTTGTTTTGAACTCTGATCAGGCTCTGGAATGCAACACTCTTTTCCATCCAGAGATTTTATTGTAAACATCATTGAAAACTGGGAGAAAATCAAAACTAATGAAGAGGAAAAAAAGAGCAAGCCAAGAATCCACCCTTTTGAGCTTTTTAACATGCTTTTGTTAGCAATGTCCAGTGGCATGTTGCATGATAATATAACTAGATGTACAGTGAATCCCAGTAATACTGTCATTATTAGTCTTACAGGACTAAGCACTTCCAAATTAATATAGCTTTTTTTTTTTTTGTGGCGTAATAATAGCCTGTGGAAGGATTTTTTGCTATTTGTGGTGCTTTCTTTGTCTTACCACTGAAGTATAACCTGCTACAAGTAATACGTCTAATTTTGCAGCCCAAGGGAGTACCAAAACCATTCAGGTTTTGAAGTCCATGCCTATGGCGATTTTTATCTGGAGTTTGCTTTAGGACTTTATACTGCAGGCAGTATTCCACTCCAAAAAGCACTTTATCAAGTTGTTTTTTTTTTTCTGTCAGAGCAAGTCTTTATATAAATCAGATCATGTCAGGCTTCTATCAAATATGGTGTGTCTATATATGTATCTATATACGTTTGTATGTAGACATGTATCGGTATAGATACATGTGTTTCTATATATTAAAATTACCAATTAGCTAATTTATAGTTCTAAGAGAAAGTTATAATAAATTTTGGTGTCTTTTCAGATCTTACCATGTTCCTTCCATTTTCTTCCCAAATAACAATAGGTGTTAGATCAAAGGCATATAGTATGCATATAGTAGAGTGTTTACTGATGACTACAGTGATTATTCAGGTACAGTGATGGATGACATTGCAGTGCTGAGGCAGTTGCTCTGCTGTTTGGGACCCCAGTTATTTTTCTTTGTTCTTATTTAGATCATAGAAATAACATCCTAGGCACTTCAAAAGGAAAGATGTAAGCCAGTGTAATCTTTGTAACTCCAGTAACAGCTGTTCACAGAAATCTCATGCTGCTTCTCTTGTTTGAACACTTCAAGCAGGTTTTTTTAAAAGGAGAAAGCAAAAAAGTTTCCAAAATGCATTGCTGTTCAAGTAACTTTTCAGTCCAACCCACTGCCGGTGGAAATGAATAGTGGTGTATGGAGAGATCACAAAGAACGCTTCTGTATTTGACTCATGTTCCTCTTTGCCTTATTCACAGATATCGATGAGTGTGCTGAAGGACGGCACTACTGTCGTGAGAATACCATGTGCATAAATACACCAGGATCCTTTATGTGCATCTGCAAAACAGGATATATACGCATCGATGATTATTCATGTACAGGTAAGAGCTGTATGGTTGTGAAAAGAAGTGAGAGGATGATGGTATTTAGGAGCACCGATAGGATTCTTCTAAAGTTAATCTTTGTTAGAGTCACGGAACATCTACATGAAATGTTAAAAAGAATAAACAAAATAATTACAGGGATACAGTGCAGGAAAGCTAATGCCTTTTACAGATATGTGTATATTGTATCATCTTCCTGAAATTGTGAGGCAGTCTGGATTGTTTTATAGGTCTGCACAGTTCTGGGTGCTGATCGAAAAGGAGAAGAGAGCAGGCTTAAGGGAAAAATAAGAGAGCAAAAATAGTTCTGTGAGTTACTTGGTTTCCATGTGGTATACCAGCACAACGTCACTTGGAGTATAATGACTCTTCTGCAAGTTTTTGACAGAGTTAAATTTGCTGCATGTTAGAAGTGGCAGTTTCCTCATTTTGAATTCTCCTGTACTGGGGAGGTTCCCCAGCTGAAACTTGAGTTTAGAGGGCAGGAGCTCTGCCTGCCTTGAGCCACTGGACAACGTGGCCAGTCTAATGTCTCTGTATTCACTTTTTCCTCTACTGCCCGTGGATGCTCTAGAGGAGGTGTTTGGTTCATACTGACTTTTTATATTCTAGTCTTTTATTACAAGGTATTTTAGGGTTATCGAATGAACACTGAACATTTAAAACAGCCTTCTGTTTCAGAGACAGGTTTACTGTGAGATAAATGTGGTTTTTCGTACTAGATAGATAAAAGAAATATGATTCAAAGATGTGGAACATTCAGTGAAGAGAATTGTGAGAACAAAATAGTACTACTATTTTGTGTGCACAGAACACGTTAGCATTAGCTCTTTCTATAAGAGGATATATTTGTGCAGTAAAACTTTCTTGGAGTTCAAATTTTGTAACAGTAAAGCTGGCTATAAATGGATGAGAATATTCAGAACATGGAGACAGCACTGTGAAGTTCATCTCTAAATTTATTTAATTTTGTCCACTCTGTTTTGGCATTTCTGAGCATCAGTGGTATATCTTGGCACAGAAACAGCTTCTTCATGAACTGGCATAATTTGCTTTCACAAAGATGTACAGCACTTAGGGATGTGGATTTGAAACCACATACATGTGATTTTTGTGCATACTGCCTTACCTGTACTTGACATATACTGTCAAGCACTAATTTACAGCAGTAAGCCCAGTTCTTGAAGGACCAAGTGATAGACTGCTTGAGGCAGATCCTTTCTGAAGCAACCAGTATGTTTCTGCTCCCTCTCTCATGTTTCCCACACTCTCAGCTGAGTAAAGCAATTTTTTCACTATATGTGAATGTTGGTATTATTTTATGACTGACTTTATCTATATCGCTGTGATACTTTTCCCAATTTGCTTCCCTTAACTTGCTGTTCTGATTGAACTCTGCAAATGGTAAACCATTGCAAACAACATCATAGGGGCATTTGGTGCCTATAAACATAATAAAGATATTTTTTAGTACTCCGCATAGTGTACTCCTCATATTTGCTGAAATAGACTCTTGTGAAATTCAGTGTAGTTCAAGAACTCTGGATAGTCAAACTGGTATAAAACTTGCTGGAAATCCATTACAGATCTCACATTCCAAACTGAGTTTGGATCCACATTTGTAAATAATGATTTCCTGTGAAATCAACCTGGTGGGAGAAAAAAAGAATGATTTCTTTTCAAGATTTCAAATCTTAAGACCAGATGAACTGTAAGTCACACAGTAACTTTCTGTAAGTTTGAGCAATTCCACTTGCTGTCATTTGGCACAAGGACTTTTTCTGGGGTTAAGTTATAGTGAATTTTGGATGCTGAGAGGCAGCTAAAAAGATGCAGTGTCTGCTGCATAGTAGGATTTCCACAACTGGCAACCTAACATTATTATATGTGTTAAAAATAACTGCATTTTTTTCTGATTCTACAACTAGTGTGAGCACCTCTGGTGGAGACACTGGTCAGTTACTGAAGTATGTAGACTTATGAGACTCTTACATGAAGACAAACAACTTGAAGGCTAATTATATTCTTAAAAATGGAAGGAAACACAGAATACATTTAAAGTCATGTGCTTTGATCAGCAAATGGCATTTTTTTGCTTGTTTTAGCTTAGATGAGTGACACTGATTTACATCACAGCTCTGTATTAAAACTGGTGGCAAGTGTATATAAATACACAAGACTGCTATGGGTTTTGTTAGCCCTCAGCATATTCTTTGCTTTTTGCTGGTTTTGTGATCTATTTAAGTTCCTGATTTTGGAGACTTTCATGCACACACATTTGCCCAGATGTAAATCGCAAGAGGTGAAGCAAACACGAGTAGGAGGGAATGTTGCTGTGGCTTTAACACAGATCCTATGGAAATTTAGTCCTATGAGATTGCTTAGCATCATCTCTTCTGAAGACACTTGCTCTGTTCTGAGAACCAGAGAAAGCTCGGTGTAGTAGAAATGCTGACCATCTTTAGAGGACATTGATGGAAGACACGTGTGTTAATAAACCAGTGCCAAATAACAATGGGAAAGAGTTTATGATGCAATTGACAGTACTTCAATGTCCTGCAGATGGACCAACATATTTAATCTAGGATGCTATGCTTGGACAGAGCTGACTTTTCATAATCATGATTTTCCTTCACAGCAGACTGTGGTATTTTAAAGGAAGTAGTTTAATGTCTTTTTTTGGTTTGTTTGTTAGTTTTTAATTTAAGCAGAGCCTTAATGACATTCAGCTAAACAAATGATATCTAGGGCTTGAGAAGGAAAAGTATTTTACAAATACATTTTGTTTAGAGAATGAAGGCAGTAAAGTGTGTCAGGGATCTGAACCTTTCTCAGCCAACCTTGCATTGCTGTATTTAAGTCCATCAATTTAATCTGCCTTTTATGACTGTCGAAAGCAGCAGTAGAAATCTTTGCACTTGAATGAATAATCGAGATACCAGCTTGCTTGTGCCCAGCACACCTCAAAGTGTATCACAAGTTCATGGCCCATTCACTGCAGCTGGGAATTATTTTGGTTAAGCTCAATTTTCTTGTCATGACAGTGCTAGTTCTTGAAGTTAAGTGCATAAACCAAGCCCTTTTATCTGGCAGGAAAGCAGGATAGTAAGGAGAAAAGCAATCATGGTAGACCAAAGAGGCAGAGCTGTGCAAATTAAGGAGATATATTTGAAAGGTTTTGTGATGAGTATCCTGTTTAACTTGGCATATCTGTGAAATAAGACCGTGCATTGTCCTTAACAGAATTTTCTGGATTTTCCATATTTCTTTTTTTTGTTCAATAATCAGATTTATTGTAGAAACTGCACAGAATAGTTGATAAATTCCATAGTCTCTACAGAAACTTGGTGGTTACATCTGTCAAAAATTAAAAATGGGAAAGATGCCTGTAAAATAAACGGTATCTTAAAACCCATTCATAGACTGATATGCAAAATATATTTACTTTCATACCAGTGGATGGTTTCTGTTTTATGTAATTCATGCAGAAATGGGTATTGTAGGACCTACATTCTGCATTGCTCCTTTATGTTTTCCTCAAGATAGCTGGAA
Organism: Chloroceryle aenea; assembly: GCA_013399075.1. Taxonomy (NCBI): domain Eukaryota; kingdom Metazoa; phylum Chordata; class Aves; order Coraciiformes; family Cerylidae; genus Chloroceryle; species Chloroceryle aenea. Next base: position 550,476 of record VWZY01006127.1, on the reverse strand, counting down.
GCATCAACTTTGATAGCATCAATTCTCTGCTACTGCAGAAGGGTATTAATATAAAGATGCCTCTTGCCATCTACTTCTGAGATCCATGATGTAGAAGCCTCAAACAGACATCCCTTGTGTGCAAAGACAATCCTGAGTATTTGAGGGGCACCTTGGTGCTTGAGGCATACAGCAAAAACTACCAAATGCTCAAGGACTTACGCTGATATGGTTGTATAGTATGCAGTTCTATTCAAATTTCTCAGTACTTGGGTACAGAGTCCAAGGCACTTTGTTTTTTGCCAATGTTTGCAACTAAATTTAGTCATTCGACCCTCTTTTGCCTTCTGAAGAATTTAATTCTTGGTGAGTTTCTCTTTGCCTCGTTGGCAATTGTGGGTTTAACTTGCTGACTGAAATATCAGTGAAATCAAAGAGGAGGCAGATTTTTAATCCAGTTCAGGAGTAACAAGAATATGGCAAACAACTGACAACTGACCCTGTGTGTTACTAAATGTTAAATTTAAAAAATATATTTCAGGTCACACTGTTCCTTGTAATGCTGTGTAATCAAATCCAGTTATGGAACCGTAGCTGTGCATAAAATAGCTTCTTAGAGTAATCCTTGGGATTGTTACTAAGCAGGAAGAAAATGTTCTGTAGCTTGGCATTAATATGTCATTGTTTGCACAGGATTGCTGAAACACAGGAAGAAGATGTTGAAAAATTATATCTGAACCTTGATTAGTCTGGTTATGTTGTGAATGATGTCCACACAGCTTGCCAGCAGACTAACGTAAAATACATTATTGTTCCATTCTATGGACATATATATAATTTAGCAGTCATTGATCAAAATAGAAAAGAGACATAAAATCAGTGACATTGAGGGTGTTTTGTCCTGTAAGAGACATTTGAAAAGAAATCTGTGCTATCTATCTCTGTCAGAGTCCTGGGCACAAAAGACTGATTTAGATAGCATGCAACTGCTTCCCAAACAGCTCCAGTCTCTTCCTGGCATGTTTATTGCAAATTTTACAGTAGATCTGAATTACATTTTGATTTTCCCAACAAAGGATATAATGAACACATCAATTTCAGATTTTGTTATTTGTATTCATCTTGGAAGCAAGATCTGCAGGGTTAGATTGAGTTTGTCACAACCATATTTACGAAGAAATCTGTTGTTCGTGACTGATTTTATGTTCAAAAATCAATCATATCTATGAGAAGGGTGAGATGAGTCCTAAGCTTCACCCGTATGCCAAATGGGTGCACAAACTGTAAATTAAAAGCATAAAAAATATGCCCTGGGCTATCACGCTTTCCCTACATTGGTATCATCTCATTCCCTTTCCACTTTGCTTCACAGAACCTGAAACATAGTGGTATTGTGTCTGGGAAAGGAAGACAAAGAATGCATGAGTCTCTGTTGGGATAGTAATGTATTTGTAGCAGTCTGCTGCACCATCACTGCTAGATGTGATTAAATCCAAACACCTTAGTATTTTTCTGTAATAGTAACACTTATATCCTTACTATGCCTGGGAATTACATAAATGTACTGGATGTTTATTGGCTGGAAAAAATAGTTTTCCATCTAGAAACAAGAATGCAGCCGGTGTCACCTCCAGTCTTTCAGGCTGCTGTGTAGTCCACAGTTGGTAGCAGTGCTGTGAGCAACACAATACATATCCTTTCCTGCACCATTATTTATTTAGTTAGTTATTTTAACAGAAAACAGAGAAAGCAGGAGATGAGAGATCTCTCTTTTTCACCATTGGCTCTAACAGGGAGGAGCTCTCACTAGCTACAGTGCATAGTCAATAGCATTTAGTCTGAGCAGATGTCTTCAGTTTCCTGCTTTGGGAACACTCACCTATCTAAGTAACCCATCAAAACTGAAGAACCGAAGAAAGCAAGCCCTGTGAGATTTAGTGCATCCTCCCTAGATTGTATTAAGGCAGAGGAAGTTGCACACCATGGCCTGAAGAAGCCATAGATTTTCTCACCCTGGATAATTTTTAAGGCTCTGTTTCTGTGAAATCTCATGGGCCACCTTTTATTAATTTTTTGCTTTCTAGTCAGCATAAAATGGAGAAGTGACTCTTACGGAAGTGCTGGTGGTGTGCTCAGCTTATCCCATGGGTGGGAGTCCCCAAGGTGATGTGGGGAAGGTAACATAGCTGATGTTACTCTGGAGGCCGTTTCATGTTCCACACCCAGTGGTACTGAAAAGTGAGGTGTTGGGGTTCTCCCTAGTACAGTATCTTCAGTTCACTGTCCCTGTACACTTGGTCTGGGTCAGATGATAAATGACTGAATGTACGATGGACATACAAAGTATGGATTTTATTAGTATATAAACCAGACTCCTTGAATTAATGATTGTACATGCTGTCATTTATGGGGTTTAGTAAATTATCTATTACATTTTATTGGGGGTGTTGTTTTTTTGTTTTTTTTTTTTTTTGTGAGAAACAATCTGCAATTTTGCACCCTAACACCAGTGAGGTTCTACAATTGCACTGTACTTTGACAGGAAATAGATGTGAATTCTTAACTGATTAATTATTAAAAGCATATCAGACGTTGCAAATCACGGCCTATTCTTTCAAGTATGGCCTGGCCACGTGAGCTACCTTGTCCATCTCTGCAGCCTTGCTGAGCTGCATAGGACTGCTCCTGAGTGTGGACCTAGTCTGTTATGTATGTGTTTTAAAGGTGTCCAGACCTTGTAACTCTTTTTTGTAACCATTTTGCTAAATCCATTCCAGACAATATTGTCTTGCCTTTTAATTTGCACTTAATACAAGTCATGCTCATTCTTTGCCTGTTGCTTGCTTTTAGAAAGAAATAACTTAGAAGCCAAAGGAGATGGCAAGACAGTTAGAGATTCCAAGTCTGAGGCTGTTATCGTTCATTACAGCCTGGTACTGTCACATTTGCGCCCCAGGATTTGCTTTCTGACTTCAAGAGAAAATGGTGAAGGATTTTTATGACATACTATGGCTGTGGTAGTAACATTTGCAGGGTTTGTTCTTCAGAGTCTAAATAGATGAAGGAGATGAAGTTCTTTTCTAGAAATAAAAGGTTAGAGTGCAATAGATGAATGCCTTTAGTCTTTGGGCATTTTGAGTTGGCCAAATGGAAGGCCTACTCAAAGCATTGAAGGATGTGTTGAACTCACTGGTCTTTAACTAGATGTATCCAACTGGTCCTTGATAGGCCTTCCTCCTCCTCCATGCCAGCCTTATCCCAGCCTTATCCAAGTCTTTACAAGTCTTAGGTTTTCCTAACAATGTTTTTCCAAAGATGGTGTCAATGCATTCAGCAGCAATTAATTTTTTCCTGCAGTAGTCTCTCACAGTAAACTGAAGTCTAATAATTGTTTCCACATAAATTACCAAGGAGCAAGGTGGTATCAAGTTGAGTGACACCTGAAATTTTAATTCTTTGGAATATTGTGAGCTCTGCATATTTTTCAAATCAAATTATGTCACAAATCTGTTGCAAATTGGAAGGAATTCCAAGACCAACATTAAAATAATTAAAGGTCTGGGGAGATTGACTTGACATATGGAAAAGATTTAAGGAGAAAATGACATCTTTAGCTGTATAATGATGATGAATGTCCAAAAGTAGGAATTATTATAACAATAATACCAATTAATAGTTACTTGGAGAGTTTCAATAATAAAGGGAAAATGTCGGGTAAAGGCCTGCACCACTGCAGATCAGTGTCAAGTACTTTTTGACATTAGTTTTTCACATCTGACCCATATTCTTTACTCTTTAATGAGACTGTGGGATGACTGAAACAAATTCACCTTGACACAATGCATGAAACCCAGGTAGTCACATTTAGCCTGCTCAGCACTCATGCGTCTGATACTCTCTCACCTATTTTTGTGCTTTTTTTCCCATGCAGCCATTAATGTTTTCTCACTTCGGTTTTCTGACAGGCCACATCACTGTGATTTATTTTACATTTGCTTTGCCCACAGCAATCAAACTTGTGTCCTTCCTAAGCCCTTCTGTTTGGTTCTATTCTTGTAGATTATTGTGGCTTATAAACAACATATTTTCTTGGATTTCAGCTGCTGCCACTGGCAATGTCCCCACTTAAGAAAGATACCTGTTGGCTTGGTATTTTGCTAAGCATTGGTAAATGGTGGGGTTTTGGAGAGTGTGTTTGTATGTGTGTGTATGAAGAAGTTGTTTAAAGAAACATCTCTACAATACTTATGTCTCCACGGTGGTTCTGGGTCAGGAGATGATGAGCTAATGATGTTCTTCAGAGAGTGGGATACTCTTTCAGGACTGCCAAACTTCCTCCACTGCTTTGGAACATGAAGTTTTAAAAGTATAGTTATAGTACTCTGTAGAATTGAGGTTACCTTTAGGGGCTTTGCTCTCTTCTCTCCCATCTTTAGAAGTCTCAGTAGTGTACATCTTATAAAGAAAAGTCTGTTCCAGTGCCTAGGTTTTACTATCCTATCAGCCAGGAAACAAACTCAGATCTGGGATTTTCTGGTATAGCTAAAGGTTGGGTCTTGCCTCACTTTCCTTCATTAATACTTCAATTGCCATGTAAGTCTTCTGATGATGCTTAGGAGGAAGCAGAGGCAGCATCTTTGCAATGCTAATGTATCCCATTTTTATCCTTTGAGTGAAGATGCTCCCAATACAGAGAACCACCAGTCTGGTATCTGGATGGCCTTGAAATGCCAGTAACAAGGATCAGTGATCTTGTTGAAATAACACAGCTGATAACCTGTTTGTGATTCAGATCCCCATATTATCAGGGTGTTTGCTGGCTGCCCAGTTGTTATCCTCTGCTTCCTGAAAGATACAGCTGTTTCTGAGTGGGGAATACACTCTCTGTCAAGTCTTTTTTTATTAACATAGTCCTCTGACATGCTTTGGATGAATGATTCTTCTTGGCATCTAGAAACTCAAGTTCATAAAAGTGCATCTGCCCGTGGGCTTCCGTGAAGATTTCACTGGTTTATTTTTGACTTGTAAATCCATCAATTGTTTGGGATGTCAACAGTCTGAGAAATCTCATCTTTTCTGTGCAGCAGAAGTGACTTTTAATGGCAGTCATACTGAAGAAAAAGTTTTGTTGAGTTGCTTGTGAGGATGCTGAAGGTAAACCCTATCTTTACTCTCTAGAGCACAGGCCAGGTAAAATTCCAGATTTGCAATATATACCTTTCAGATGTTCAGGAAAAGTTCATTGATAGGTTCTGACGTGGAACAGGAAATGTGTTTGCGTCAGTGTACATTGGTAGGATTCCAGCTAGCTGTGAAATGTGGGTATTTTACAATATCATATTACTAGATTTTTGTTCCAACTCTACGTTTCAGTTCCCACAAATGAATTCTGAGAGCTGAAAGGGAATGCTTCTCCTCATTTGAAAATTAAGAATAAAATCTAGCTTACATGCAAGCAACGTGGGCTGTGTTTTAGCATCTGCATAAACCTCTTCTACAAGTGGTATAGTTGCCTGGGTTTCCATGGAGGAAAGCTACTGTAAAACTGATGCAATCCAGAATTGAATAAAGTCATCTAGTTTCCATGTTTAAAGCTGCATGCTTGTTCCCAGTTAATTAACAGTATAAAATTGGCCTGCTTTTGCAGACACACAAGAGCATCCACAAGTCATCCTGAAGATAATAAGAGCTGATAGTGCTTACTGCATTGGTAAATGAGGCCATATTTTAATAAGCTCCTAAATATGGCCACAAGATGCCACTTTATTCAGCACTGTTCTAGACCCTTTACCCTTCCCTGCTGCAAAGCAGTTAAAAAAAAGTCCATGACCCCAGATAACTCACATGCTTGTAGTATACCAGCTTTGTTACTTGAAAATACAATAATGTGAGACATGTTGACAATAAAAAAAGCCAAGCTCTTCTTGTTTATTTCTCCTGACTTATTTTGATAAATTGAGCATCATTTCAGGTTTTTCTCAAGTTCTGCAGCTTGTACAACAGCTGAGCTTAAATAAAGACAGAATAATTGTTCATTATGGTGCAAGGGACAGAGCAATATACAAGCACACCGACAGGGGCTTGTAACATCCCTGGGGTGACATACTACGGCTTGAGTAAGGAAATGTTTTAGTCAGCAAGCCACAAGAGAAAACGTGCAGTTCTGGTTTTATAATGATGTGGGCAAGATGAACCATCTGTCTTTTTCATCTCTGATTTTGCAATCCCCTTTGACCCCGCACTGATTCTAGTGGAAGTAACGTGCATACACATGCATTATCACACAATGCAATCCAAACTCCACTGAGGATACGGTGTCCAGCTATACTGTCAGGGATGCTGTTAGTCATAAACAATCTAGAAGTCAGCTTGTATGCACAGAGCATTTTTAACTCAAAACCTATTTGATTCCCATTCCCACTACTTGGCAGAGTTACCATTCTACATTATAGTATGTCAGCCTACATGAAGCTCTCAATCCTCTTTCGGGATAGATTCTCTCCAATATCTACTTTCGAACACTAAGATGTTTCACAAAGCTAATAAAGGAATGATCATTCAGACTGAGCTTGTTGCTATGTGAACTCATTACTTAGATAAAAACAGAAGTCATTTGTATATATCTGCTATATCTTAAGCAATGGAACTCAGTTATGCATTATTTGGATTGAATTGGGTTATTGTTGACAACTTTGGAAGTTGTTTCAGGTTGGAATGACACCTTTTTTTTTCCTTCCTAGAGGGTACTCTTTAGATCCCATTTCCTCCTTGGTTACTGACCCAGTTCATAACAACTGCTCATCTGGCTATGCAATTATACCAGGACTGATTTCTCAGCTGATGAAAATCTAACATATTTTTAAAGGTTCCTTGGTAGAATAGTATTTGAGTTCTTAAACAGAAAGTGTATTCCCTTGACAAAGACACAAATGTGTAATCTTCATTACTGAATGCTTAATTATTTTACAGAAATCATTCTTTTACCAAATATATATACATTTGGTAAATGTGTGTGTGTTTCTATATATCTGTATCTGTCAATGCATTATAGAACTGTATTTTCTTTTTGCCTTAAGAATAGCGGATGGTAAAAGGTATTATATCAAAAGCAAGTGTCTTAACTATTTTGCATTTCTACACTTTCTGTATACTGTTTAAAATCTGCCTTTCTGCAAAAGCAGACAGAAGAATTGATTATTTTGTTTTACAAGGAATATATTTTACATTCTAAGCATGATGAGAAATTTTTCAATATATAAAAAGAGATGCATGTATCGAGAATGCACTCAGCTTGAAACAGTAATCAGAAAATTCTGAGATCTTTCTTTAATGTAAAAATTCCAAAATTATAATTTTTTTAAACATTAGCATTGCATAATGTTAATCTCACAGTATTGTAGCAGACATCCAATGTACCTCCAGTTTCTCAGGGTTCTGAATCCCTCTGCAGCTTTCAAGCAACCAGAATCCTTTGACAACTTCTACAATACAGTTACGTGCTGTGTGAGTACAATATAATTGGAAATTAGAGATGTAGGGATATAGCAAAATTAGCAGAGTATATTGTAAAAATAGGCAATCTAGCAAACCATACAGCACTAAATGAATTATTCATTTCCATAGCTAATTACATTGGCTCTTCATGTTACAATTTTACTGAAGTTGACACAGGAGGTAGAATTCACTTTGCAATTAAGACACCTCAATGTAGATGTCTTCATATAAGAGCCGGACCCAATTTAGTTGCCCATTTACAGGTTTAAAGGCAGTTGTCATCATGGGATTAGGAGATTTGACCTACTTTCTAGGTCTTTAGATTTTTGAGTTCTGCTGGATGCAAGTAGAGTAAATTATCTTTTTCTGTGGGTTTGAGCCCCTTATCTGTGGGCAACCCATTCCCATGTTCTGTGTCTATTTAACACTCACTGAGTTCTGTAGGTTACACTAACTGAAATGGGAATTTAGATGTCTGTAGCAAGATCTGGTTGCCCAGTTATAGGTCTACTGCCTTTTTAGATGCTGTGGTGCATCCTGGTTGCTCCTCTCCATCTGCTGTAACAGTCTCCCTTTAGAGCCTTGTGTTACAGCCTTTGCTGATATCATGGATATCTGTGAGGTGCCAGGTTAGATGTGACCTGGTAGCTACGCACATGGTTATGCAGTGGAATCCTGCCCAGTAATGCACATATAGACACCTAAATTTTGATACCTTAATCTGGAGCTGAATTGCGCCCAGAATTACCAGCAACAAAACAGCTGCATTTTTTTTTTGTTTAGAACAGTTCAAGTATGAAAGACTGAAAAGTTTATGGGGTATTGTCAGGTCAAAACTTCATCTGTTCATCCCAGTACTGGATGGTAGTTGTACAGGGTGGGAATCAGAGTGATGGTAGGGAGAAGATGGCTGGCATTAATTAACTTCCACATGACATTCTTTCATAGCTGTAACTACCCTGGTTCACCCTTCTGTGGGTGACTATGAAAGACAGAGTGCAGCGATCAGGAAACACAGTAGGTAGCCTTGAGGACAGTTTCTTTGAAGTTGTAAGGATCTTTCTGGCCCAGAAGATGGGAATCTGCTGCTGACTCATTGAGCAAGCCAGAAGTAAAGGAAGCTGTATAGCTCACACTGATGTCTGAGCCAGCTGGTGAGCCTCATGCCGGGAGAGCACAGCCTGTTCTCCAAGGGAATCCGGCCAAGGTCAGGGAGAGACTGGAGCTACTGTATGAAGCAAGGCAATTTTAAAAAATGGAACAGTGGAGTCATTTAAGGTTATTTGGTCAGGCTATACTGAAGTCAGCAGTTTTCTACCCATTAACAGTAAACTCAAGGTGACTATAGTCATGACATGCTAGCCAGGTTTTTAGGGTAGTGGATACAATTGGCAGTATGTAGATATAATGTGTCTGACTGTTGGCATTCTACTGTTGAAAAATATGTCCAATCTTAAGATAACACAGTTGTAAGAAAAGGAAGAGGGTAAGAAAGATAACTGTCAGGACTTATAAGAGGAGACATAACATATTTTAATTCTGTCCAGGGCTTCAGTAACCTTATCTTTTGATTTAACAGCTGCAAGTTTTGTCTTTGAATGAATAGGCACTTCAATTACTACTTGGACAGTCAGGAATCCCTGAATTATTTCTGTCTGGACAATCAGCGAGCGTGGAAGCTTATAATTCTTTATAATTTGGTTCCCACTTCATTGACTCCTGAAGCAGCTTAAGAGTATCCGTTGTTTTTCACAAAATGCCTGTGAGAGATCAGCCTGCTTTACTGCTTTATGCTAAAAGGTAGACTGTTTCCTTAACTCATGTTTTATACTGTCAGTCATTGCAATTAAGTATTTGTCATCTTCTTTGACAAATCCTTCCTAGGTTTGTCTCTGCAATATATCTTTATCAATATTACTCCCTTTTGTCAGTCTTTTGGACTGATGATTTTTGACTTGAAAACACAGATGCATTTCACTGCATCAGACTGCTTCTTCAAATTAGAAATTCATTTCTACATCCAGAATAATTCAGAACAAGCCTTATGGGTTACAGTCCTTCCAGCCATATGCTTGAGTAGTGTCCTTACTTATGGTATGGACCTCTTGACCACATAAGGAATTGCATCCTTGATAGTCTTTCTTTGCACATAGAATTATGCTAAAATCTACACTGAAATGCAATGGTGCACAAAGTTAACATACTGGGCTTACTCACTTCACTGACTCATCTGGTGTCTGTGCTCCTATGAGTAATCCTAAGGAAAGCTTATATTTTCAGTTCTGCATGTAACTTCTGATTCACACTGAAATGTGCCGATGATTCTGCAGCCAGGCTGTGGCTGGTCCTACACTAATGCATAGTGTGGAAGCTCACACTTTTTCTGCCCTTCTATTTTTGTCTAAAACTAGTTTCAGTTCCCAGATTTGCTCTGTCTGTTTTTGCCAGCTCATCTCAATGAACAAAGAAGAGAGAGTGATTGGCAGGACCTCTCTGCAGCAGTCAGAAAGAGTTCCTTCAACAAGAAGCAACAGACACCACCTACTGAGGAAATATATTGGAACCCATCCTTAGCGTTTTGTTATTATGATGCCCCAAGGAAAACTGGCAAAATCATCACAATTAATTTGAAAAGTCCCATTGGTACAAAGGGAAGCATTGCTGTCTAGGTTGTGCACCTGCGCAACAGAATCCTGAAGTTCCAATTTCACTTTTGTTAGTGAATTACACATTGTGAAGCAGTGTTTCTGAAAGTACTGTGTCTATGAAAGATACTTGATATTTTTCCTGAGGACATTCTCAATATAGAGAACTGTTCTGTCCTGTCTTTTTTTTTTTTTAAGAAAACACTAGTGGTTTTGAGGCATCTTCAAGCCTGAACTAGAAAACTGAAAACAGAAGTTATTTCAGAAATGGTAATCAATTTATTTTCTTGACATCATCTCCCTTTGTAAATTTATGTAGTAAGACATGAAAAAGCTTGAGGACCTCCCCATCAAATAACAAAAAAATTTTTGAATCTCGATGCTTCTCTTGAGAATGAAGAGCTCTGTCAACAACCTTAGCAATAAGGCTGCTCAACCTAAATGGATTGTAGCAGTTTTTGTAGGAGTATTTTTTTCTTTTTGACAAGCTTCCAAATAATCTTAAAAAGACTGTATCTGTATCTGTTTCCCACTGTCATTATGTGCTGCAATCTTTTCACATCATCTTAAGTATATTCTTAGGAGAAATAGTTTAAGGAGTTGTATCTATTTTATATTTTAAAAGTAAAAGGTATTCCAGACTGTTATGGAGGCAAGCCCTGGTCTTTTGTCAGGTCTTTGTTGGGGCAGATGTGTCTGCCTCCAAGGGAAACACTTGAAGTCAGGTAGCTTGATTAGCCTGTAACTCATGTTGCTCTAAATCAGAAGTTACTATTGTCTTCTGTAGGTGTTCTTTAAAATTGTCATAAGGAGGCAATGTGAGTTAAGTATCATAATGTTTTATCACTTAATTTTTTAACCTAATGTTTTGCTTTTGAGTGGTTTTGGAAATAAGCATTCTGTGAAAATGTCAATGCACTTAAGTGTGTTTTGTTCCTTCATTTTATTTGTCTGTTTCAGAGTGTTTCCGTTCCAGTATATTAATAAAAGAAATGCACATTTGATTTAAATGGGGAACAGAATTAATTGTGAATATGTATTTTCTAATGCAAAATAGTATTAGAGTGCTAGACTGTTTAATCATGCAATAAAAGACGCATTTATACTATCCCAAATATCTGTCTTGGCAGATACTGGAACTAATTTGTAAATAGTCTGTAAGTTAATGTCCAAGTCACATAAAAATGGAGATTTGGACTGGACTGACAAAGATAAGTAGCTCTGAGTCACACAGACCAATCACCGGGGAAAATATATTGTCAGCAACAGTAATTACAGCAGGTAATTGTGTCATTTACCCGTTACAGACCAGTAAATGTGATGAGTTTGGAACATACCATCTGTCACACAGTGTTAACTCTGATGTTCAGGGCTTGGAAACCTGTAGTAGACTCTTTTAATGATGGTGAACTTGAAAAAAAGAAAATGAAAGTTTCTCACTGTTCAATGCAGGCATAAATGGCCAGTTCTTCTCAAGATAGGAGGATTGATTTCTGGAAAGGTCACATCACAAGTAATCTGTTTTAATTTTTTTCCTGTGTTTTCAGTAAGTTTGTAGTTTACACAGGCTTGGTAAGAATTTATTACCTTGTTCCCAGCTCTTCGGAAAGTGAAAATGGATGTAGAATTCAACTCCTGTCTACACCATTTTAATATTTGGGCAGTAAACAGAGATCATGGTTGGTGGTAGCCTGAACAGATGTTCCAATCTGCCTTGAATACTCCATGTTTATTCACTTAGTATACTTCCCATGGAGTAGGCTTCATCTTAGTTTGAAGTCCTTTGAAGTTGTTCGCAGCACCTCAGCCTAAATCCTAACTTTTCCAAAGAGGAGACATGTAAAGATAGTAGGATTGCAAAGGTGAAGGCATCCTGGGATGACAGTAGTATTAGGAAAATGGAATATCGGGTCAAGATTTCCTTTTCTTTTTTTTTTTAACTCTGTGATTTGATTCCAAATTAATGAGTATGAACAAGAATTAATGAAGACTTAATGTCATCAGTGGTTCTGCTTATTACATCTATTCATGGTGTTCTTAAATAGGACAGCAAATTTGAGGGTAGAATTTTTTGGATATGTAATGTTTGCTAAGGTGTGCTTATGTAAATCTGTATCAAGATAAAATAGACGTAAGTATCCATATATGTAAGTGCAGAAAAAAAATAATTTTAAGCTTGATTAGGACTAGCAGTTAAACTGGCAACAAAAGCATGATAATCTCCCTGTAAAACAAGTAAATTAGCCAGTGTTAAGTGTTTTTGTTTCCAGGGAATGCAGCTTAGGGGCAGTGTTTGTGAAGGATATATTTGCTGTGCTGTTTTGGTACACCTCCGTATAATATCTGGGAGAATGTGCCCCGGGGAAATTTGGGAGCATCACTAGAGACTATATCAAAGCTGACCTAAGGGCAAAGCATCAGAATTGTTCTAAAGCATGTCTATATCCCCTTATTCAAGTAGATAGCCCTCTTCAAATCAGGTGAGACACAATGAAGGAAAGCTTCCTCTCCCCACAGAGCTCAAGCACTGTAGTTATCAAAACTAGTACTGTCCTACTTGGTATCCAGTGAGTCATCTGAGTGTTTGTGTCACAGTACTTCCAGGGAAATAAGAGGAATCATCTCATGGATTAAGAAATCTCCCTGCTGCCTAAGAGGACAGAAAAAACATTTGTTTCCTAATATTTATGGTTAGGGAAATTGCCACAGATACCAAAGACAAGAGCAAGATCGAAGCAACAGCAGCATTTCATCCATACTGTGGTTGCTTTACCTGACAATCATATAATGGTAATGATAATGGTGCTTTATATCATAACTATGATTTTCTGAGGAGCCCCTAGAAGGGGTTAGCAGGCCCTGGTAATGATGCTGTCCCAAAAAGAACAGAAAAGGAGCACCAGCTGTCTCTAGAAAGCTTTGAGTACATCTGTATTTTATCAAACCAACTTTGTGTTGTGTATTTGATTGCTGAGGCATCTTTCTCCTGTCCTGTTTTATGTCCATCATTTGCTTAGCTCTTTGCTAAAAAACATGTTGTTCAGAGGTGCTTTTGTGGAACCCTCTGGTTATGTAGATGGTCTGTAAGTTCATAGTAGTGAAACAGAAAAAGACGTAAGTTAGGAGCCTTAGCAGCAGCAGACAAAAGTCACTTTCTTGCTTGCTTTGTAGAACAGAAATGTGTGTAGGACAGAGGCAAAATATTCAACATGTATCAGTTGCTGATGGCTGACTTTTATAACATGGAGCCTTCTAGTAAGGAAACAGTAAGTTAAAAGGGTTGGCATTAGGTGTAGAAGAAAAATAAACATTTTTCGGTTGACTGACGAAACTGGAGTAGAATATTTACTGCACTAGTATGGCTATTCTACTGACAATAAAGTAGGGAGCACTACAGTAGATGTAGAATTTGCTATCTCTGTCACATTTAATAACATAATGCAAGATTTTGAAAGCGTTAGTTCATAAGCACCTGTGAGGAGGTTTCATGTACAATACAAGTTCAAATTTAAAAACATTTACCTAGGAACAAATAATGCATCTGGCTAGTTAAAAAAAAAAGAAATATATGAATTTATGGAGAGAGTCTACATGATGAAATACCTTTTAAAAGATAGAAACCTTATTTTAAAATGTCAGTGGTAAAAGAGACAAGATATTGAGATCAGTTTGAATTAAGGCAAGAAAGAAGTGGATGACAAGGTCACAGCCCTTATGTCTAGACTGAAATCTCTTAAAATGGGATTTTCAAAATAATTTTGAATTTGCATTACAGTCCTGCCATTGAAATTAGTGGGAGTTACATGTTTTCCTTTAGGGGAAACAGATATATGCTAAGTGCTTTAGAAAATCCTTCCCTTAAACTTTTCTGTTCACAAAAGAATATAGAAAATGGCAGATATGAAAGAAAGTGGAAACAAATTAGAGGTTTCTTAAACTTTATCTGTCATACTAAACATTCTTAATATATTTCTTCTACCTAACTGGTTGAAAAGTGTAAAAATTCACAGGATGTTCCATGAAGTAACACTGATTAATATTACAATAGAAGCCTCCATGAGAGGAGTGTGAATATTTGGAAAAAAAAAATCATCTCATTCCATCAAATCACAAATCACAATTACAACACACATTTTTGAAGATGATGAATCATGAGTCTTAGTTGGGTTTAAGGAAGTTTAATTGATTGCTGAAGAGCTGTGGAGTAAGATCAAAGGAGTAATGGTAGGCCTGCCTTGAAATATGTATTTGTCTGTTGTGGCTGAGACTGAGAATATCTGAGTTCCAAGAGATCTGGTCAAGGACTTCTTGGTGTGCAGATGCCATAGGAAGGATGGGCCAGTCAACATTTCAAGTTGCAAGTTAAACTTTTCAAGTCGAGTCCTAGTATATCCTGCTTAGAGACATAAAATCCATTGTTGAAGCTACAGGATTTTGAATTACTAGTGGACAATTCAAAGGAACTTACAGCTAAGAGTTTTGTATTCCTTCAGTCTACAAGGAAAACCCAGAACAGCATTAACCAAAAAATAAAGAAAAGAGATTTTGTGTAAAGAAAAAAGTCTGAAAGTCAAAGTAAAATGTTAGGGTGAAAAAAAGTGTAGGTTTTTATGTGTGAAGTAGTTTTGTTTAGATGAAAGTCTGTTGTAAAATAAAACATAAAATTGAAAATCTTATTAGAATATATTTTCAAAAAACTAGTGTTTACTAGGATTAGAATGTCCTATATTTTTGGAAATTATATTTGCATGTTAATATGCAGTACTTCTCTAGGGACTTTTGGTCCAAGGATCATCCTTCTGGTTTCCACATTAGTAAGGAACAGCACACTTGTTAAAAGTGTTGGTTCTCTTAGAGAGAAAAGAAATTAATGATTGGACATGAGAGATGTTTTAGGGATTAATTTCATCATCACATTCAGAGTGAGGATTTGTTTTTTTATGAAAGAAATGATACTAGTTCCAAAAGTCCAACTCATTCTCATCAGAGCTACAGTCACCTTGCAGCTTTCTCCAGAGCACTCCTAGCCTCACAGGTAGATGCAAAGAGAGTGAGTCCTTGATTCTTCTCTTGATCAAGTGTTTTTTCAGCTGCTTTTAACCATGCATCAGTAATGGTCAGTAATACAAATTCCCTGTTTTATCTTCCTGGTAGCATAACTAAGATGTGGTCCTGGAGCTTTCTTACAATAGGTATTAAAAGGAACACTAGATTTTATCTGTATCCCAAAGTAGATTTTTTCCCTCATGTTTCATTACAGTTTTCTTCTATTTCCTTTTTTTTTATCACCAAATAGAGAATAAGTAAATAAACTAACAGGTAAAAGAGAGAAGTAGACATCTAGATGAGATGATGGCAGCTGTTCTCTTTGAAGAACAATGGACTAAGTAATCACAGAGAGAAGCAGCATTTCAGGAAGCAGGATGGTCTCTAAACAGACCTTGAAAATAGAACATGTACATGCCAGAACTATTTTTATTATCAACATAATTAAGAGGAAAAAGTAGGAAAATACTGGACATAGATTGACAGAAATCGTTGTTTACAGCTGCACTGCAGAAGGGATTAGAAAATGAGGACCAAGAGCACTATGGATATATAGGTGTGGATGAAGGTGAAAATTAATCAAGTAACTTGATTAGCAGTGAATAGACTGTTGTTGGGAGACCTCGCTCTTCATATACCCAATTTTGAACTGAGGACAGCTGCTAGTGGTCATTAATTAATGATTAAAGACTTCAGCATTAACTAAGGGTGAACTGTGTGACAGTAATTCTATGAGTAATTAAAGCATGGGTTCCATTTTGCATTTGAATTAAGGAATATCTGTAGAAAAATGAATTGAGGCATATTTGAATTGAGAAGTATTAATCCAAAAAATTAACATAAACAGATCAAAAACATAGAATCACAGAACTGTTTAGGTTGGAGAAGATCCTTAAGAACACTGAGTCCAACTGTTAACCTTGCACTACCAAATCCACCACTAAACTATGTCCCCTAAGCACCACATATATATACATCTTTTAAATGCCTCCAGGGATGTTGACTCCACCACTTCCCTAGGCAGCCTTTGCCAGTGTTTCCAACCCTTGCAGTGAAGAAGTTTTTCCTAATATCCAATCTAAACCTCCCCTGGTGCAACTTGAGGCCATTTGCACTTGTTCTGTCACTTATTACTTAGGAGAAGAGACCAACCCCCACCTCACTACAACCTCCTTTCAGAGAGCNTTTTTTATGAAAGAAATGATACTAGTTCCAAAAGTCCAACTCATTCTCATCAGAGCTACAGTCACCTTGCAGCTTTCTCCAGAGCACTCCTAGCCTCACAGGTAGATGCAAAGAGAGTGAGTCCTTGATTCTTCTCTTGATCAAGTGTTTTTTCAGCTGCTTTTAACCATGCATCAGTAATGGTCAGTAATACAAATTCCCTGTTTTATCTTCCTGGTAGCATAACTAAGATGTGGTCCTGGAGCTTTCTTACAATAGGTATTAAAAGGAACACTAGATTTTATCTGTATCCCAAAGTAGATTTTTTCCCTCATGTTTCATTACAGTTTTCTTCTATTTCCTTTTTTTTTATCACCAAATAGAGAATAAGTAAATAAACTAACAGGTAAAAGAGAGAAGTAGACATCTAGATGAGATGATGGCAGCTGTTCTCTTTGAAGAACAATGGACTAAGTAATCACAGAGAGAAGCAGCATTTCAGGAAGCAGGATGGTCTCTAAACAGACCTTGAAAATAGAACATGTACATGCCAGAACTATTTTTATTATCAACATAATTAAGAGGAAAAAGTAGGAAAATACTGGACATAGATTGACAGAAATCGTTGTTTACAGCTGCACTGCAGAAGGGATTAGAAAATGAGGACCAAGAGCACTATGGATATATAGGTGTGGATGAAGGTGAAAATTAATCAAGTAACTTGATTAGCAGTGAATAGACTGTTGTTGGGAGACCTCGCTCTTCATATACCCAATTTTGAACTGAGGACAGCTGCTAGTGGTCATTAATTAATGATTAAAGACTTCAGCATTAACTAAGGGTGAACTGTGTGACAGTAATTCTATGAGTAATTAAAGCATGGGTTCCATTTTGCATTTGAATTAAGGAATATCTGTAGAAAAATGAATTGAGGCATATTTGAATTGAGAAGTATTAATCCAAAAAATTAACATAAACAGATCAAAAACATAGAATCACAGAACTGTTTAGGTTGGAGAAGATCCTTAAGAACACTGAGTCCAACTGTTAACCTTGCACTACCAAATCCACCACTAACTATGTCCCCTAAGCACCACATATATATACATCTTTTAAATGCCTCCAGGGATGTTGACTCCACCACTTCCCTAGGCAGCCTTTGCCAGTGTTTCCAACCCTTGCAGTGAAGAAGTTTTTCCTAATATCCAATCTAAACCTCCCCTGGTGCAACTTGAGGCCATTTGCACTTGTTCTGTCACTTATTACTTAGGAGAAGAGACCAACCCCCACCTCACTACAACCTCCTTTCAGAGAGCAATAAGGTCTCCCTTGAGCCTCCTTTTCTTCAGGCTGAACAGCCCCAGTTCCCACAACTGTTCCTTGTAAGACTTCTTGTCTAGACCCTTCACCAACTTTGTTGCCCTTCTTTGGACATGCTCCAGCAAATAGCATAATTCAATAAATTTACAGTATTTGCTTTTTGAAAATAATCTCCATGGACTGAGACCTTAAGTAACACTGCCAATTAGGGTTTAAACTAGTTAATAGGAAGTCTTAAAGAAATTAACCATCTGTCATTTCCCAAATGATCCTAATGGAATAAGCCTTCCAAACTACCCATGTAATTACTACTAATTTTTGTCTTGTACGTGAACTATATGAGGGGAAAAAAATGTAATTAAGATAAACTCTAAGTGGGCATTTAAGTGTGTTGGCTATTGATAATTCAAGTAACTCTTATCTGCTGTCACTGCCATGTCAGATGGCCAACTGGTCACAACAGTTCTATAGATCTATACCAAATCTATGGGAAGGAGACGAGAGGCCGAAAATAATTTGAGTTCAAGAATGCAGAGGAATTGAAAGGAGAAAGTATCCAATATAATATCTTTATTTAAATTATTTTAATTTAGTCTTGGTCCACTAGGTCCTACCTCAGAAATTAATATCTTTTGCATTTTGTTACAAGATTATAATTGCAGGGATGTATTTTATTTATATCTTTGGGAATGCAATACTTCGCCCTAGATAACCTTCTGAAGTAACAACATTTTGTATTAAGTAAGCCATATGGAATATTCTGGAATAGTAATTTAGAATGAATCAAAGTAAAATGAAGTACATCACCCTTACTTTATGTGCATATATATCTGTATGTATGTGTGTATATATTTGTGTGTATGTAATTTATTTGCTGTACTCCCAGGTGTACATAAGTGAATTAATTGCATCACCACAAAATTTTTCTCATCTCTAGGTTATATATGTCACAAGAACTATTTAATGGAATGTTCATACACACTTACTGTTACTATTGTTCTTAACAGGGAGCAATAGCACATTTTGTAGCTGAAATTTTATTTTTTATCTAGAAATACCTCATTCCAGAAATGGTTTAGTTAATATAAATACTGAATTAAAAACTTTGATTCCCAGATCAGAGATTTTATGAATTTGAACTCTTTGAGCACAGAGTCCCAAACAGTGGAATTTAGATGTAATACATAATAAAGCTTTAGAATTAGTCATTGAAACCAGTATATTTGGCCTTCATAGATGTTTATGCAAATTCAGATTTGTTAATCATTAAAATATTTCTGCAAAAGTAATTTCTATTTCTTTGCTTCTGTAATACTATTGTACCTGCCCTGTTCCCATCTTCGTTATGCTGTGCAGTGAAATTAGTATAGAATTTCCATTAAATGAGTGTCACATGGTTTCTAAAGATGCTTGAAATAAATGGCCTCGGTATTGCTTCTTGCAACATCAGAAGTATATTTGGGCAGTATGACATTTCTAAATAATCCAAATAATGTATCTGTACCACTTTGTGAACTTTGTATCAATGGTTCTCTTAAAATGTTTATTTTATAATTTGTTTTTTTTGCTTCGTTGTAATGCATGGTCCTATCTGCCTCTACAGTTCCTGAATTGATGTTTAAGATCAATGAGCTCATCTTTGCAATGTCCTCCTTGTTTACGATGGCTTTCCATCTGTTTGGTTAAAAAAAGAAACCAAAGTGATAAGCATGAAGCAATGAAGAATTATCAACAGAGCACCACCCTTTTTATTGCAAATAAGTATTTCTATCTTTAATAAAGCTGAACAGTCTACCTTGTTATTAATAGAGAATTCTAGAAGAAGCTGTTTCTAATATTCTCTTTAAATTGGTGTGGATACTCTGCCATGTGCTGGAAGAATGAATGTTATACGATGCTTTATGTACAGATTTTTTTGGGGTGTAGCTTAACCATTTGTACTCAGTCCATAAAAGAGCAAATCCTGAAGTGCAGGGTGTTAGGTGCCACTGTAAGAAAGAATGTGAAGAAGTACTATGTCTAAATGGTTTTCAGTGTGTCATTGAAGCTAAGCTCAGATGATACAGAAGAACAAATCTAGATGGATTGTAAAACATCCCAATTCTTTTTTTTTTCTGTTTTCCCATTCCTATCTTTTGAAAATCTCCATTCCTTGGAGATTCCTTGAATCACAAAATTTCCTCTTACTCTGAAACATTTTCTGCAAAGGAAAAAAAAAGAGACACATAAACTTCAGTCCAAGAATCATATATCAGACCATGATTTTTTTTTTGACTTGATAGTATTGATTTAAATAAAAATAGACCTGAAAGTTGAACAGATAGCCACAGAAGAGATTGCTGTTTTGATACAATCTGAGTTATGTGCTGGACCCTCTTCCTGAAATGTTATCAAGTTTCTCTTAGGATGATACTGAAACACTGAATCTTCTTTTGTAGAGTAGGAAACCAGCCATAGTATCTTTGAATTCAAGCCCCATTACTTAGCTGGTGGAAAGTGAATTTTATTGATACTGTATACTTAAAGAAGAATCCATCTTAAAAGACTGAGTAGTTTTTCTTAGCCCAGAGAGTAAATGTTAGGAATGCACACTCAAGTGTGACAGTCATCTTTTAACATGAAGGACATATATCTGTGCAAATAGTGTTCAAGGCCCCAGTACTGCAAGGTGTTGTAAATACGGTTAACAACCTGTTGTACCGGAATACCACAGCAAGTTTGCTTGGCATAGAGGCCAGAGCACTTGTCCTGCCTCTGAGTGCTTCAGTGGTCTTTCAGAGCTGCTCTAGCCACATGCATAGAGCCATTCTTCTTAGTGTGACAGCCTGTGATTGCCTGCTTTCCTCTAATATACTTTTTACCTCTAGTAATGAGCTGCCATAGGTGCCAGGGATGCTTCTGCACTCCTAAGGTATGGGGTGCATGGCTACACTTCCTTACTGAGGATGATACTTAATCTGTCAAATCCAGTGATTTGAGCTGAGTTTACCAGTGTCATGTGTTGTTACATAGACCGTATTTCCTGAGGTACCAAAATAATGGCTTTGCAAGATATTTTGATCTGCTGAATGCATAAAGTTTTGCACATTTCCATAGTTATTTTCCTGTTGCATGTTATACAGACCCTTTACAAATGAGAAAATAATACATATTTAATATTTAAATAGCATAACATATTTAAACAATATCATAATATTAACAGAATCTAAAACCACCAGTATATTATTACAGTACAAATAACACTTTTAACCTAATTTGCATGGTCATTACTTTAGTTTTCCTTGATTTTATGCGCTGATTTAGCATAAATACCATTTCAGCCAGCACGAGAGATTTCACTATGTTAGGAGATCGGCGTTAAATAGTGAAACTGGATTTTAAAGGGGCTGGATCATTTGGCGAACAATAACAATTTTAGTTATTCATGCTGAGAGCAAAGTAATGAAATATCATGCTTCAGGGCAGAGACCTGCAGCCTGTGCTGTGCTGCATCCAGTGAGGGACTCAACTCAGTAGGTGCTGATGCCTCTGTGCCTTGGGTTAAGGAGAGCATTGCTGGTGATATGAGACACATAAGTCCTTGTTTAGAAGAGAGCTATTAGGTTAGTGTTATTAAAACCCAAACAAATAAACACTCAACAACAACCCCACAAAAAAACCCCAACCAAAACTGTATAATGTTTAATATTGATTGGTTACATTGTGGTGAATTTGTTCCCCATTAAACAATGAGTACTTGCTGTTACTAGAAGACAATTTACATCTATGGATGGATTAGAGATATACCATTCTGCCAGTTTTATACAGTTTATGGCCATTATTGAAACAGCAAGTTGAACATTTTCATAGTGATTAGCAAATGTTAAGAAATTAATTTTCCTGGTAACTCTATGGGGTATGGGCAGATTTCAGCTCTTTATTTATAAAGCGGAAGATTCAGAGCAGTGTGACATACTTGAAAATGGGGAAGAAGGAGCATCTGATTCCAGATTTAAGACTTATGTCAGATGGCTAGAATGGGCATAAGCTTCACTAACAATATTTTCTAAAGCCTGGAAAAAATGGTGACTATGAAAACCTCACATGAAGGCTAGTCTATGTGGGCTGATTGAAATTAGGTGCCTTTATGTTCCCCAAACAGTTGGTTTTCCTGAAATTAAAATTTCATGGGTCTGAAATTATTTATGGATATATGAATACTGTTTTAAAGAAACTAGAAGTGATCTTTCCAGAAGACAGAAACTTTTCATTTTGATGGCTACAGACTAAGATACTGCATTTAGAAAACAGTAGTGCATTTTGTGTTGCATTTTGAAATGACACTTCAGAGCATCTTGTTTTGAAATTGCATTTTCTATTTCTTAAAATCTCAACCTAAACCATTAAAATATTCATCAATCTGAACACATGCAATACTTTTCTGTTTCAGATTAAACAGTGCATTGTAAGCTAACACAAAATCATATTGGCCAGACTTTTTTCATTTATCCAAATGGGGTATTTCCCAGTGTGTCTAAGTCTAGTCACCAGACCGAGGTGTCTCATTCATTGCTCTCTGGTGCTACGACATGCAATGCCAAAAGTCCCTTGAACAGCAGGCAGACCTTTGTTTTCGGGTTATTTCATCTATATAAGACACTTCATGCACGCAGAAGGGAGGAAAACATGGGCTATGTGTTGAAGTCGTGCCTTCTGCTAAGTGTATTTTTTTCATTTTGGAGCATGTGTCTCGC
Organism: Chloroceryle aenea; assembly: GCA_013399075.1. Lineage (NCBI taxonomy): Eukaryota > Metazoa > Chordata > Aves > Coraciiformes > Cerylidae > Chloroceryle > Chloroceryle aenea. Next base: position 528,095 of record VWZY01006127.1, on the reverse strand, counting down.
ACCATTAGTCAGCTTTCTGAAGGATACCCTATGAATCCTGCATAAGATAAACCTGCATGAATAAATTATACAGTAGAGCTAGCATATGGATTTTCAGTATGTTAGCTGGCTCTTTGGCAAATGTTTACAAGAAGACTGTAGCCCTACATAGAAAGTGTAATGGTGGTCGCTCCCTGTTAATGAAAGTGGAATTATGCTGCAGCACAGTTATTATATGCTAGTATGTGCTAAAAATACATACCCAGGCTATCCCACAGTTATGTGTTCACATAATCCTATTGTCAGTACATGCTAATGAGTTTAGCTCTTTTTAATATGGAAACCTATACAAAGCTTTTTATTTTGCTGCATTTTAAAAATTCAGGACATTCTATTCTTGTTTCCCTTTTCAGAGCATGACGAATGTCTAACAAACCAACACAACTGTGATGAAAATGCTCTCTGTTTCAACACTGTGGGTGGGCACAACTGTGTTTGCAAGCCAGGTTACACAGGAAATGGTACCATCTGCAAAGGTAAGCTGCTGAGAACCCCGAGGTTCGTCAGTCTTTGATCTGGATGAGGTGCTTTGCCATAGCTGATGCAAATCGTGTCATGTTCCTTGAAGAAGATAGACTAGGCTAGGCTAGGCATTTAAGTCCTGTCCCTATAAGAAGATCTTCACAAGCAGATAGACGTACATTGACTTTGCATTTGTCTGACTTCACAGTAATCTGAGGATGATGCACTGTCACAGTTTAGGGTTAGGGCAGCCCCTTAGACCTGTAACAGATGCTCTCTGTTAAACCCCCTCCCTCCCCAAGAGGGAAGAGAAAGGGAATAAGGGAAAGAGACTGAGTGATTAGAAAAGGAAACTAGAACAGCTCGAATGAGAATAATAAAAATGGAATATATACAAATATATACAAAACCAGTATTGAACCCAATCCCCCTGATGGTAATT